>CM059186.1:182336984-182409107 GCA_030323885.1 Branchipolynoe longqiensis
AACAAGTTACCCTGTTATGTTTCTTGGCATCCTGAACCGGATGCTTGGAAAGTAGATGCGTTTGCTATTACCTGGGAAAATAATTATTTTTATATTTTCCCACCATTTAGCATTATCAGCCGAGTAGTGAGAAAAATCGGCTTGGAAGGGACACATGCGATACTGGTGGTGCCCGATTGGGACACGCAACCTTGGCTGCCAGCAGTTTCACAACTGGCAAAAGATCGTATACGATTCCCAAGAAAACTCGGGAATCTGACGCACCACGGACCGCTAGTGGTTCACGGCGACGTGTCAACGACGCCCCTATTGGCATTCCTTTTCTAAGGAAGCAGCTACAGCAATTTGGATTGGACAGAATTACTGAGGATAGGATAGTATCGGATGCCTGGAGGCCAGGAACTGTCAAAATGTATACAACCTATTTAAAGAAATGGGGTGTACATTGTTTGTTAATGAAAGTTAAGCCAACAAATCCAAAGATTTCACAAGTAGCTCGGTTTCTTCGTTCTCTAGAGGATGAAGGACTTTCCTTTGGATCGATTAATGCGGCGAGGTGTGCGTTATCAATTATATTACCTAGAATTGATGGCGAAACAGTTGGAAAACATCATGTTATTTGTTATTTACTTCGTTCAATTTATCAAAGGAATCCTCCAAAACCAAAGTATAGTCGGTTTTGGGATGTTTCTATAGTATTTAAGTTGTTTCAGGCTTGGCCTCACAACTCGTGGTTAGATATAAAACAGTTAGGTTTTAAGGTCGCGGTCCTGTTATTGTTAGTAACCGGACACAGAGGACAGACGATTGTTGCTTTATCCTTAACTGGATTAGAAATAGACAAGGAACAAGCTACGTTTGATTTAGAAAAATTGCTTAAATCGAACACGTTAGGTGACCCTTTATCAACGGTTCACTTAGACTGTTTTCCGAATGATCGGAAATTATGTGTTGTGTCGGCCATACGGGCTTATATATACAAGACAAAGGATTTACGTGCATCACAACAACTATTAGTGAGCTTTATAAAGCCACATAAGGCGATTTCACGAGACACACTTGCCAGATGGACAATTACGGTGTTGAAATTGGCTGGAGTGGATACGAGTAAATACTCTTCCCACTCAACTAGAGGAGCCATGGTCTCCAAGGCACGGGTGCTTGGTATTTCTGTGAAAAGAATACTAGCGCATGCAGGCTGGAAGACGGCTAAGTCGTTTGCAAAACATTATAATAAACGACTAGAAAAGCCTACCGGCGTTGCAAAGCGTCTTCTCGCCAACTAACAAGAATAGGTGAGAACAAAAATTTAGAATGTTATAATAATAAGAAAGAATGATATTAAGGATAAAAATGAATTATGTAAAGGTCTCCCTAGCCTGAGGCTAGCCTGAGGCTGTTTACCGAGGTAAAATAGTATAGTTATACGAGTCTTACCTTGGTACAGATGATGGATAACTGTTGTTTTACCGAGGTATAAGCCTCGGATAGATGTGGGCTAGGGCCCTCCCGCCACACCCTGCCACATCTATTCCGTTGGTGTACCTTTTCGGTAAAGTAATAGTATCCATTGTTTGAAAGTCATTTTTATCCTCAATAAGTAGGTTAAGATTGCTGGTACCGGACGTGCTTACCTCTCCCTAGCCCACATCTATCCGAGGCTTATACCTCGGTAAAACAACAGTTATCCATCATCTGTACCAAGGTAAGACTCGTATAACTATACTATATATATATATATATATATATTTATATATATATATATATATATATATATATATATTATATGAATAGTTCAGGCGCAAAACCCCGTCAACACCATTAACAAAAATCAATTAAAATTGTACCTGGATGTAATTTTAATTCTCACTAATTCCACTGTTCTTTGGATGAGATGATTATGGAGCGATGTACAAGATACTAGCAATGTAAAAACATAATTTGTGTAGGTTTTTTTCGAGTATATATATACAGTGAGAAGTGCGTATTTCTGAGCACTTCACCTGTTTGATGCATGCCTTGTGGCGCGACACGCAATGAGCAGGTTAAAGACTTCTCATGTCTGTGGTATCTGGCTGTGCCTGTAGGCTAATCAGATATATAGTGTCAGTTCCTTTGTGCTTTCTGTGTGGGAAGCTGGGAGAGGTGGCGTGAGGGGAGGGGAGCGGAAGAGAAGGGAGAGGAAGTGGTTCTCCGCAGGCCTGCTGAAGGATAATAGTGAAGGAGGGGCGTTGATTGGTGGTGGTGGTGGTGGGTATGGGGGGGGGGGGGGGGGGGGGGGGGGGGGGGAGGGGCTGCGCTCAGCCACACTTGATTGCTGCATGTAATGGTCGGTGGAATCGCCAAAGGGTGTCGGCCCTGGTGGCCAAAAGGTGTCACTTCTAGGGGCTGCCAGAGGGGGCTTTCCTAAGGAGGGAGGGCTGCGGGGAGGGGGTAGGGAGTGGGGGGGGGGGGTTCTCTTCAACTCCCACTACCATCCCTCAACACTCAACACACACATGCACCCATACGAACCCAATGTGACATCTAACCACACCAGCTATTTAGCAACCACCTCTCACCATCTCTGCCCCATCTCCACCCTTCTTTCCCCCCTCTCTCTCCTTCTCTCCCCCCTTCTTCCCTTTCCCCTTCTCCCGTCTCCCCCTTCTTCCCTCTCCCCATTCTCCCCTCTCCCCATTCTCCATTCTCCCCTCGCCCCCTTCTCCCCTCGCCCCCTTCTCCCTCTTCTCTCCTCTTCTCTCCTCTCCCCCTTCTCCCTCTGCCCGCTCTCCCCTTCTCCTCTCCCTCTCGCCATCTGCTCTCTTCACTCTCCACCCTCTCCCCCACTCCCCTCTCCCCCACCCCCACTCCCCCCTCCCTCTCGCCCTTCTCTCCTCCTTTTCTCTCCTCTTCACCCTTCTCCCCCACCCTCTCTCCTCTCTGATCCCTCTCTTCTCTCTTATCCCTCTCTCCTCTCTGATCACTCTCTCCTCTCTCCTCTCTGATCCCTCTCTCCTCTCTGATCCCTCTCCCACCTTCTCCCCCCCTTTCCGCCCCCCCCCCCTCAACCACCCTTATCCCCGTCTTCACCACCGCACCAACGCGCGCGCTCACGGCTGCGCGCGCACTCCCGATCCATACACAAGCCGCCTGTTTGGCGCGGCCCCTCTGCTCGAAGCAATCAAACGCTAAAAGGCAGTGCCCTATTAGATTATGTTCCATTTCATAATGCGGTTATCCATTTGCATGGAAATATGATTTTGTGGAATTCTCGCGCTCGCCCAGCCACGGGGGCATATTGGAAGGGGGTAGAAATGGCAAGAATGGTGAGTGAGTGGGTGGGTGGGTCGGTGAGGTGGAGTGAGTGGTAGAGTTGGTGTCGGCGTGAGTGGGGGAGTGAGTGGAGGAGTGAGTAGGGGGAGTGAGTAGGGGGAGTGAGTGGGGGGAGTGAGAGGGGGAGTGAGTGGGGGAGAGAGTGGGGATGAGTAGGGGGGAATGAGTGGGGGAGTGATGGGGGAGTGAGTAGGGAGTGAGTAGGGGAGTGAAGTGGTGGAGTGAGTGGGGAGTGAGTAGGGGAGTGAGTAGGGGGGAGTGAGTAGGGGGAGTAGTAGGGGGAGTAGGAAGGGAGTGAGTGGGGGAGTGAGCGGGGGAGTGAGTGGGGAATGATGGGGTGAGTGGGGGAATTATATCGAGTGACTAGGGGAGTGAGTGGGGGAGTGAGTGCGGGTGTAAGTGGGGGAGTGAGTGGAGGAGTGAGTGGGGGAGTGAGTAGGGGAGTGAGTGGAGGAGTGAGTGGGGGAGTGAGTAGGGGAGTGAGTAGGGGAGTGAGTGGGGGAATGAGTGGGGGAGTGAGTGGGGGAGTGTGTGGGGGAGTGAGTGAGGCGGAAAGGGAGGTGCAAGGAAAAGAAGGCCCGTATGCTAGGTGAGGTGCCGATAATGGGTGTGGGGGGGGGGGGTGAGGGAAGGAGGCAGAGGCGAGAAGGGGGGGGGGGCCGGTTTGCTTCCAGTGAATGCCGCCAGGAGGCCGGGCGGTTGTCTTAAACAATGAATGGCGAGTCCGCAACCATTAACACTCGGGGCGAGCAGCAATTATACACGTACCTGCTCGTCTAATGCTGTTCTGATTGCTTTTATTACCGCGCTGTTCTAGCAGTGACTGCAGAAGGTTGCAGCGGCGGTGGTATCAACAAATCTTTGTCAATTCGCCGAATGAAGACGAAGAGAGTGGGGGGTAAACACACACAAAAAAAACACACCTTCATTGAAGGTTTGTCTACGCGTAGTATGCATAGAATGAATGCACTTGGGAATGATTTGTTTATATACAAAGTGAGCACGCGATGTCTCTGGGCCCAGCCTGTTGGCTACTTGTTTGTGAAGTGCGGGGAGGGTGAGCTGTGAGTAAGATGGTGTGCTGATAGGTGGCGGGCGGCGGGCGGTGGGTGAGGATCGCTGACGCGGTGGCTAGCGCTTCATTGCGCATGCGTCTCGGCACAACCCGCTCCCCCCTCCCCCCTCCCCCTCCCCCCTCCCCCGAGGTGACGCCGGCCCCAGCGCGTCTCTGCCGGTGTGGCGGTTTCAGCGTGTTCCCGTGCTCAGCCGTGTCCCGTTGCTTCTGCGCATGCGCGGATTTCGCATCAACTCGGATCACCTGAGACACTTATTGGCGCATGCGCACATCCTACACACTCGGGTCGAATAATCGAATACGCTTCTCCGCGCTCGGGTGGACAATTTTTTTTTTTTTTTTAATAACCGATAAAAAATACAGCAAAATAGGATTTAAAGTATTTTATGATGGCCTAGTTTACCTATATTTCCATTTAATTAATCTAAGTTATTCTTTTTTTGCACACGGCACGTGTATTTGTCAACTCCACTCGCCGTGTTCTATTTGAAATTCTGACGACTGGGATGACCCGAGTCGCCCGGCTAGTGTTAATCGATTACGGCCATGTTTATTAGATTCTGACTCATGTGCAGAAGCGAGGTACACGTCTGAGCACGGGAACACGCTGAAACCGCCACACTGGATATATTATCCCTCCACAACTCCTGCCGCTCGAGTTGGCTGCACCTCCCGGCGCCTGTGCGGCCGGTGTCGGCGCGGTGCTTCCCACCTTCAGTGCCAGCCGAGAGATGGTGTCGGTGGCAGACATGACATGTCTGTCTTACCTCTGTCTTCATACCTGTGTGCTTTTCTGTTTGTATGAAGACCAGACGGGATGGCCGAATGAGTTAGAGCGTCCGTCTCCCGTGCTGGTAGATCGTGGGGTCGTGGGTTCGAACACTGGTCGAGTTAAAAATGTATACTTGTTGCTTCCTAGCCTGGCAGGTGACATTATGAGGACAGGACAAGGACTGGTTGGCTCAGTGTCAGGATAATATGACTGAGTGGGATATCGGGTCATGGTGCCAGCGGACTGGTTTCCCAGTGGGATGGCACTATAAAGTCGTCATGAGTGCGTACTGTCACAAATCGGTACCCATCCTGATTTGACCTTAGATGTTGCTAGGACGTAAAACAAAAAAAGAAGCAAACAAAAAACTGTTTGTATGTCTGCCTGCCTGTATGGGAGTGAGAGTCTGCCTGGCTGGCTGGCTGTCTGCCTTGTTCCCTCTTTGCCTCTTTGCCTGTTTGCCTCCTTGCCTCCTTGCCTGTTTACCTCTTTGCCTCTGCCTATTTGCCTGTTTGCCTCTTTACCTGTCTGCATGTCTGCCTGTCTACATCTTCAGTAAGATTCTTGTAGCGGCTGGTGCTCGCCTTTAACCAAGCCGGCAAGGTCAGGGGAAGACATCGCCCAATAGATGTAGAGTCCGATCATCTCATAAGTTATCACCAAACGCGGTGGCCGAATCGGTTAGAGCGCAGACTTCCCATGCGGAAGGTCGGGAGTTCGAATCCCAACTTACAAAAGTTGACACTTGTTGGTACCTAGCCTGGCTGTTATATAGTTAAACCATTGCACGTGATAAGGCAGGTAGCTGGGCGAGAATTTGAATGACGTGAGCTCAGAGTGAGCTTCTCAGATATATGTAGCTCGGGCACCCTTCAAATGCACGGCGATTAAACTAAAGAGCTCCGGCCCCGGCCTCGGCCCCGGCCCCGGCCTCGGCCCCGGCCCTGGCCCCGGCCCCGGGCCCTGGGTCCCGTGCCCTGGATCCCGGTCCCTGGATCCCGGGCCCGGGCCCTGGGTCCCGGTCCCAGGGCCTGGCCCTTCCTTGTGCGCCGTCACGTGGTGTGGTGCATTGCGCGCGCACACCTCGGCCTAATCCCGTAATGTAGTGTACGCGTCGGCCCTCATCCACTATGCAGCGGCAGACAAACATATAAAATAGGTGCTCCAATGTCCCGACGGTGTTTTTAAACCAACTCTCGCGGGGCGGATTCCGGGGCGCGATGGTGGGAGGGTGTGTGGGTGTGTGGATGTGGGTGTGGGTGGGGGGGGGGCTGTACGGTACAAGGTACGGCGCAGCTGGGAAGGTGCCACGATCTTTGCGGGGTGGAACGTGGGGGGGGGGGGGGGGGGGCGGGCAGGCGGAGAGGCGGAGGGAGGGAGGGGTCGAGGGGCATGCAGGATCGGCGACCGCGTGTCAGTAATGAAGTCACATGGAAGGAGGAGACGGTGGGCAATGGAGGGGGGAGGGGGGAGTGGGGGGAGGGAGGGGGGGGGGCACGGACTTGAGCGCGCACTGTTTGCTGGCAAATCATATGGCTTCCCTGCCGACTGCTGACACAAAGCGTACTAAAATCAATATGCCAACTGCCAGGAGACTCGATTTGACCGCGTAACTAGGCCCGACTTGAGGCTCGTCGGCAGGGGCGTCGCCCTGCTGGGGGGAGAAGCCGGTACGCTCCGGGCCGCGGCGCCCAGGCTGCCCGGAGCTTCCCGCGCCTCCCGGGATGCTGTTTCCCGTCCCCAGAACAACCCCAAACGGCAATGATTATCGTCGCAACACGTTATTGACCCAGGCAGTGTAACACAGGGCTTGACGGGTTGGACAGAATCTGATTGCCTCGCCAAGCTAGATAATAATATTAGTTTGTTCAGCTCTCTCCCTACTTCCACCATCTCGAACTCCCCACTTCCTCCGCTCCCACAATCTCCAGCTTCCCCCTTCCCCGCTCCAACCAGCTCGAACTCACCCTTTCCCCCGCTCTCACCAGCTCTAACTTCCCTCCCCCCCCCCCTCTGCTTCCACCAATCCCAACTGTCCTTCCTCCGCTTCCACCATCTCCACCCCCCCCCCCTTCTCCCGCTCCTACCACCCCCAACTCTCACCCTCACCCTTCCCCTGCACCCACAATCTCCAACTCACCCCCTCCTCCTGTTCCCACCATATCCACCTCTCCCTCCCCCCTTTCCCCGCCCCCACCAACGGCAACTCACCTCCAACCCTGTCCCCTTCACCCCCTACTCCGCATTGACCATCTCTAACCACGACTACCACCACTCCCACAATCATCGTCAGTCACCACCAAACATTGCCTGTATAAGCCGCGACCCGTCTCCCCCCACCTCGAGCAAATATTCATTCTCCAATGGAAACATTTGCTGTGTAGGGGTGTGAGTTGGGGTGGGGGTGGGGGGTGTTGCTATGCCAGTTTGATAGAGATATATAGAAATGCACCAGCCTGGAGGAGCAGAATGACTGTTAACCCTCATCCATCCCAAGCTCCGCCCTCCCCCGCTCTCCTTCCACGCTCTCCTTCCCCGCCCCCCGTGTTCCCCCTGCTCTCCCTCCCCGCCCCCCCCTCTCCCGCTCTCCCCCTCCTATCCCGGTGCCCGCTTCTCCCTTCTCCTCATACTCCACCCGTGTCACCCAAACACCCCTCTCCTGATATGACCTTAGATGTTGCCAGGACGTAAAACTCCCAACAACCAACCAGCCAAATACTCGACTTTCTGTAACCAGACGGGATGGCCGAATGAGTTGAGCATCTCCCATTTTGTTAGATCATGGAATTCGAACCCTGGTCGAGTCAAACCAATGACTTAAAAATTTATACCTGTCACTTCCTATTGAGATGCTCGGCAATATTAGGGTAGGACAAGGATTGGTTGAGGATAATGGTGTCAGGATAATGTGACTAAATGGGATATCAGGTCAAGGTGCTGACGGCCTGACGGACCTCCCAGTGGGGAAGCACTATAAAGTTGCCATGAGTATGCACTGTCCAAAGTAAATACCTGTACTGATATGACCTTAGAAGTTGACAGGACGTAAAATTGCAACAACCGACTTTCTGTTGCAAAGCGACAAATTGACACCACGGACACCCTAGCGGTTGAACGCAGATGAACGCAGTTGAACGCGGTTGAACGCAGTTGAACGCAGTTGAACGCAGTCGAACGCAGTCGAACGCAGTCGAACGCAGCTGAACGCAGTTGAACGCAGTTGAACAAGCGGTGCGCTCCGGGTCTGGTAGGGGGGGGGGGCGGGTCCCGTTGGCGGATACACCGGGCCCGGTTTGCGCATCGGCGTATAATGGGCGCGGCTCGGCTCCTGTGTGGGCGCGGGGCGGGGTGGAGCGGAGCAGGGGTGGGGTAGGACGGGTCTGTGCAGCGTTGGGCGGGGTGGGGTGGGGTGGGGCTGGGCGGGACTAGGTGGGGTGGGGCGTTGTGGGGCCTGGCGGGGCGGGGCAGGACCTGGAGGGGCAGGGCGGGACATGGAGGGGCTGGGCGGGTGCTGGAGGGACGGGGCCTGAAGGGCGGGGCCTGAAGGGGCGGGGCCTGAAGGGGCGGGGATGTTGGCGGGCTCATGAATCAAACGCGACGACGCCGCCGACTCCGACAGGCATTGTCGGGCTGGCTGGGGTAAGTTGGAGCAGCACCTCCTCCCCTCATCCCTCCACCCTTCCTCCGCGCATAGCCATAGACGTATACACACACATACACAAGTACACACGTACACAAGTACACACGTACACACATACATACGTACATACGTACACACATACACAAGTACACACATACACACATACATACATACACACATACACACATAAATTCGCATATACACACATGCACGCATACACACATGCACACATATGCACATACACATATACACACATACACATACACACATACATACATACACACATACACATGTACACGCATACACACGTATACACATATACATACATACACACATACACATGTACACACATACACACGCATACACACGCATACACACACATACACACATACACATCCGTTCCTCTGTGCGGTATTTTTGACTGCTTGCCTGGCGCTTCTGTCAATCTGCGAATAGGCAGACGACATCAGTAACACCCCATAAAACAATAGCAGCCCTCGTTACTGCATGCATAAAAATCGGACAAACGTGAAGACCATGGGCGGGCACCAGTTGGCTACACTGGTGTGCGGGTGGGTCTGTTGGCGAGTGTGCAGGAAGGTGTGTGCGTGTGTATGTCTGTGCAGGTATGTGTGTCCGTGAATGTGTGCGTGTATGTATGTAAATTCCTCAGTCAAACTCATAATCTGAAGGTTGTTGGTTCGATTCCCTGTGCCCCCACCTCTGTCAATTTGGATTTCCACTGCTGTGTATAACTTACAATGTCATCAAAGGTCAGTTGCTCTCATACCATGTCTATGTGGTGTGGGAGGTTAAAAATCCCTTGGGTCGGTAAATGTGTAGGCTTGGGCTTTCTATCAACAAATTGTCTAATGGTGAAAACAAGTCTATTCAGAGGTATCCACGATAGGCAGTATACATCTTCAAGAGAAAAACAATGTACCGGACGCGGTGCCCTAATCGGTAGAGCGCGAGCCTGGCGTGCGGAAGTTCGGGAGTTCGGTTCCCGGTCGAGTCAAACCAATGACTTTAAAATTGATACTTGACACATCCTAGCCTGTCACGCTGCATTAATAGGATAGGGTAAGGACTGGTTATCTCAGTGTTAGGATAATGTGACTGAGTGGGATATTGGGTTATGGTGCCGGCGGCCTGGTTTCCTAGTGGGGCAATCGCCATGAGTGTGCACTGTCACAAGTCGGTACCCGTCCTGATATGACCTTAGATGTTGCCAGGACGTAAAACTACAGCAACTAAGCACTCACCGTATGTATGTATGTATGTATGTATGTATGTATGTATGTATGTATGTATGTATGTATGTATGTATGTATGCGAAAGGTTCAGGCACAAAAACCAACAAATGCCATCTGGGCCAAAATAAAGTATGGGGGTTGGGGGTGCGAGGGGCGGGAAGTAGAGTGTACACCTGTGAAGGTGTGGATCATCCGAGCGATCCTGCTCAGTGGACACATTTACAGTTTGGGCTATTTTCCATTCCAACCAGAGGTCCACAATCGGTTCATCAAAGGCTGTGGTATTTGCTGTCCTGTCTGTGAGAAAGTGCATATAAAAGACCCCTTGCTGCTTATTGCAAAGAGTAGCCTATGTGGTGGCCGCAGGTTTCCTCCAAAGAAATATGTTAGAATGACCATATGTTTAACATCCAATAGACGATGATATAAATCAATGTACTCTGGAGGCTTCATTAAAGTTGCATAGTCCGATCGCGTTAAAATTGTTGTCTTATCTTTTAGATAAATATATCAAATTTATCGTTATGACCTGTTAATCATTAGTCCAGAGTCATTTTGGTGAAAAATGGCTTAGTTTTGAAGCAGTTTGAGCTGAAAGAAACCAAAATAGTGTTGACAAGCTTTCCAAAAGTCCTCTCTCTATGACCGGTATTGACATCTCGCGATGACCACGTGATGTGGAATGACCTAAATAAAAAATAGCCTGGTCACCTAGCATCTTCTAGTGATGGCGCCATTGCACAATCATTTATTTGTTGGAATGTGATGTGATGTGGGCTGGCATACTGATGTAAGTCGTTGTAGGTCATGGGATTTGGACCCATGAATCCAAAACAGGTTTTAGAGCTGCATGGTCTGATGAAGCTTTTTTTTTTCAAAATCAAACCAGATACTTCCATTTGATCTCATATTTCCAACTCAGATGGGACAATGTTAGACTGAAAATCTGAAGATACCCAGTTTTTGGGAGTGTGTATGTTTTTTGTACATCAGTTCATTAAGTTGGTGAATTTTCAGTCACAGAAAATATGATCTTGCTATTTCCCCTGCTCCTCACCCTATCCTAGTTTAACCATTCGTATGGTGTAATGATTGCAATTTATCTTATCATGTATTAATTAGTTCATAGGCTATCCATTTAGCATCTCAGGTTGAATTGCCAAATTCCAACCCAGATGTATCAGAGCAGAAAAAAGGTTTCTATTTGACCACATAATAACATATTATAATATGAATAAGCAATGCTTAGGACCGACCCGCCCACAAACGAGTCGGAGTTACGAAACTGTCTATAGACTGCGTGCTTTAAACGGCGTTGAGAGCCAAATAAATTCCCATGGCCATTGAGTTTGCATTCTATGCAGTTTGCCACTACATGCAGTGCAAAACGAAATTAATAGGAATACAGAACAATTTGGCATAATCATGAAAGTTTGGAATTACAAACTAGTCTATTGACATATACGTATAAACGCTCGGAGAATTATTTATTTATTATTATGTGATTCAACACGAGCATACAAATGGCGGCGCCCATATTAGGCTATTTCCGTTTCCGTTTGCTGGATTTTGGTGATTTTATGTTCCACCTTCACAACCAACAAGTTACCCTGTTGCCTGATAACTGCCAATTTGTTTAAAATTGCCTGGCAACCGGGCTTGACTTGTTGACAGACATAGCAACTACTTATACTGGTTCTGAGGTTTAAAATGAAATTCAACTGGAATATTCAATTAAACTGCCCAAAATATGCTATTTAATATCAAACAATTGGATTAAGTCCTTATATATATATATATTATTTTAATAGTCATATTATTATTATGGTGCCAGCAATACTACCACTGGAGATCCTGGAACCAGGCTAGATACTTGGAATAAGGGTCAAGGCTAATGATGCCACGAGATTGACCTAATTGGTTAATGGCTTCCCTGTGTGATGGCTTTCTCAAAGTAGGTGTCCATAGTAAATTCACAGATTATTCTATATATGCTGTCGCAAATCACTAGGTAATGCACCAATATATAAGCTGGATACATATAATCAAATATAGATACATGTTTTGGTTTTGAAAGAAAAGAATTTCATCAGACCATGCAACTTTAAATAAAAACAAATTGTTTTTGGGGGGTGAAGGTTCCTGCGTGGTGCTGGCACATGCGTCTTTGTGTGTGGAAAATGTGACTTTAATACACGATTCGCACTGTCTTCTCATCCAACCTGTGGTGCAAGAATATAATTGTTATCTGCAATGCGCAATACTCAATCTCTGAAGATGCTTTGCTTAAATCTACTGACTTACTTACATTCTGCGTCTATTCAGATAAAAGACCAGTTCTCCGGGGAAGTAGTAGTTGTAATGGTGGTGGTCGTGGTGGTCGAGGGGGGGTGGTGATGGTGTTGGTGGATGGTGGTAGGTGGTGTTGGTGGATGGTGGTGGGTGGTGGTGGTGGGTGGGTGGTGAGGGGTGGGTGGGGGGTAGTGGTGGTGGTTGTGTGGTGATGGTGATGGTTGTTGAGGTGGTGGTGATGGTGGTGGTGGTGATGGTGGTGATGGTGTTGGTGGATGGTGGGGCTTGGGGGTGGGTGTGGTGGTGGGTGGTGGTGGTGGTGGGGGTGGGGTGTGTTGGTGGGGGTGGTTGTTGGGTGATGGTGGGGTGGGGTGTGGTGGTGGTGGGGTGGTGTGGGTGGTGGTGGGGTGGGGGTGGTGGTGCTGATTGTGGTGTTGGTGGATGGTGGTGGTGGGGGTGGGGCTGCGGGTGGTGGTGATGGTGGTGGGGTGGGTGGCGGTGCATGTGGGTGGTGGTGGTGGTGTGTGAGGTGTGGTGTGGTGTGCTGGTGCTGGTGGTGGTGGCGGTGGTGGTGGCGGTGGTGGTGGTGGTGGATGGTGATGGTGGGTGGTGGTGGTGGTGCTGATGATGGTGGTGATGGTCTTGGTGGATGGTTGGGGTGGGGGTGGGGTGTGGGTGTGGGTGGTGGTGGTTGCTGATGGTTGGTGATGGTGGGTGGTGGTGATGGTGGTGGTGGTTGTTGGTGGTGGTGGTGGTTGTTGGTGATTGTGGTTGTTGGTGGTGGTGATGGTGCTGGTGGTTGGTGGTGGTGGTGGTTGTTGGTGATGGTGGTTGGTGGTGGTGGGGATGGTGTTGGTGATGATCGTGCTGGTGGTGGTGCTGGGCTGGGGCCGGTGCCGGGGCCGGGCCCGGGGCCGGGGCTGGAGGCGGGGCTGGAGCTAGTTCGCTCCGAGATAAGACACTCCTACATAGTTGCAACATAGAATCAATGTTAACATGGACAGACACAGTGAGCACTGCGAACTAACTCAAGTGTGTATGAGCTAATTACAGCCGCGTTTAGACTCGGACCAAGGCGCCTTTCTTACTGCACACCCTCAGTGTATTATTTGGAGCCAGGCATTAGTGTCTTGTGCTTTGTCGTAGCAGCCGGTGGAAAGGACCACTTATTAAAATCAATACTATGTGTATTTCTCGAGCGTGAAGAGGAGCCGTTTTGATAAGGGAGTGTGCGACCATAGAGTTTTGTGTACCTTTTTTTCCTTTTCATTCTCTTTCTTTCTTTCTTTCTTTCTTACTTTCTAACTTTCTTACTTTCTTTCTTTCTTTCCCCTTTTCTTACTTTCTTTCTAACTGATCAAACAAAATGTCTCACTTTCCCTCTCCTGTCCGTCCTGATATGACCTTAAATGTTGCCAGAACGTAAAGCTCCAACGAGCAACCAACCCTCTCCCTCTCCCACTCTCTCTCTCTCCCTCCTGCACTGTCTCCCTCTCCCCCTTATCTCTCCCTCTCCTCTCTGCCTCTCTTGTCTCTCTCCCTTTCCCTGTCCCCTCCCTCTCTCCCTTTCGATCTCCCCTCACTCCCCCCTCCCTTTCCTTTCTTCGCTCCCCTTCACTCTCCTTCTCCCTCTCCTTCTCCTTCTCACTCTCCCTCGCCCTCGCTCTTCTCCCTCTCTCTCCTCCCCCCCTCTCTTCCTTTCATTCCCCCTCGCTCCATTCACCCTCTGCCTCCCCCCCCCCCTCCCTCTCCATCTCTCATTCTCCCTCCTACTCTTTCTCCTCCTGTCCCACCACAAAACCCGCAGAGCCCACCTATTCAGGTGTCTGCTGGTTATATAGAAATGCGATTAAAAGTACCATGTGTATTAACTCTCTCTCGTTGGATTTATTGACATCCCCAGAATGGCATTCCACTTGCGATGTGTGACGAGGATTTTGGTTTATTTGTGATTTCATGGGGAAATGTCAGGGAATGTTTGAACATTGATTAACGCTTTTCTGTCAAACATTTTCTACTTACCGCAGCAATTCCACACTAGTCTCCCACACATTGACTGAAAGTGAAACGTATTCGAAATAGAATCTTTACTTTAAAACAATACATCATCACATTCCGCATTCCGCAAACCTCCGGTACGACGATTTCATGTCGTTAAATTATCGTTCATTCCGGCATGGGGAGCTCGTATGATCGATAGCCTGTTGATTTCGATACTTGCTTGCCACCTGGTGAGATGGGCAATGCATGACTTGGTTAGGGCACCGACTTGGTTGACATAGGCTCATGATACTGTCACTAAATAGGAAAGTTGTTCTTGCTGCTGATGGCGACGCTAATACTAATACTAATACTAATACTAATACTGACACTAGTACTGATACTAATAATAATACTGATCATCATCATCATGCTGTCGGTTGTGATGCGACAAAGACTGCTTTCATTACTTGAGTGCTGCTCTCCATTTAGCTCTCTTCTGTGAGAGTTGCATCCATGAGTCGGTCTTAATGTCTCTCAGCTTCAGGTTCCTCTTGGTGGTATCCTTGAACCGGAGATGAGGGCTGTAACCAGAAGACGTTGAGAATAGAGGTTCTGCTTTGGTAGCCTGTCTGATGACATCCTCATGAGGTGTCCAGTCCACCGGAGATTCTAATACTGATACTAGTACTGATACTGATACTGATACTGACACAAGTACTCAGGATAATGTGACTAAGTGGGCAATTGGACCTGGCTGATAAAATACTTAATACGTATTCTCGCTCATATATGACATCATATGTTGCTAGGACGGAAAAACTCACCTCAACTCAACTTAACTTAAATGAATCCATTGACCGTTCTCACCCGCAAGCGTCTTCGTGTGACATGTATGTAAATACAGCTCTTTACTAGCGGTCCTGTGGCAGCGCAGGCTTGGTGTATGTCCAGAGATCTTGTTTGCTGGTACACCCCCTTCCCCATATACCAGACGGGATGGAAGATCGTAGGATTCGAACCCACGGGTTCGAACCCTGGTCGAGTCAAGTCGATGACTTAACAATTGATATTTGTCGCTTCCTAGCCAGGCACTCGGCATTATTTGGATATGGCAAGGACTGATTGGCTGAGTGTCAGGATAATGTCCTGATATGACCTTAGATGTTGCCAGGACGTAAAACTCCAAAACCAATCAACTCCGCCCCCTCTCTTTCCCCCTCCCGCTCTCCATCCCCCTCCCCACCACCCTCGCCTTCCCCATCTCCACCCCCTCTCCATCCACCTCTCCATTTCCCTCTCCCCCCCTCTCCACCCCCCTCTCCACCCCCTTCCCATCCCCTTTCGCCACCCCCTCCTGCCCCCGCCCTTCCCCTTCCCCCTCCCCTCTCCTTCTCTCCCCGCCCCCCCCCTCCCTCCCCTCCCCCTACTCCTCCTCCTCCCTCCTCCCCCCCCTCCTCCTCCCCCTCCTCCTTCCTCCCCCCCCCTCCCTCCTCCCCCTCCCCCCCTCCTCCTCCCCCTTCCCCCCCCTCCTCCTCCCCCTCCCGCTGCCCTCTCAATCCCAATCCTTCCCCCATCCCCTTGCCCAGCCAATCCAATCTCACCCCCTCCCCACCTCCCCTCCCCTCCCTCCTCCCCACTTTCCCCACCCACATTTCAGGCTCTCCCCGTGCGTTTCAATGGCGCCTGCCACTGCCTGTGTGGCGGCAAACACGAGGTGTCAAGGCGCGGGCAAGGCTATGTTGTCCGTGTCAACATTCGTCGGAGCCGGCCGGCGGCCATCCCCCCCACCCCATTTCCCACCCTCCTCTTTGACCTTGGCATGACCTTGAAAGGACCGCAGGCTGACCTCAGGCGGCCACAGCTCTCAAAGGCGCACTGTTTGCCGTGGTCCGACACCGCCACCAACCAATCTGAAAGGCTGTCAGACAAATTGTGTAAGGAAGTTTCCGCCGGTTGAGGCGGGCGTTTTATTGGTGTTTTTTTTTCAAACCTAGACCAGCTGGTCAAGAAATAAAATGGACGTCGGAGCCATTCAAAATGGGAATTACTTCATAATTATGGTCGAGGGCTCTCTTTTCTTTAGCACTGAACGCGCTGCTTTGGTTCCACCCAGGAGCTGCGTTTGCTGGTTACGCGCAGGCTGCCTCGTTACCGTAATGGGTTGGGTATGATTGGGGTGGGTTGGTGTGGTGGTGGGCTTAATTCTAATTACAACTGAATTGTTTTAGCCGTCATTAGATTATATATAACGATTTGGGAATTCGGACGCAACAGATAGGTGTGGGCCAGGGTGCGTTCCTGCCACGTTCACATACATATACACACAAATACATAAAGACACACATACATACATACATACATACATACATACATGCATACATACATACATACATACATACATACATACGTACGTACGTACGTACATACATACATACATACATACATACATACATAAATACATACACACATACATACATACATACATGTGTAGATACGTACATACATACATACATGCATACATGCATACATGCATACATACATACATACATACATACACACATATACACACACATACACACATACACACACATACACACATACATACATACATACACACATACATACATACATGTGTAGATACGTACATACATACATACATACACACACATACATACATACATACATACGTACATACATACATACATACATACATACATACATACATACATAACCCTAGTCCCACAGCCCCAGACCACCAACACAGACACATAAACACACACTAAATCCGCCATTGCAGTTGGTTTCGAGCCATCCTTGAGACAATTACACAATATAGCGTGTAATAATGTATACATATCTATATATATATATGCATATATAGAATTAGTTAGAAGGGACACGTATGTTATGCCTAGTACACACCTCCCGTTTATGATTCGCGCACTAAAACTCGCGACTCGACCTGACCCGACCCGCTTAAAACTGAAAACGGGCCGATTCATTTTTCGAATCGCGAATCGCAATCGTAATCGGCCAGTTTTAGCCCTAAAACTGAGGTTTTATGCGCGAATCGCAATCGGTAGGTGTGCTAGGGGAGTGCACACCTACCGACTTTTGGGCAGTTTTAGTTTGTAAACAGTAGGTGGGTGCGGATGAACGGTAGGTGTGTACCTGGCATTAAACCCGCCAATGCAGTCAGCTTTTGAATCATCATTGGGAAGATTGCACAATTTGGCGCGTATTACAATATAGTGAGAGCGAGGTTGAGGGCGCGAGTGGGGTTGAGGCCGGGGAGGAGGGCGGGGGCAGGACGACGGGGGGACGAGGGCGAGAGCAAGACCAAGGGCGAGAGCGATGGTGAGAGTGAGAGCGAAGGAGAGGCCGGGGCGAGGGCGGGGGAGAGAGACGGAGAGTGATGGCGAGGGTAAGAGCGAGGGCGAGGGTGGGCTGGGGCGAGGCCAGGTGAGAGCAAGGGGGAAAGGGAGAGCGAGGGGGAGAATGAGAAGAGGGCGAGGGCGAGAGCGAGGGCGAGAGCGAGGGCGAGGGCGAGGGCGAGATGCCCTGACGGGGCACAATGCTAAGTGCGCCATTCACACTGCTGCTGGCTGTTAATGTAGCCGTATCGATCCTCCCTCACCATTGTCATACAGTAGGGAAATAATGGCGCAATGATGGAGCCTGCCTCAAACCCTAGCAGTGTGTCGCCGGGCGTAGAGAGCAGACTACAAAGCGCCCGCCGAATAGTAGTGTATATGTGTGTATATATATGCGTATATATACATATATATATATATCTATAGATACACACATACATGCATGTATACATACATATTCACACATACATATGCACATACACACATACACACATATAGTGATATACACATACACACATATACGCACACATACACGCATGCATACATACATGCATACATACACACATACCCACATACATGCATACATACACACATACCCACATGCACACATGCCCACATGCCCACATACATATACATACATACATATAGTGATATACACATACACCCATACATACACACATACACACATGCATACACACATGCATACATACACACATACATGTATGCGCACATGCCCACATACACATACACATACATACATACACACATACACATACACACATACACATACACAGATACAAACACACATATATACATTCGCACATATATACATATCACGCACATATACACATACATACACATACATACATATGGGATGCTTTGATTGATTGATTGATTGATTGGTGGTTGCTTTACGCCGTGTCGGCAGCATAGGCCATATTCACGGCGAGAAATGTTTGTTTTTTGTTCAAACCATCGCTTTTACATGGTAGTAGACACTCATTAAATTAGAAAGCTCACAATCATATATTTGTGGTCAAGGGAAACAAATTCCCATAGAAAAAGAAAAGTTTGATTAATAATTGATAGAATTTATTTAGTAAACTATATGACGTGGTACAGTCCAGCTGCCCTCAAAAAGGCTAAAATGTTTTCTAAAATGTTAAGGGACGCAGTTGCCTAATCGGCAGAACACAGGCTTTCCGTGCGGAAGGTCGGGAGTTCGAATCCGGCAGAGTCAAACCGATGATTTACTAAATTGATACTTGTCGCTTCCTAATCTGGTGCTCGGCATTACTAGGATATGACAAGCACTGGTCACCCCAGTCTTAGTCTGAATAGAATATCAGGTCATGGTGATATGACCTTCCATGTTGCTAGAGTTGTAAACCTTAAATACCCATTTGCATGATGATGATGATGAGGTAAGACAGCAAAATTGCGCACTCAAACAACGTACATATATATACATGCATACATACATACGTACATACATACAGACATACATACATGCATACATACATATATATACATACATGCATACATAATACATACATGCATACATAATACATACATGTATACATGCATAAATAAATACATACATACATACCTATGTGCATACATATATACATACATGCATACATAATACATACATGCATACATGCATAAATACATACATACATGCATACATGCATACATACATGTATACATGCAACCATGCATACATATATGCATGCACACATACATGCATACATACATGCATACATGCATAGATAATACATACATGCACATATAATACATACATGCATACATGCATAAATACATACATGCATACATGCATACATACATGCATACATACATGCATACATGCATACCTACATACATGCATACATGCATACATGCATACATGCATACATACATGCATACATGCATACATACACAAGGAACGTGGACCCATGTGCTTTTTTCGCCCATGGAGTTTGATATTAATGATAGTAGTTGGTGCAGGTTATGATCCATCTGTTGGGGACCCATTGACCCGCCAGAGGGCGCCATCATCTTTTCCGCCATCTCAGTCACGCCTGACGAGCACAGAGAACAGTATGCGAAATGACATTTCTTCTAGATGGAATTATGACGAGGCTGAATGTAATGTTTCCGAGATTAGCTTTGAGCATGCGCAGAGATGCAATATGAGATAGGAGGAAACTGAACAAATTGCTCGCAGGTTATACTCATATACGTGGATATGGATACATGCACGTCCTCACACACGCTTACATATTACACATGTATATACACATACATATGTACATGTGCATATGAACACGTGCATGTACACATGTATATACACATACATATATATATATGTATATATATATATATATGTATACTCACGTACATACATACACATACATGCAGACATACATGGACACATACATGTACACAAACATATACACATACATATACACACATACATATACACACATAGACACATACATAGACACATACATATATACACACATAGACACATACATAGACACATACATAGACACATAGATATACACATATCACCCATACATAGACCCATACATAGACACACACATAGGCACACACATATACACACACATATACACATACATGTACACATATATGTACATATACACATGCAAATACACATACATATGCACATCAATATACATATACACATATATACACATACATGTACACATACATATACACATAGATATATGATATACACATCCATATACACATCCATATACACATATATATACACATGTAAGCACACATGCACACATGCATGCCAACATGCATTTGTGCATGTGTATGCATATACATATACACATACATGCATGCACGTACATACATGTAATAGATATGCACAAATATACCCATACAAATATGCATATATGCATACACATAATATATATGTATGCACATATATGTATATATATATATATATATATATATATATATATATATATATATGCATACATACATATTTACATGTAAGTAGGTACATGCATTCGTACAACATATATCATACATACATAATACCAATGTATTGACATACACACATATAACACTGACATACACAAATGGAGACGTACATACATACATATAGACGTACATGCATACATACATGTATACATACATACATATATATATATAAATGTACATGCATACATACATCAATACATACATATAGACATGCATACATGCATACATACATACCTACATGTATACATACATACATACATACATACATACATGTATCCATGCATACATACATATGTATACATGCATGTATGCATACATACACATACATGTATACATACATACATACCTACCTACATACATACATACAACCATACAACCATACATACCATACATACCATACATACATACATACATACATACATACATACATACATACATACATACATACATACATACCGTACAGCACAAACCACTGGCGTGCCGGCGGTAATTTGCTTGCTGTAATATTGTCAGGCATGCTGAAACCCGACTCTTTATCAACAGAGGCGTGCATGTACAATGCATGACTACGGTTGTGTGCAATGTGTCCTCAGCAGTTCGCCGATCAATCAGGTTCAAACTGTCCTTATTATTGACCCCGGGGTCAACCTCTCCACTTGTTGAAATAGTCGACCAACCCCGTCTCTGCAGCTCAGCGGGTTCCAGGTTCGGCCTTGCTGTTGTTAGTACTGGTCTTATTGTTGTTGTTAGGCTTGTTTTTGTTGTTGTTTTTCATGATGCGCTCATTTTTAATTATTTCCCTCGGTGTAGTGTCGGTGAAGGTGCCCCGGACGCGGCTGTAAACCAGCGGGACGCAGCGACCGGGGAATAGAACCATTCAATATGTAGCGGTTTCCCACAGTAACTCAAACCCGGCGCGCCGCGCCCCGCGCCCCGCGCCCCGCGCCCCCGCGCCCCGCCCCGCGCCCCGCGCCCCGCGCCCCGCGCGCCCCCCGCGCCCGCGCCCCCGCGCCCCGCGCCCCGCGCCCCGCGCCCCGCGCCCCGCGCCCCGCGCCCCGCGCCCCGCGCCCCGCCTGGCGCGCCCTCTGCCTGCATCGGAGGGAGGCTTTGGCGGCAGGGTGGCCGCTCACCCTCGGGTACCAGCGGCGGTACCGGCGGGCGCGGCCCGGCCCGGTGTCATGGTATAAAACCCCGGCCCGATCGCAGCCCCTACCGTGGCTTCTGCGCATGCGCAGAGTTTGTAAACAGGCGCAGATCGGCTGCAGAACGAATACACACTGCCAGTGTCTACTAAAGATTAATAGAAATGCACAACCCTAACCATATAAATTTAATATAATCTATCCGTCGAATATGTTTTCTATATGTGTACCAAGCAGCTTGTTTCTAAGTGGTGTAGCTTTAGAGATATTTCACTTTTTCTGTATGAAGATTGCACTGACACTCAGAATATCCCAACTTTCACTATTATCTCTGTTTTTAATACTTTCAGCATAAATTGCTCTTAGGTTACATTAAATACTTCAGATCTTCCTCTTCAATCGCGCATTAAGATATTTTTAATCGATCCAATGAAAGCTTTTAAATTTATTTTACAAAAATAAATGCTTAGTCAACTGTCTTCACGGCAGGGGCTGCGATCGGGCCGGGGTTTTATACCATGACACCGGCTCGGCTCACCGCGCCCCCTCACGCCCCCACCACCCCACGCATCACACCCCGCCGGCTGGTCTCCGCGCTGGTGCGGGCGATGACGGTCTGATCTAAGACTAGTAAGAGGCGCGCCTTGGGTGGGTGCCTCGAGCAGCGCGCCCCTCCCGTGTCTGTCCTGCCGGGGAGCTCAGGCTGTCGCTCAGTCGCCCATCTTTAATCACCCGAGAAGACCCGCCGTGTGTATGGAGTAGGATGTCTGCCGCGCAAGAAGCGGCAGAAGCCGCCCACGGACGCACACTGACACACACACTGACACACACACACACACACTGACACACACACTGACACACACACTGACACACACACTGACACACACACTGACACACACACTGACACACACTGACACACACTGACAGACACACTGACAGACACACTGACACACACACTGACAGACACACTGAGACACACACACTGACACACACACTGACACACACAGACGTGCATACATACACACACACTGACACACACACTGACACACACACACTGATGGACACACCGACACACACTCTGACACATACACTGACACACACACACAAACACACACACTGACACACACAGACGCACACACTGACACACACTGACACACACACTGACACACACACTGACACACACACTGACACACACACAGACGCACACACTGACTCACACTGATACACACACTGACACACAGGTTTCGGTGTGGGGTGTTGGGAGTGTTGTTTTGGGGGTGCAGACTGTGATGGTCTTATGATGTTGATGTCATCGTGTGGATCTGTTGATTGTATTGGCGTGGGGGTATCGTTATGGAGGTATATATTATGGTGATATTATTATGATGTTGCTGCCGTGCTTGATGGTGTTGGTGTGGGGGTGTTGTAGATATATGCAGACAGCGATGGTCATCTGGTGTTGCTGTCGTGGTGTCGGGGGATATCGAGGGTGTTGTTGTGAGGGGAGTGCAGAGGGCGGTGTTGTTGATACGGTTGTTGTGCAGTTGCAGACTGCGATGGTCTTTATGATGTTGCTGTCGTGGTGTTGATCTTCTGATAGGGGTTGTTGTCGGGGTGTAGTTTTAGAGGTGAAGACGCCGATGTTGCTGTCGTGGTGTGGGTAGATCGCTTCATGGTGTTGGGTTGGGGGTATGGCTGAGGAAGTGCAGTCGGCGATGGTCTTATGATGTAGCTGTCATGGTGTAGATCTATTGCAGGCGTTGGCTTGGTTGTATTGAGGGTGTTGTTGTGAGGGGAGAGGAGAAGGCCGTGTTGCTGTTGATTCGATTGTTGTGCAGTTGCAGACGGCAATAGTCTGATGATGTCGCTGTCGCTGCGTGGATCTATTGATGATGTTGGCGTGTGGGTGTTGTTGTGGAGTTGCAGAAGGTGATGGCCTTATAATGTTGATGTCGTGGTGTGATATCTCTTAGTGATGTTGGCTTGGGAGTGTTGTGGATGTTCAGACGGTGACGGTGGTGACGGCGGCGGCGGAACACCTTGCGGTCGGCCCCTGTGGGTGGCCAGGCCCGGCTTACGTGGTTAGCTGTTGCCCAGCCGTGCAGCTTACCGTGTGTAGGGTGCCAACGCTGACATCGCTCACGGCCTATTTATGTGCCGGATTAACCTCAATGTCGGTGATATCCATTAGTTGGCAGACAACTCCCCGCCACCCCTCGCCCCCCTCTCAACACATCAGTCCTTTTGATCACCAGCCAACACCCTTCTTTACACCACGCACCCCCACTCTACATCACACACCCCCACTCTACATCACACACTCCCACTCTACATCACCCCCCCCCCCACTCTACACCACACACTCACCTTCACCCCCCACACTCCCCTCGCCCCCCACCCACACTCATACCAACATCCATAACCCCATAGTAACCTCCATCCCCACACCCACACACCCCCACCCCACACCCACACCCACACTCATACCAACATCCATAACCCCATACCCACACCCACACTCATACCAACGCCCATACCCCATGCCCCCGCCCACTCCCACCTCGGGATAGAGGGATAATGGAGTCGCTGCAGCCAAACACACCTTTTATCGCCCACCGAGGTGCAGGTGATTATCGCTGATTTGCTCGCCTGTCCATCACGGCTGCGCGGTGCACTTTGCACCTGTTTGAGCTCGGCCTGTTGACCCGCCCTTCATCTGGCGGGTGGACGGGTGCGCTGGGAGGGTGGGGTGGGCTGGCGGGCGGACGGGAAGGCGGTCAGTCGCGAGCGGGAAGGCGGGCGGGCGCGGGCGTGAAGGCTGCCTAAGGTGTAGTTGAAAGCCGACAGCCAACATTGGTGTCGGTGGGCACAGGTGTGTGTGTGTATTTAGAATGTAGGTTCACATCCTGGGTTCAGAGCAAGACGCACACATACATACATACTCACGTACATACATACGCACATACATGCACGCATACATACTTACATGCATGCACACATGTACGTATGCATATATTCACATATGCATACATACATGCATATATGCTTAATGTATACATACCCACATACATTTATGAATATATACATAGATACATACATACAAAGCACACCGGGCGCGGTGGCCGAATCAGTTTGGGAGAGCGCAAACCTCCCATGCGGGAGATACAGAGTTAAATTCCCGGTCGAGTCAAACCCATGACTAACAACATTAATCCTTTTCGCTTCCTAGCCTGGCCCTTGGCATGAATAGGATAGGGCAAGGACTAGTTAGCTCAGTGACATGATAATGTGACTGAGTGGGACATCAGGTCATGGTGCTGGTGGCCTGGTCTTACAGTGGGGCAGCACTATAAAATCGCCATGAATGTACACTGTCCCAAGTCGGTACCCATTTTTTTTTAATGAGTTTAATGAATGTAAATCGTTTGTCAGTGCCATAGTGTTACAGGTATGGTTGGTAATTACGCAATTAAAAAAACAACTAATCCTGATATGGCCTTAGATGTTGTGAGGCCATAAGACTCCAACAATCAACTAACCTTATTGTGGTAGACAAGAACATAAAATAATCGTTACAACAATAACAACAAACACCCATGTAATATGCATGGTCGAGGTAGATTGAGCGGTTCAACTAGTACCTGATCTCGCTCACCGAAACGCAAATTATGTATCTGATTTTACACTGTCTGGACTGGGAAATTTCATGTCTACCTAGCTACTCCCATCTAAAACTGCTCGCCCATCTAGAGCTGTCCGGAATTCAATATGGATCTACTCACTCACATACAGAGGTCTTTGCGGTCCAATCTATAGCTAGGAAATCCTATATAGAACAGCTCACTCATTTTGAGCTGCTCATTCTCCAATCTGCAGTTGCTCAGTTCTCTAGAGTTTTCTATTACTGCTCAGTCCACCAGTTCAGTGTGCTGCTGTTATCAATGTTGGTGGGTTCAATATTCAGACAGCTTCTGTTATTTTGACCCCATTGCATCCGCAAATCTCACTCTCCGACCAAAACATGCATTTGGCACTGTTCAGTGTCATATCCCCTCTGTATTAAAATACTGGCACACCATTACACCACAAAACCAGGCTACACAGCAACCCCCCGTAGGGACACCAGGCAAATGGCAGCCCCAGTGCTACTGACAGCAATAAGTAACACCAAAATTTATGAGAGAAGTATACTGGCCATGGCGGCACATGCCTGGAATAATCACACACAACAACGGGCAATCAAAAGCATGGACCACTATAAAAGGTCCTTAAAGAAAACCTAATACACAACTGAAGAAACAATATCTCACCTGATCTTGGGCACAGTCACTGCTTGCTGTGTTCTGGCACAAAAAGCAAAAGACAGGCCAGAAAAGATGGTAGATATTACAAATACGGAAACTAGCCCTACTAAGTACCAAGGAATTCGAAATGACTATCACCATAGGGCGCAGTCTGTCTGGGTATGTGTACTGGCACAAACCAAAGCAGAACCAGGCAGGCCATGGTCATGCATCTGAATCACCCTGAAATACAAAATGGCTAACCATACAACACAGCCATCCCACTTAGTTGCAGTCCTGAAGGGTCCAGGGGTGTTCTGGCACACTGGTGTACTATCTAAGGACAGGGCATGGGTGAAAGGATGCTGTATCAAACCACAATGGGATGGGATCCTCTCCCACAGGCCTATATGTCATCTTGAAAATTAAAAAAAACTAATATAGAAACTACTAACACCCTAAACCGCAAAGGTTGGCCCGAGAAAGATCAGGTAAAGACTCCTGAGTGCGGGACCAGACCAATCCAGGATCACAGCTGTCCAGCGTTGAAAACAAGCACCCTCACGGGAGCTTATACGTTATGGGCAGAATAAAAAACTTGTCACAAGAAAAATTAAAAAAAATTAAACGATTGGTTATCCGACAATCTCGCTTATCTGATATTGGATGCTTGGAACAAAGCAATCTGAATTACTGAGGGTTAAATATATATATATATATATGTGTACTGTGAACTTGTAAAAGGACACACAAATCATGATGGTCAGAAAAAAAGGTTCAAGGACTGCCTTAAAATACAATCCGAAGAAATGTAATCTCAACACTGAAACCTGGGAAATAGTGGCCAAGGACAGGCGTTCATGGCGTGCTTCTATATCCAAAGGCAGAACACAGTTTGAAACTGATCATGTATCTCAAGGTAAACAAAATGATCAGCAAAGAAAAGATCATGTATTTCACCTACCAGACTCTCTCTCTGACTGCAGCTATAGACATATGTCCAACGTGCCACCACATATTCCAAACACAAACTGGACTCATCGGTCAACACCGACTTCACAACAAAATGATGAGTTGATGTCATCATTGCCACCAATGAACAACCATAAGAAGGCGTGTATGTAAATGTTTGTATGTGTATACCCCCAATAGCCGAAGTCTACTTTTGTCTAGAGGGGTCGTTAAACAAAAACAACAAATAACAAAAAAATATATCTAAATCGACTGACCTTGGGACCGTCTTTAAGTGGTCCATTTAGGGAAGTGGTCAGTTTAGGGAGTTAGAATATGGCTAAAATGGTATTCTTGGGACACAAATGAAGCGATCGATATAAGGGAGTGGTCGATCTGTGGAGGTGGTCGGTTAGAGAGGTTTTACGGTATATATATAATGGTAGAGATCCCCCCGCCCCAGACGGGATGGCCAAATGAGTTAGAGCATCCGTCTCCCGTGTTGGTAGATCGTAGGGTCGTGGGTTCGAACCCTGGTCGAGTCAAACCAATGATTTAAATATTGATACTTGTTGCTTCCTAGCCTGGTGCTCGGCATTATTAGGATAGGACAAGGACTGGTTGGCTCTGTCAGGATAATGTGACAGTGGGATATCAGGTCATGGTGCTGGTGGCCTGGTATTCCAGTGGGGCAGCACTATAAAGTCACCATGAGTGCAAACTGTCACAAGTCGGTACCAGTCCTGATATGACCTTAGATGTTGCTAGGACGGAAATCAACAACAAACAAACAAACATTCTTCTAAGGTTTCAGTGGGTGGTGGCAGTTGTATGGAGGTGGTGGCTAGGTAGTAGTGGTATGTGACAGGTGGTGTGTGAGGGGAGGTAGTAGTGTGTGAAGGAAAGTAGCCAGGGCAGGCTTCTGGTCTTCCAGCCCATTGCCTCTTTGACTGACCACCCGAGTAACGACCCACTGACCCTGACCAACTCAGTGAACGGAACACTTCCTGTCCTTTGTAAATGAAGTGGGGCATTAAATTACTTATGACAGTTGTGGTAGATGTATATATATGTATATACATACAAACTATATGTATACGTACATACATATATACTTTAACTTTTATCTTAATTCTATTTCCTTTAGCCACAAATTATGCAACTGTGAGCTTTTTAGATCCACAGTGTACTGACACAAAATTGATTCTGTGCTTTTGCATTCTGTAAAAGCGATGGTTGAATAAAAAACAAACAATTCTCACCGTGAATATGGCCTGTGCTGCCAACACGGCTTAAAGAAACCACCAATCAATCAATCTATACACATATATGTGTATATACTTATATATATATGTATATACATATATATGTATATACGTATATACATATATACATATATACCTATACATATATGTATATACGTATATATGTATATACATACATACATATATGAGCCTGTCTCAAAAGGTGATAACTTGTTTTTTTTGCTCACATAACGATTGACACAAAATAGCCCAGAAACGGTTACACTGAAAACACAAGGACATTTGCTTCAAATCAATATGTATTCTATTGGGATTATGAAACACCACAAATCAGTTTATCCTGAGCAAATGCATAAACAGATAGTATGTTGATTGTTACAATGGACAAAGTTTCGTCCCAAATTACTTAGGACCTTTTGAGACAGCCTCATATACATATATTTACTTATATATATATATATACATATCTACACATATATACATATATATATATATGTATACATATACATATGTACATATACAAATATATACATGTGTAAATATACATATACACATGTGTACATATACACATATATACATATGTACACATGTACTTACATATCCACACATTTTGTACACCCACATATACACTTATGCACAGATGTATGTCTGTAAGTTAATAAGTATACACGAAATACTTCCTCATATGACTGTATTTGTTGCTAGGATGTGAAATCCACAATTAAGAAACATACATCCACAAAATATTTATACATTATTTTGTTCAAATTTGCGATGTTTTAGCGAACAAATCTCATGTGAACTATACACAATTTCATTTTAGAGCATCTCTGATACAGATTATAATAATGCATTGTAAATTAAGATTACCATATATATCCATCACAGTCTCAACTGACACTTGCGCAGATTGAAGGTGTTAATGTTATTGATTATTGGATTGTCTACATGCTTCGACTTGCCCCAGGCGGCAATAATGTACATTAGCTACTCAAGACTATTTCAGAAGAACGGTAACCCTATTCCCACCTATTTTACACGGTTGCCTACATACGTGGCTGGGTATTCTCCTAGCCGTTTGCCCATGAGTTCATGGGTTCGAACCCTGGTCGAGTCAAACCAATGATGTAAAAATGTACACTTGTCGCTTCCTAGCATGGCGCTCGGCATAACTAGGATAGGGCAAGGACTGGTTCGCTCAGTGTCAGGATAATGTGACTGAGTGGGATATCAAGTCTTGGTGCTGGAGGCCGGATTTCCTAGTGGGGCAGCACTATAAAGTCGCCAAGTTTTCGCACTGTCACAAGTCGGTACCCGTCCTGATATGACCTTAGGTGTTGCTAGGACGTAAAACAACAATAAACAAACAAACCTAACAGTATGTGTATGCGCCGTCCTTTATGTGTGGGGTACGTGGGTGGTTTGTATGCCGTTTGTGTGCTGGTGCATGGTGTTTATTTGCGTTGGCTGGTCTGTGGAACGCTCGGTGTGGTCGCTATTTCCAAGTGCTAGTGCATCGCACTAGATAACCAGTGCGCATTGCATGATGGGAAGAAACGGACAGAGTGACCGGAGGCGGTGGCCGAATCGGTAGAGCGCAGGCTTCCCGTGCGGAATGTCGGGCGTTCGAATCAAAGCAGAGCCAACCCAATGACTTATAAAATTGATACTTTATACCTAGCCTTGTACTCAACATTACTAGGATAGGACAATGACTGGTTTGCAGAGTTGTCGGGATATTGGGTCATGGTGCTGGTGGTCTGGTCTCCCAGTGGCCCAGCACTATAAAAGTCACCATGAGTGGGTACTGTCACAAGTTTGCACCCATCTTAATATGACCTTAGATGTTGCTAGAATGTAAAACAACAGCAAATAAACAAACAAACTAACAAACAAGAAAACAAGCAAACCAGACAGAGTGCCCACCATCTTTTCTCCCCATAAACCATTGCCGCGGATCATATGGAGTCGGGGCAGTGTAATTGTACTCGGTTGTCCGGGCCGTACTGGAAGGCCTAGTCGTTAGAGTGTCCGGGTCTTGTCTAGAAAGTCACGGGATCAATCCTCAGGCGCAGTAGAAGGAGGAGGAAAGATGTACAAAATTGCTCATTGTTGCTTGGCATTTTGAGGATTTGCTTGGTGTTAATAGGATTTGCTTGGTATTACTAGAATTGTCTTGGCATTACTAGGGTTTGCTTAGCATTACTAGGATAGGAGGAATAATTGGTTGGCTCCATGTTAGGATAATGGGATTGCGTGCGTCGCCGCGTCATCACGTTTTGGTAGTATGGTCTCCCGGTTGGACAACACTATAAATCCGCCATATTACACTTTCCGTTCATGATGTGCCCCTATATGTGGTTAGGCCGGGGAATCCCAACGAGCGCAATCTCCGGGTGTAGGTCTACATGGCAGCAGCGCTTCCCAGAGTTAGCGGTGGCATCTGTCTGTAGCCTCGCTTTCGTTGAGTTGAGTGTTTAGGCAGCTGTGACCGCAGGCTGCGGAGACGACGAGATCCGCAGGCAAGTCAGTCAATAGGCGCGTCATTAAAGCTATCAGGGTAGGGGCAGGCTGGGTGGGTGGTTGGGTGGGTGGGAGGGTGGGAGGGCGGAAAAGCAGCGCCCTGACGGTGTACACTCTTAGAGAGGCTGTTGAGCGTTTGCAATGTCGTGGCTGGGACCTAGGAGATTCCCGACAATGTGTGTATTTCGCAGAGGGGCGGGGAATGGGTGGGGAAGGGAAGGACCTAGTGAGCCTTGAAATAACGGCCATGTCTTACGGTGACACAAGAAGGTTAATGGTGGAAGGGCACAGGTGAACCTTCACTGCGCACACGCCGTGTATTGATTGCCGAAGGCCGCCGCCACTGCCGCCTTTTGCGTGCACGGAGATCAAAGGCCGGAAGTCGGCTATTTTGTTGTTGGCGGCAGACAGAGGAATCTTTGAACACTCGATGCGCGTGGTTAGTTCCGTTGGAAGCGTTAGTAACCCAGACCCATGTGTGTGTGATTGGAAGTGTTAGTAAACATGTGTGGTCATGTGGTTGGAAGGGGGGGGGGTGTTTTGGTGGCTGGGTAGCTGCTCCGGACACGGGAGGTATTGCCCCCACAATTCCAGCAGCGCCCGCCTCTCCAGAAAAAAACCTTGTGTTATTGAAATTTCGTTTTTCTTTAAGCTACGGGAATATTGTAGGAGATGTGTGGGGGGTATTTGCAGGAGAGTTGCGGGAGTGTTGTGGGAGACCTGCGGGAGAATTGTGGGAGACTTGCGGTAGTGTTGCGGGAGAGTTGGGGAAGAATTGTGCTAGAGTTGCGGGAGAGTTGTGAGAGTGTTGCGAGAGACTTGCAGGAGAGTTGCGGTAGACTTGCGGAGATTTGCGGGAGATTTGCTGAACACTCACGGGGAAGTTGTGGGAGAGTTGCAGGAGAGTTGCGGGCGAGTTCATGAACATTTGCCGGAGTTCCGGGATAGTTGTGGGAGAGTTGTGGGCATTCGCAAGGAAATAGACTTTGCAGACCAGTGCGGAATTTCACACTTGCTTGCTTGTGTTGGGTACAGTGATCACAGAATTGCCGTTAAAATGTCTGCGGAGATTAGGTGCAGCTTGTTTTGAGCAGCTTGGCGCAACTTGTTGAGCAGTTTCTCGCCTCATTCTGAGCAGGTTGTTCCCTCGTTTTGAGCAGCATGTTGAGCAGCATGTTAAGCAGCATTTCGAACGGCATATCGAACAGCATGTTGAGCGGCATGTCGGGCGGCATGTCGGGCGACATGTCAGGCACCATGTTGAGCACCATGTTGAGTAGCATGTCGAGTGGCATGTTGAGCAGCATGTTGAACAGCATGTTGAACAGCATGTTGAGCAATATGTTGAGCAGCATGTTGAGCAGCATGTTGAGCAGCATGTCAGGCGGCATGGTGAGCAGCAGGTTGATCAGCATGTTGAGGGCATGTCAGGTGGCATGGTGAGCAGCATGTTGAGCGGCATGTTGAGCGGCATGTCAAACGGCATGTTGAGCAGCATGTTGAGCAGCATGTCGAGCAGCATGTCGGGCGGCATGTCAGGCGGCACATCGGGCGGCATGGTGAGCAGGATGTTGAGCAGGATGTTGAACAGCATGTTGAGCAGCATTTTGAGCAGCATGTTGAGCAGCATGTCAAACGCATGTCGAGCAGAATGTAGAGCAGCATGTTGATCGGCATGTCAGGCAGCATGGTGAGCAGCATGTTGAGCTGAAAAATCTTTTATTTTGATTCATTATTAGGATTGGCATTTACAGGGTTTTGCGCCTGAACTCTTCATATATATGGCCGAATGAGTTAGAGCGAGCGTCCTTCTCCTGTGTTGGTAGATCATGGGATCGTGGGTTCGAATCCTTGAAGAGTCAAACCAATGACTTAATAATTGATACTTGTCGCTTCCTAGCCAGGTGTTCGACATTAATAGGATAGGGCAAGGAGCATTGGAATGAAGAAGACCAATCGTCCACGATTGAAATTTCCCCTGCTTAAACAACTAATGTACCAACAAAATAATATAAAAGAATATGGTTGTTGTAACATCTAAGGTCATATGAGGACATATGTTGAGCAGCATGTTGAGCAGCCTGTCATGCAGCATGTTCAGCAGCCCGCCTTAGCTCTCCTGTTTATTACACTGGGCATTATCCAGCTCCCCATCCCATCACAACATCCGCCTGTGTTCCTGCACATTTGTCTTCCCATTTCTCTGCCGTAGTGGACTGATATATCAAACTGATTAAGCGTCTCAGCCTATATATTACACCGCGGAGTGGGGAGTGAGTAAGGAGCTGGTGGTAATGTGTGCGGCATCATCAAGGTGCACCCAGCCAATAAGACTTCCTCAGCGGCTACTATATCAACTCCCAAAGTGTCATTTATTTTCCCTACCCGCCTTCCGCCCGCGCCAGCCAGCCAGCCTGTCCACCAGCACACCAACATACCCACACATCAACTCACCCACCCACCCACCCACTCTCCCACTCAACCTTTAATCCACTTACCCACTCGCCCACTCACCCACACACTCACACCCTCACCCACACACCACTCACCCACTCATCCATTCACCCACTCTACCACTCACCACTTTGGTGATTGTGGTGCCGGTAGTGGTATTGGTATTGGTGGTGGTGCTGGTGGTAGTAATGATAGTGGTGAGTAGTAGTGCCCGTGGTGGTGTAGTGATGATAGTAGTGGTTATGGTAGTGGTGGTAATGGTGGTAGTGGTGGTGATGCTAGTGGTAGTGATGGTAGTGGTGGTGATGGTAGTGGTGGTGATGGCGGTGGTGGTGATGGTAGTGGTGGTGATGTTGGTGGTAGTAGTGTTGGTACTAATGGTGCCTGTGGTGATGATGGTGGAGGTGATGGTAGTAGTGATGGTGGCTCGTGGTGCGGGCAGTGGTGGTGGTGATTGTGCTGGTAGTAATGGTGGTGGCTGGTGTTGCGGGCAGTAGTGGTGGTGATTGTGCTGGTAGTAGTGGTGGTGTGGGCTATAGTGGTGGTGATTGTGCTGGTAGTAGTGGTGGTGGTGATTGTGCTGGTAGTAGTGGTGGTGGCTTGTGGTGCAGGCAGTAGTGGTGGTGATTATGCTGGTAGTACTGGTGGTGGTGATTGTGCTGGTAGTAGTGGTGGTGGTGATTGTGCTGGTAGAAGTGGTGGTGGTGATTGTGCTGGCAGTACTGGTGGTGGCTGATGGTGCAGGCAGTAGTGGTGGTGATTGTGCTGGTAGTACTGGTGGTGGTGATTGTGCTGGTAGTAGTGGTGCTGGTGATTGTGCTGGTAGTAGTGGTGGTGGCTGATGGTGCAGGCAGTGGTGGTGATTGTGCTGGTTGTAGTGGTGGTGGCTGGTGGTATGGGCAGTGGTGGTGGTGATTGTGCTGGTAGTAGTGGTGGTGGCTGGTGGTGCGGGCAGTAGTGGTGGTGATTGTGCTGGTAGTGGTGGTGGCTGGTGGTGCGCGCAATAGTGGTGGTGATTGTGCTGGCAGGAGTGGTGGCGGTGATTGTGCTGGTGGTGACTGGTGGTGCGGGCATTGGTGGTGGTGATTGTGGGCTGGCTGCTTGTGCCTGAGAGCCGGTGTAGTAAGTTCAAAACACTTCCCCACAAAACAACCTACGTTCAAAACACTACGGTAGTATTTTCAACCCAGTTAAAGGGAGGTTCAAAACACTACTGTGGCCATGCTTAAAACACTATCCTTAACTTCAAAACACTAGCTTTAAGTTCAAAACACTACTCTAAAGAGAATGCATATTCATTTTCATTTGTAGTAGGGTGAGGCACTATGCAGTAGCGAGGGGCAGTAGGCCTATGTAGCCTAGTAATGTGGGGCAGTAGGGGTTGTTGTTGGTTGTTGTTGTGTGTCCTAGCAACATATAAGTTCATATCATGATGGGTACCAACCTAATTGTGACAGTGCACACTCATAGCACCTTTATAATGCTGCCCCACTGGGAAATCAGGCCGCTAGCATCATGATCTGATATATCCCACTCAGTCACAATATCCTGACACTCAGCTTACCAGTCCTTGCCCTATATCCTATTAATGCTGAGTGCCAGGATAGGAAGTGACAAATATCAATTTTAAAGTCATTGATTTGATTCAACTGGGAGCAGAAATCCTGACATTCCACACGCTAGGCCCACCTCTCTAATTTTGCAATACGATCAGTGTATAGGCCCTACTAATACATTGTTCAAACGCAGCACTATCAGCATATACTAATGTGTGGTGCAGACGCTGCAGCACTATCAGCATATACTATTAACACATTGGTAAATGTCACAGCACTGTCAGCATATACTAGTAAGTTGTTAAAAGCCGCAGCACTATCAGTTCATACTAATAGATGGATAAATGCTGCAGCACTATCAGTGTATACTAATACGTTGTTAAACGTCGCAGCACTATTAGCATATACTAATACATTGTTAAAAGCCACAGCACTATCAGTGTATACTAATAATATGTTGTTAAATGCCGCAGCACTATCACTGTATACTACTTACACATTGTTAAATGCCGCAGCACTATCAGCATATACTACTAACACATTGTTAAATATCGCAGCACTATCAGCATTTACTGATACGTGGTGCAGACACCACATCGCTGTCAGTGTATACTACGAATACATTGTTAAAAGCTGCAGCACTACCAGGGTGAGGCTGTATGAAGGGCGGGAAAATATGTAGTAAGGTGGGGAAGAATGCAGTAAAGTGGTGCAGTAGGGACTATGCAGTAGGTTACAGTCTGCGGCACTACAGCCCCCCACTGTTGTGTCATGATAGTATTTTGAACTTGGGTAGTGTTTTGACCATACATAGGGATAGTGTTTTGAACTTAACAGTAGTGTAATGAACTTAAGTTCAAAATACTACGGTAGTGTTTTGAACGGGGTGGTGTTCTGAACGTCCTACACCGGCCTTCATTGTAGATGCAGAGCCGGGTGGCACTCTCAACCGGCCGGAAAAACGCCCGGCTCCCTCCTGGTTATCCGGGCCATTACACGCCCCCAAATCTCACCCCCCCAGCCCGCTACTCCGGTGTAGTGTTCATGGCTACCCCTCTAGAAGATAAATGAAATCTCATCCGAAGCGTTGTGGCGGCGTGTGGATTGGGACCGTTCGGTAGGGGTGGGGGCGAGGTGGGTGTGGAGGGAGGTAGAGGATGTGTGTGTGTGTGTGTGTGGGAGGGGGGTGATGAGGGAGAGAGGGTCTGTGTGACCGGCAGCACGGCCTGGCGGGTGGTGACAGTAAGTGCTTGGTGGTTTGATGATACCTTCCCCCTTTCCTCCTTTCGCACCTCCTTTTCTTTCTCAGCTGCTTTCTCGTTATCCTCGTTCCACATCTCCAACCTCTTCTCCTCCTCCTTCCTCCTGCGCCTCAAGCTCCACCTCAAGCTCCACCTCAAGCTCCACCTCTCCCTCCCTCCTCTACCCTACTCCACCCTACTCCACCCTACTCCACCCTACTCCACCCTACTCTACCCTACTCTACCCTACTCCACCCTACTCTACCCTCCTTCAGCCTCCACTCTCCTCCACCTTCCTCCCGCTCTCCTCCTCCTCCCGTTCCTCACCCCCTCCTCCCTCCTCCTCCCTCCTCCCTGCGCCATCCCCCATCCTCCCTCCTCCTCCTTCCTCCTCCCTCGTTCCTAGTCCCTCCTCCCTCCTCCTGCCTCCTCCTGCCTCCTCATCCCTCCTCATCCCTCCTCCTCCCTCCTCCTCCCTCCCCGTCTCTCCTCGTCCTCCCTCCTCGTCCCTCCTCTTCCTCCATCCTCCTCCCTCTTCCAACCTCCTCCAACCTCCCTCTCCACCCTCCCCTCCTCCCTCCCTCCTCCTCCCTCCTCCAACTTCCTCCACCCTCCTCCACCTTCCTCCTCCACCATCCTCCACCATCCTCCAGCCTCCTCCACCCTCCTCCTTTGAGTTCTCCTCTTACTCTTCCCCTCCTCGTTCTCTTCCTCCTCCAGTACTCCCTCTTCCTTCTACGGCTACTCTTGTATGATACGTGTAATGATCTGTAACCTATGTAATGATCTGAATGCGGGGGTGGAGTGAGTTCAAATTGGTTAATGCCCAAGGCTGATGGAGTTTAAGGTTGAGATTGGGCTTTAGGGGTGGAGGAGGGGTGGTTCTGCGTGATTCAGGATGTTCGGTCATTGTTTGGATTCAAATCGATCCCGAGGCTTCTCTCGGGATGTTCCTGTTCCCGACGGTTGGCCCTGCGCCAACAGTTGTACACTGCAGACAGTATGCATGACCTTTTTACTAAGGTAAAACAGGAAAACATCTTAGGCTCTTTGAGGGCAGCTGGACTGTACCACCTCATATAGTTTACTAAATAGATTCTATCAATTATTAATAAAACTTTTCTTTTTCTATGGGAATTTGTTTCCCTTGACCACAAATATATGATTGTGAGCTTTCTAATTTAATCAGTGTCTATTGGCACATAATTGATTGTCTGCTTTTACATGTAAAAGCGATGGTTTGAACAAAAAAACAAACATTTCTCACCGTGAATATGGCCTATGCTGTCGACACGGCGTAAAGCAACCACCAATCAATCAATCAATTGGTTGGACGGGCATGTTGGGGGAGGCGGTGACTCCACTGCTTCACCATTGGTGGGTCATTGCGCTTATCTGTCGCGTTCATCATAATGCGGGAATTGGCAAGAATTTCTTGTCGCGGAGCTTCATGAAGCAAAACCCGCCCTCTGCATCTCTGCCCCCTTCATGCTCGTCTCGATCCGCTCGCCACCCAGAGGTATGATGACAGGCACAAATAACAAGAGAAGGGCGTGCGGTGAAGGGGAGCAATTAACAGAAAATGGCAATGAGGCATTTGCATCGTGGAGGCACAATCCGCCGATCAGTTAGCTCAAAACTGCCCCTGGTGCCGGGCGTGTTCATTAGTGGCCTAATGAGAGAGCTACCTGCTCAAGTCTCCAGAGGGTTGTTGATACATTCAGATCATCGGGGAGTGCCTCTGCCTGTGTGGTGTGTGTGTGTGTTTGTGTGCTGGTGGGTGGGGTTTAGGGATGGGATAGGGGGGAGATAAAACAAACAGGTTTAATTATCTTTTCTTTTCGTGCAAAGAACAACGATTGTTACGGGTACCGGAAAAGGTGACACTGGATGCGAAAAGCCGGCTAACTGGGATGGATGTGAAGAATAGTCATTGTGAGCGATCAGAATCAGGACCCGTGACTTTCCGCCTGATGGATCTGCCCTCTGATCCGAGCCTCTCCACGCAAACCCCACGCGCCACGCAGACGCGCACAGACGCACGCGCCTTCCGTGCCCCACCGCCGCACTCCTCATTCTTTAATACTCGTTGCTCACCTCATACTACTCAGTTCTTATTCCATTTAGTCCTCACACTGCTCTCCTTAGTACTCATTCCCGATTCATTATTTCTCGTTACTCACTCCTCATTACTCATTCCTTACTCATTACTACTCACTACTCACTGCTTACACCATATTACTGATACATCATCCCAAACTATACACTCTTCATTTCATATTACTCCTTCCTCACACCCCACTGCCTACTCCATGCTATTCAGACCTCACTCCATACTACTCACACCTCACTATGTACTACTCACACCTTACTCCACACTACTCACACCTCACTCCATACCACTCACCCTCACTCCATACTACTCACACCTCATGCCATGCTACTCACACCTTACCTAATGCTCCTCACACTACACTCCATACTACTCACACCTCACTCTATACTACTCACACCTCACTCCATACTACTCACTCCATACAACTGACCCCTCACTCCATGCTACTCACACCTCACTCCATACCACTCACACCTCACTTCATAACTACATACACCACACTCCATACTACTCACACCTCAATATGTACTACTCACACCTCACTATGTACTACTCACACCTTACTCCACACTACTCACACCTCACTCCATACTACTCACACCTCACTTCATACTACTCACCCCTCACTCCATACTACTCACCCCTCACTCCATACTACTCACACCTCACGCCATGCTACTCACACCTCAGTCAATGCTACTCACACTACACTCCATACTACTCATACCTCACTCCATGCTACTCAAACCTCACTCCATACGAGTCACCACTCAGTCCATGCTACTCACCCCTCACTCCATGCTACTCACCCCTCACTCCATGCTACTCACACCTCACTCAATGCTACTCACACTACACTCCATACTACTCACACCTCACTCCAGACTATTCAAACCTCACTCCATACTACTCAAACCTCACTCCATACTACTCACACCTCACTCAATGCTACTCACATAACAATCCATACTATTCAAACCTCACTCCATACTACTCACACGTCACCCAATGCTACTCACACTACACTCCATACTACTCACACCTCACTCCATACTGCTTATTCCTCACTCCATGCTTCTCACACCTCACTCCATACTACTCACACCTCACTCCGTACTCCTAATACCTCACTCCGTACTCCTCACACCTCACTCCGTACTACTCACCCCTGACTCCGTCCTACTCACACCTCACTCCGTATAACTCACACCTCACTCCGTATAACTCACACCGCATGAGCATGGACCAGATCTGCACCACCCAGTACCCAGAACTAAAGACCACCACATTGCAACAGTTGTAGCCACCCTGCCCACCCATCCACCTCACCAGACCTATTATCTAAAACATATAATGTATACATACACACACTATATATACGTAAATATATATATATGTATATATATATACGTATACACGAGTAAGGCAACGGCGCAGGTCGGGGTTAAACGTAGTCGGCGTGTCGGGCGGGCCTGGGGTTTAAGAACGGCCTCAGGGGTGGGGACAGAGACGGATGGGCGGGGACATGGGCGCCCACGGGCCGGGCTCAATAATGGAGGGGCGCAGGAGCTGCTCGTGGGGCAGGGTATGGGGGGGGGGGGGGGAGGCGGCCTGAGCTGGTCACAAAACAGCAGCGCACCGCAAATTATTGCCCTGCTAACAAGGTGTACTAAAGCAAAGAGGCGCCGTCATTAGCGTGTTTTGGTGGTGGCCTGATTATGTAAAGTTGGACGGAGGTGGGTATGTGGAGGTGGGTGGGTGGGAGGGGAGGGGAGGGGAGGGGAGGGGAGGGAACGTGGGGTGATGGATGAGGACCATTGGGCTGGAGAGTGGAGAGGGAGGGCGGGTAGTTGGGGGAGGGCGGGTGAAAGGGGTGGGAGGGGGGTAGTTGGTGGAGGGTGGGTGGCAGGGGGAGGGGAAGGTTGGCGCATTATGAACACAACGCATCCAGTGCCAGATGCGGCCAGATATGCCTTATATGTGTTGCTGTGTCCGTTACACAGTCGGTGCTTCCTACTGATGAGAGCCAGTCTGCTTGTGTAGGTAGGTGAGTGGGTGGGTTGGTGGGTGGGAGGGGGCAGAGTGGTGGTGGGGGGGGGGGTCTTTCCTCTTTTTGTTGTTACTGTTTTTCCTTCTTCTTCTTTTCTCCCAGTGCCTAATTGAATAAGGGACGGCCCTACGCTAATTTAGGAGGGGCGCATTCAGGTGCGGGAAATAAGGGTGGCTTCCGGTTGTCAGTGATTAGGTGGGTCACGTTTAAATGAGCTAGGTGTAATTAAGTTGTGAGGACTGCGCCGGCGCGCGCGGGTGGCCGGCGTGAATTGTGCGCATGCGCTGTGTAGGTAGTCACGTGTTGGATTCTGATGGCAGTCAACGGGATATTTACATATGTGTGTATTGGGGGGTGGAAGAACTGCGTGGTTTCGTTGAATTTCCCCAGCGAAAAGTTGGGCAGGCTCTGATGGGATTTACCGCTGCCAGGGTGAAGCATGTCCAGGAAGTCCGAGTTGTGTCGTTATTTTGACTTTGTCAGAGGCGTGATATATGTATCAAAAGAGGTACAGAGAAATATATATATAGACACAAAGAGAGACCGAGAGAGACCGATAGAGATCGAGAGTGGTCGAGAGTGATCGAGGGAGACCGATAGAGATCGAGAGAGACCGATGGAGATCGAGAGACCGATAGACCGATAGAGATCGAGAGAGATCGAGAGAGACCGAGAGAGATCGAGTGTGATCGAGAGAGACCGATAGAGACCGATACTAAATATAGGCGATAGAGATCGAGAGAGACCGAGAGACTAATTACATTGCAGTGTCACATATATGCACATCTAATTACATTGCAGTGTTACATATATGCACAACTAATTACATTGCAGTGTTACATATATGCACAACTAAGTACATTGCAGTGTTACATATATGCACAACTAATTACATTGCAGTGTTACATATATGCACAACTAAGTACATTGCAGTGTTATATATATGCACAACTAATTACATTGCAGTGTTATATATATGCACACCTAATTACATTGCAGTGTTACATATATGCACAACTAATTACATTGCAGTGTTACATATATGCACAACTAATTACATTGCAGTGTTACATATATGCACAACTCACACCTCACTCCATACTACTCACACCTCACTCCACTGCATTGTTACCTATATGTACATCTAATTACATTGCAGTGTTACCTATATGCACATCTAATTACACTGCATTGTTACATATATGCACAACTAATTACATTGCAGTGTTACATATATGCACAACTAATTACATTGCAGTGTTACATATATGCACAACTAATTACATTGCAGTGTTACATATATGCACAACTAATTACATTGCAGTGTTACATATATGCACAACTAATTACATTGCAGTGTTACATATATGCACAACTAATTACATTACAGTGTTACATATATGCACAACTAATTACATTGCAGTGTTACATATATGCACAACTAATTACATTGCAGTGTTACATATATGCACAACTAATTACATTGCAGTGTTACATATATGCACAACTAATTACATTGCAGTGTTACATATATGCACAACTAATTACATTGCAGTGTTACATATATGCACAACTAATTACATTGCAGTGTTACATATATGCACAACTAATTACATTGCAGTGTTACATATATGCACATCTAATTACATTGCAGTGTTACATATATGCACAACTAATTACATTGCAGTGTTACATATATGCACAACTAATTACATTGCAGTGTTATATATATGCACATCTAATTACATTGCAGTGTTACATATATGCACAACTAATTACATTGCAGTGTTACATATATGCACAACTAATTACATTCCAGGGTTACATATATGCACAACTAATTACATTGCAGTGTTATGCACAACTAATTACTTCAGGTTTCACAACTAATTACATTGGTTTACATATATGCACATCTATTGTGTTTTTGGTTTTTATTACATTGCAGTGTTACATATATGCACAACTAATTACATTGCAGTGTTACACATATGCACAACTACTTACATTGCAGTGTTACATATATGCACAACTAATTACATTCCAGTGTTACATATATGCACAACTAATTACATTGCAGTGTTACATATATGCACAACTAATTACATTGTAGTGTCACATATATGCACAACTAATTACATTGCAGTGTTACATATATGCACATCTAATTACATTGCAGTGTTACATATATGCACAACTAATTACATTACAGTGTTACATATATGCGCAACTAATTACATTGCAGTGTTGTATATGCACAACTAATTACATTGACATGTTACATATATGCACAACTAATTACATTGCAGTGTTACATATATACAGAACTAATTACATTGCAGTGTTACATATATACAGAGCTAATTACATTGCAGTGTTACATATATACAGAACTAATTGCATTGCAGTGTTACATATATGCACAACTAATTACATTGCAGTGTTAGATATATGCACACCTAATCACATTGCAGTGTACATATATGCACAAATAATCACATTGCAGTGTTACTAGCCCATCCTGATATGACCTTAGATGTTTCTAGGAATTAAAACAACAACAAACAAACAAACAGCAGTGTTACCCTGCAAACCATATACACTCTCAACCTCTCTACCTACTGCACTGTTAGGAGTAGATTTCTGGACAATTGTTTCAGACAATGACTCCCAATACAAATTAATGGAGCTGTGCAACTAGAATATAGCTATGTAGAAGTAATGAACAGCTATGTATACATGCACAATGTATGATAACAAAGGCATCATATTTCTGGACATACTTGTAGGGATGCACCATTGTCCTGGTGAGTGAGTGATGGATTTCAAACGTATATGGGTCACTCTCCTGAAAACTGGCCAGAAGTGTCACATGGAGAGTTAAAATTTAATATTTGAATTTTTTATATTTTTTGGTTGCAAATGAAAGCTGGAAATCTCCCCTTTACATCTATGTAAAATATAAATTGATGAGATAAAAAATAAAGGTGTAGTCCATGAATAAGATATCTCTTATGGCAGTATAACATGTGTGTCACACGTGTAACACATGTTTAGGACACCACACAGTCTGCTTAATAAATATCTAATCAGAATTAAATAATATCATATTTAGAAGCATATTAATCATGGCATAATATACAGAAATATCTAGTGCTTATATTGATAAAAAAAAAGTAATTCCCAGCCATGCTTTATTCACTGAATAATTAGTGTACAATATTTGTATGCCATCCAGACACCACGGTTACACGTGTGACGGAAATTTGTAATGTTATTTCTAAAGACATTAAATTTTTTTTTTTTTAATTTAAGCATGCATACATGTTAATAAATACTTCCTCTTTGATTTGGGAACTGTTTTGTTTGATATATCAATGCAATACAAGATGTTAATAGGGATTCAACCACGTCCCATATGTCATGTTACAAATGGCTGACTGTAAAATGTTTTATTTTGTTTCCCTTATTTCTTTCATCAAATCTGAACAGGAATATGAAAAGTATAAGGAAAAAATATAAGTAGGAAGGTTTTTATTGATGTTTTAAAATCCCATCTCATGCTGACCAGTTTTCAGGAGAGTGACCCATCTAAGACTTTGTCTTCAGCACATTTGTAGTCCCTTTTCTCATAAGGTGGGACTATGACAGAGGCCTGCATAAATATTAAAATAAAGTTTTTAATTGTACAGAAAATGCGTATTTAGCAATATGTAATGACATAATGTACATATATATGTATGTATGTATATATGTATGTATATACTTTCCTTGTACACTTTGTTTCTGTACCTCCTCAGGTAGCACAGAATATGCGTGTAGACTGTATTTTACTTCTGTTAATACAGCGCCTTGTCTGTAGCAGGAGTACCGGATGATATGTGTTGACCTTTTTACACTTTCTATCAACTGTGACCTTTTTGTCACTGCACTGCCATTGATGCTCCTGCTAGAAAGGCAATGCAATGTTAACTGTAATAGAAGTGGAATGGATGTGGAATAAATTAGATCTCACTTAGACATTAAGAATATACATACATGCATAGCTCCATGCATGCATGTATACACACATGTATAGATCCATGCATGCATGTATACACACATGTATAAATGCATGTATCAGGGATGGAAGATGTCCACGATTCCACGGATTTCCATAATTTATTTTTATTTTTACAAAATGCCGAGGAATATGACAGTAATTGGTCAGTTTGAATCCAGTTCTCATATGACCTTATATATTGGTAGGACAAAAAACCAATCAAACCACAAAGCAAGCGCAGAGAGAGGAAAGGGATTGCCAGCATGGTCGATAATACAGTCACAACAAGGACAGCGACACTCTCCAATGATAGCCAGATAGCCTGTACTGATTGATCAGTGGAATGGAGCTGGGATAGTGCTTGGAGAATACTGTACCAAACCTGACTTCCGGGAATTTTCTGCGGTTCCCTGACAGTGCTAACCCTATGGGAGAAGATCAGGATTTTTGTGGAAATTCCCATATCGGCATATCACGGTCATATTACGGTGACATGATGGTGGAATGCTAGTGGCGTCTTTTCTTTAAATAATGCTGCAGCAATAATAGTATGTTATCCTGGTGATTATTACTATTATTATTAAAAGATGGGAAACTGTTTTAATGCTTTGTCGGCAACAAGGCCAAGGGCTGTATTCACGGCGAAAATTAGTAGTATCTATTTTTGTAACTGTTAATTCTTCTTTTGGTGGTGGTAATAATAATCACTAGGATAACATTATTTACAGATAACCTCACCATAGATTTCCGCTTTTTTCCCACGGAGACCACTTTCATCCTATACATGTATGCATACATAAATGCATACATAAAGGCATAAATAAATGCATATACGTATACATACCTAGACGCGTAATTACACCTGGGGAGTTGTTTTTCTAAGTGACAGGAGATATCTCGCCTTCAGTGGGATTCGAACCCACAAGTCTGCCTTTTCAGAGCCTGTGTCCTAACTTAAGCTAGGTTCCCTGCTGCAATCATTATCCATGTATATGTGGCATTTCACCTAGACACTGAATGCACATCAATACACACCTATAACCAAAAATGTATACATGTCTGCATTAATAGGTTAGGGCATTGACTGTCACAATGCGGTAGCCGTCCTGCTATGACCTTAGATGTTGCCAGGATGTAAAGCTCCAACAACCAACTACTCGCCTACCATTTCGGTGAATAGACCAGTATAGCGCAGCATTATTCCGACTGAACCCAGGCTGGGTCCGCGGCCTGGTGCCCGGTTCATCTTACACTTGAGCTGCTCAATAGGAGCTGCTCAATAGGAGCTGCTCACTTTGCCATTCTCTGGCCCTGCTTTCTGCGCACCCACTTGGCGCAGCTTGGCTCTCGGGCGCGGGCAGTGCGCTAACGCATGCTAACAAATTGATGCTTTTAGGACGCAGCTTGTCACATTTGTCAAACTAATTTGTTTGAGCTATTATGTTTCATCCGCTCCAAATTTTTGTCTTCTTCTCTGGAGCTGTTGTAATAAAATTGCACCGTTTGCTAACGATTAGCCGACCGGGGGAAGCGTTTGACTATATTCATTGTCATCGACGAACCGGGCGCGGTGGTCTAATCGGTAGAGCACTGCGCTCCCGTGTGGTGGATCTGGATTCAATTTCCGGTCGAGTCAAACCAATGACTTATCAAATTGATACTTGTTGCTTCCTAGTTTGGCGCTTGGCATTAATAGGATAGGGCAAGGACTGGTTTATGTCTCAGTGTCAGGATAATGTGACTGAGTGGGATATTGGGTCATGATGCAGGTCTCCTGGTTTCCCAGTGTGGCAGCACTATAAAATCACCATGGGTGCGCACTGTCACAATTCAGTACTCATTCTGATATGACCTTAGTTGTTGGCATGATGTAAAACTCCAACAACCAACTATCTTTGTCGTCGTGAAGCAGTCGGCCGGGATGGCTAGGAGGCTCCATTTCCGGTGCCGGAGGTCATAGAGGGTCATTAATCGCTTGCTTCAGACAAAGCAATGACTTACAAAATTCATACTTGTCGCTATGTTGCCTTACTGGAATTGGACAATGATTGGTCAGGACAATATGACTGAGTTGTATATCGCAACACGGCCTGGCGGCATGGTATGTCAGTGCGAAAGCACTGAACAAATTATCAGACGTCGAAGTGCTCACTGTCACAAGTCGCTAACCAACCTTAGATGTTGCTAGGACGTACACCGATCCAAACCAAATGAAGCTAGTGATTTATGTTAATACATTCTTTGAGTAAGCAGCGGAAAATTCAATGGCGGGCAATACTGGCTTTCCCACATTATACTATTACTTGCCCAATCATAGTAATGCAGAGCACCAGGACAGGTGTCAATTATTAACTCATCGGTTTCACTCGGCCAAGGTTCGAAAACCGGGGTTGGAATCCCACGAATTGTCGCATAAGATTAATCAGCGGGCGGATATTCGGCAATCACGTCTGGTCAGTGTTGTAGTTTTCGTTGGAGTAATCTTTTATGATTTGTTTCTGTATAAACCAACTGAAATAAGGTCAGGGTTTCTTAGATTTGGGCTGGTAGGTTGGTTGGGGGTTGGAGGTTTACGTCCTGGCAACATCTAAGGTCATATCAGGATGGGGACCAACTTGTGAAAATGCGCACTCATGGCAACTTTATAGTGCTGCCCCACTGGGAAATCACACCGCCAGCACAATGACCCGATATCACACTCAGTCACATTATCCTGACACTGAGCTAACCAGTCTTTGTCCTATCCTATTAATACCGAGCACCAGGCTAGGAAGTGACAAGTATCAATTTTATAAGTCATTGCTTTGACTCGACCGGGCACCAAAACTCCCGAACTTGCACATGCGCTCTACCGATTCGGTCCCCACGTCAGGCGGGTATGACTAGCTAGAAGTGCGCACTGCCTTCTAGCCCTCTTCCGGATAATGAGACAATTATTGATAGTGTACGTGGTGGCCGAATTGGTAAAGCACAGGCTTCCCACGTGGGAGATCGGGAGTTCGAATCCCGCGCGAGGCAAACCCAAAGCCTTACAAAATTTATATTTGTCACTATTTAACCTGGCCTCTGGTATTACTAGGATTGGGCAAGGTGGTTGTTTGTTTGTGTTTGGGTTTGGGTGGTGTGGTGTTGTGGGTTTTTGGTGGCACTGTCACAAGTTGATACCCATCCTGATATTGACCTATATGTTACTAGGAGATAAACAACAACAAACAACAAACAAACTTGATCGTGTGGTCGGGCATTTGCGACATTGATGTTAATCTGGTAGACTTGATTTTTGGATCTACGAGATTCCTGATAGTTAATAACAAATGGTTTGCGACATTAACAAAAGAAATGTAATGTAAACTGCGCTTGATATTATCTAAAAAGACAACACTGATTCTCGTTGAAGTTGTTTCTTTTGTTAATATTGCCCCTTACGGTGAGGGCACTCACTGCCGCCTCTGGCTTTATTGCCTGCAGCCTAGAAGTACTAAAAGAGGGAAAGCCCACGGGTTTGGCGATTCTGAAAGCGATGAGGAAGGGAGGGCTGATGGGACGGGGGAAGGGTGAAGGGAGAGGGGAAGGTGAGAGGGTGGAGGTGAATGAGGAGAGATCGGAGAGGGGAGAGCGGAGAAGGGAGAAGGGAGACCGAGGGCCTTTTGCCTACTTCTAATTAAACCAGAACGGATGGCCGAATGAGTTAGAGCGTCCGTCTCCCGTGTTGGTAGATCGTGGGGTCGTGGGTTCGAACCCTGGTCGAGTCAAACCATTGACTTAAAAATTGATACTTATTGCTTCCTAGCCTGGCGCTCGGCATTATAAGGATAGGACAAGGACTAGTTCGCTCAGTGTCAGGATAATGTGACTGAGTGGGATATCAGGTCATGCTGCTGACAATTGCCTTTTTTTTTTGTGTGTGGTGGGTGGGTAGGAAGGAGGGAGGGTGGGTGGATGGGTGGGTGGGGAGGGCAGCGCGCTTGTTCATTTCACGAGTACACATGACGTAGAGCCACTTACACAAGAAGAGTGCGGCAGGCCGGTGTTTGGTGGTTACATTATGAATGGACTCGCCTCACGCTCACTATCCGGCTGAAGCCTGTAAAGCTGCTCGGTGCCTTTAATTGGGTTACAGACAAAGACGTCGAAAGAAGGAGGAAAGAGTTGAAAAGAAGACAATGATGATGTTGGAGCATAATTTTGTTGTTTATCATATATTTTATTTCATTTAGAGATAGTGGAGTAATTCTGGGGTTTTTTCCCCTGTTAATTTACTGATAAATTGTGGATCAAAGGAGTACTTGAGTGGGGAGGTTGACAGGCGGGGGGTTATGCTATAAAGGTGTTTTTGGAGGCGTAGTCCATCCGACATAATTGTAGCGTTGGTACCCAGATCTGTGGCTGTGCAAGTAGGCTGTAATAGTGTAAAGAAAAACAATGCAGACAAGAAGAAAGAGAAAGTAAGAGTGAGTGAAATAAGATACGGCAAGCCTTCTATCTTTATTTAAATAGGTCCCAGGTTCCCTGGTAGGGTGTCACACCACCCCGGTCATCCAATAGAAGAACAGCATTTCCAGTCCCCATGGCAACTGGTAGTCTGGCGACCACCAGTGGCTGCCTGCCCACAACCAACCATGACCTGGCTGTTCCTCACAGCTTGATTTTGTTGACCCCTATCTGGTAGAAGGGCCAGGCACTGAGTGCAACCACACTCGGGCCTGCCAGCACTCACCATGTCCATCCACATGAAACTCAGCTTTCATCCAACCAATATGGTATGCAGGTATTGCATCTATACCTCAGGGAGTTTGATGCCCCTGCCCTGCAGAGTTGTGAACCACTGCCTTGTGGTACAAGTTCTTAACAGAACCGAAGGCTAAGGGAGCAAACCCTAACAGAAAACCATGTCACTGTGGCAGCATTAAGGGCGGGTGATGTATGGAAATCCCAACATCTCCCAACCAGCCATTGCAGCGACAAATAGTTTTGTGCCTGGCTGGACATGTTCTTGCCGGTGTGAAACCTCTATTTGCTCCCTGGCAGAGTACCGCTGGCAACTTGCAAAAGCCAGCAGCACCTCAACACTTTTGCAGGCAGCTTTCATGAAATGTACAACCGCACAGAGCGGCAGTCAAGTAATGAAAGTAGTCTTTGTCGCACCCTCGACTGACAGCATGATGATGATGACCCAACCAATATATAGATATGTGATGTATAAAAAGTATGTGAGCATAAAGGCACATAAGGGCATATTCCCTATTGGCCACCCTGATGTTGTGTACTACTTTATGGGTGACCCTCTTCATGCTGGGACAGGTGGCGCCACCACCCCCACCTCCCCAGTGCCGCGAATACTGTCACTCGCGCACTGGAATTTTTTTATATATACATATATATAGAAGCTTACCTGGCTAGGCATACAAATTACACATAACATAATTGCACTCCCTCCTGGCGTATATCGGAATATTTTACATAAATGTTAAGGTCTATGAACTCCTCCCACCATTCTCCACCTCTATCTGGCCTCATGTCCCGCACCCGCCACGATCAGTGTTCAGCGTCCATAATCAGGGGAGCCGCCATGGTGAGCAAGTCACAGGTCACGCTTGCAGGTCACACTCATAGCTGACAGCTCACAGGTCACACTCATAGCTCACAGCTCACACTCACAACTCACCCTCACAGCTCACCCTCACACTCACAGCTCACGCACAACCCACAGCTCAAAACACACAACTCACAGTACTTAATTCACACAACTCACAGCACACATCTCAGATGACACAGCACACTGCACATAACTCATATCACACAACTCACAGCCCACAGCTCACATCACACAATTCACAGTACATAATTCACACAACACACATCACACAGATCACAGGCCACAGCTCACAGCACATAACTCACAGCACACAACACACAACACACATCACTCAGCTCACAGCACATAACTCATAGCACACAACTCACAGCCCACAGCTCACAACGCACAACACATAACTTACAGCCTACAGGTCACAGCACACAGCTCACAACCACAGCTCACACTCTCAGCTCACAGCTCACACTCTCAGCACACAACACACAGGTCACAACCACTGCTCACACTTTCAGCTCATAGCTCACACTCTCAGCTCACAGCTCATACTCTCCGCTCACAGCTGACACTCTCAGCTCACAGCTCACATCAGATGTGACCTTTTAGCACCGTATCTGACGCGACGGGCCGACCTACAATATATAACCATAAACGCTGACTATTACCGTTAGTGTATGACTACAGATATCACCCCTCATAATATATAACCACAAACAAAACAGAGTCGTGAAGTTTGATGGCAATGCGTGTAATGGAAGGAGAGAGGCACCAAATGAGAGGGAAAGGCAAATGTAAATAACTTATATTAAGGCCCTGTCACACAACGACGCTTCTCGCCGGCGACGTGTGGTGTTTTTGCGCGAAAATTGGTGAAATATCGAGACACGTTGGGGGCGCGTTATGCGCGCGTCGGTACACGTCGGTCCACGTCGGTACACTATCCTTGACGTTGATGGTCGGCGCAAAACGCTGGCGTGCGTTCCTTGTCGCCCAAGGTTTTAAGCATGTCAAAAACAACGACCGCCAGCGCGCAAATATATGGGTTAGGACGTCGAGTTCCGTTGGACGCGCCGGAATAACGTTATGGGAATGCTAGGCAGACGGCATGCGCGCGGGTGGGTCGTGTCCACACGTTGCGGCAAACTGGGGCATTTTTGTTTTATGTCCTAGCAACATTTAAGGTTAGATGAAGACGTCGCGCCAACCTTTTTTTTTTTGTTTCCCCAATGTGTCGACACACGTTAGCCGCGCGCGCATAATGCGCTGCGCTGACGCCGATCTTTTTCCCCAAACCGCCGAAAAGTTGGACGTTTCTCGACGCGCAAGATTTTATTTTCAACGCTGACGGGTCGCCGGGAGAAGCATCGTAGTGTGATAGGGCCTTTAGAAGCGCCAACATCGGGCCTTCCTCTCTATCCCTCCCGTGGCCAACTGCTTTCCAGTTATCCTACTCATCAGCTTCTTCTATTCCTTCTAGGAAATTAAAGCCACAATTAACCTGTATTTACCTGCACCTTATTTCCGCTACAGTTACCACAAGTCGAGAATGAAATGGAGTAGTCTAAAACCGATCAATACATTTAATAACCTGCAATCTTTCCAATACTTCCTCTATTATCATAGACCCTCCCATTGTTATCATTGTAATCAACATAAAACATGTTTATGTAAGCATCTGTTACCAGCATGATTGGTTGGCTGTTGGAGTTTTACGTCCTGGCAACATCTAAGGTCATATCCGGACGAGGTCAGTACTCTGAAGACCACTGCTGCGCGGCACAGAGCAATGACATTTTCTGATCAATAAAATATTTACAATTCTTTTTTAAAAACCCACAACAATACTATGTGATGTGGGGTGTTGGGTGGGTGAGGTTGGGTGAGGTTGGGTGAGGGTTGGTGAGGTTGGGTGGGTGAGGGTTGGAGAGGGTGGGTGAGGTTGGGTTAGGGTGGGTGAGGGTGGGTGAGGGTGGGTGAGGGTTGGTGAGGGTGGGTGAGGTTGGGTGGGTGGGTGAGGGTTGGGTGAGGTTGGTGAGGGTGGGTGAGGGTGGGTGAGGTTGGGTGTGGGTGGGTGAGGGTGGGTGAGGTTGGGTGAGGGTGGTTGTGCGTGGCTGTTCGTGGCTGAGGCTGTCGTGGCGGTTCTGTCCGTGAACTTACCCGGATGTTGCCTGAGCTGTACGCGCGCGTAGATTAGTGATGTGCGAGCTGGCCACTAGATGGCGGTACCGGGTAATTGGCGGTGTGGCTGACGGGCGCCCTCTTGTGGTCGCCCGAGGAGTCCGGTCTCAGGTACTCAGCTGGTATCTGAACCCTTTGGCGCTGGAGAGCGCGCGGTCTGATGCGTCTTTGCCGGTCTTTGCTGGCTTGGATCCCGGCAGCCAGTCCAGATTTGGCGCCCTCTCCTGGCTCCCTCACACTCTCTGTTCACATTGCCTCGTTTGTATTCAGCATATGGTGCGGGGGGAAAGGGGAGGGGAATGGGGTGGGGTGGGGTGCGGAGGGGAGGAAAATGGGGCGAGGGGGGCGGGGGAGGGGATGGGATTGAAGGGGGGGGGAGGAGAGGGGAATCTGAACGGGGAGGGCGATGGTGATAGGGAGGGAGGGGCTTTCACAAAATTATCAACCAGATTATGTGTACAGTAATAGCTCTTTTCCGTGGAGCATGCGCAGTGAGGTTCTACCCACAATACTAGGTCCTTAGCATTGCCATCAGAGGGTCGGTTGGCGTTGAAAATCCTCTTATAAAGTCTTCAAGGGAGCGGGACGTAGCTCAGGCGGTAGAGTGTCCACCTCTGAAGGTGGACGTTATCCTATTGACCATGCTCAGTGGACACATTTGCAGTTTGGGCTATTTTCCGTTCCAACCAGTGGTCCACATCTGGTTCATCAAAGTGGGAAAGTGCATATAAAAGAACCCTTGCTGCTTATCAGAAAGAGTAGCCTATGTGGTGGCAGCAGGTTTCCTCCCAAAGAAATATGTCAGAATGGCCATATGTTTTACGTCCAATAGCCGATGATAAAAATCAGTGCGCTCTAGAGGCATCGTTAAACAAAACACTTTTTGATAGAAACTTTACCGCAAAGCATGCTGCACGATGAGCAGTTAGATATGACTAATTATTCGATAGAGTGTTTAACTACAGATGTCTATTATGTATAGTATATACCTCCAGACATTAAATGTCAACATTGAAATCTGAGAAATAGTGGCTAAGGACAGGAGTTCATGGCATGCTTCTATTTGTGAAGGCACAATACGGTTTGAAACTGAGCGTATATCTCAAGCTAAACAAAAGCGTATATCTCAAGCTAAACAAAAGACCAAAACAATGGTTATAAGTAAAAAGACAGATAAACCAAATGTCAATATAGCTATAGATGGCACAAACATAGAACAAGTATCCGAATTCATATATCTCGGACAAAAGATTACAAATGATGGGAGATGTGAGGAAGAAATTAAAAGAAGGATAACAATAGCCCGAACAACATTCTCCAAAATGTATAGAGTGTTAACATCAAGTAAGATATTAATACAAACAAGGAAGCGTATTCTTCAGTGTTATGTGTGGTCTACTCTAATGTATGGGGCAGAGACATGGACAATCTCTAAGAAAATGTACAAACGTTTAGCAGCATTTGAGATGTGGACTTATCGAAGGATGATGAAAATATCATGGACAAAGAAGATCACCAACAAAGAAGTTCTCAGAAAAATTAAAAATAAGAAAAGCTTGTTTGCCACTATACAGACAAAGAAACTTATTTATTTTGGCCACATCATTCGTCAGAGTTCAATATACCGTACATTGTTGGAAGGGAAGGTGAATGGCAGCAGAGGGAGAGGGAGACCAAGAACATCATGGTTTACAAATATTTCACAGTGGACAGGCTTGAATTATTCACAGTCTATCAGAACAGCACAACATCGGGACAAGTGGAGAACCATTGCATCCAACCCTCGACTAGAGGATGGAACTATTGATTGATTGAAACAAAAGCATGATCGTCAACAGAGAAAAGATTGTCTTCTTCATCTAAGCAAACTCAGAAAAGTATGTATGGAAAATAAATTCATGATAGAATGAGCTCATTTAAAAAATTAAATAAGGCGTTATGCACATAAAAGCAAGGCGTAGATTTACCCCCCCCCCCACCTCCACACACACATAAACAATAAACAAGCAAACCAGAACAATAAGAATATGGTATTCTGTGGGACATTTCTAGTTGTAAGTTTGCACTGGTGCATGGATCAGGGCCATTCTGGTGGTACATGGTACAGGAGGTTATGGTCTATGCCGAATACATGCCGAGTACATCACTAATGATTGGCACTCAGTGATTAGGGTATTATGTTACATAATTGGGTTATGGCATGTGTCGTGTCCTTATCCCTCCCAGGTGTATGTGCAGGTGGCCGAGGTGGCTTATGGGATGGGGGCATGGTCAGTCTATGACTGGCATGATTGGTGGCCATCATTTCTGGACAGGTTATATTGTCACTAACACCGATATCCCCCCCCCCCCCCCAATCCATATATAATATAGCGTTGCATCCCATCTCATCTGTCATTTCCGGGCAGGCTATAACTGTCACTTGAGGGACAAGCTTTCATAACTGAACATTGGAAGTGGTGCAAACTGTGATGACCATTCGCAGGGCACATAAGAGTCCACCTGGCTGCAGAAAGGATGCGATGGCCTAGCGGTTAGAGAGGCCGCTTGCCATGCTGCAGATCGAAGGTATGATTCCGGTCGAGTATAAACAAATCTTTTAATTATTTTAAAAAAGAAGAAAAATTGGCACTTGTCGGCACATAGTCTGATGATTGGCATTCATTAAGATATGTTTGTTTGTTGTTGCTTTACGTCCTAGCATTATCTAAGGTCATGCAGGACGCCATAAGATAGGACAGTGACTGGTTCGTTTGTCAATCAGTGTGAATACAATGCGACTGAGTCAAATATTGTCTCAGAGAGCCGGCGATGTGGCATTCAAATGGAATGCTGTGATGTTTGTTTGTTTGGGTATTACTTCCTAGTAACATCTGAGGTCATATCTGGACGGGTACAAACTTGTGACAGTGCGCGCTCATGGTGACTTTATAGTGCTGCCTGACCAGATATCCCACTCAGTCATATTGTCCTAACACTGAGCTGATCAGTCCTTGCAGTCTTGCGTAAGGCCACTTGCCAGACTAGGTAGTTTCCATGGGGGTGCATTATCAAAATAATCCAACATCTGTATATATGCCCTCAGATGTTGCTATGACATCAAACCCTAATCAATGAAGCGGCCCACCCATGATTGCCATCAGCGCTAACTAAGAAGGCTCTCGTGATGTGTTGCCTCTAATGAGTGTATAGCTGAGGAGATAAATGGTTTATGTGAGGCTGTGCATTAATTTATATGGCAATCCATTTTGATTAACATCTCTTTCATTATTTCCAGGTGGGTGCCGGTCGTACTGAGATACGTGGCGGAAACGGTAATGTTATGTCAACCTATTTCTGAATACCTAACTTTGTACTTGCCATTTCTTTTTCATTTCTCTGACAAGGATGGAAGAGGAGGCGAGGGTGGAGAAAAGCACATTTATTGAGTGCTAATATATACAGGATAGTACAGGTTAACATCAGGGTAATGCAGGATAGCAGGATAATGCAGGTAATAATAATAAAGGTATGTACAGGCTAATGCAGGTACAAAGGTTAAATGTAAGTAGCTCAGAGGGAGCCTAGGAACTAAGAGAGTCTGGAGGTTGCGCCGAGGAGCCCTCCACCCTAGGAAGAGAGAGATATTAGGAAAGGGTGGGTGGGTGGAGAAAAATGGTCGGAGAGGCAGCGTGTAGGGAGGCTGGAGGGTGAGTGGCTGGAGGCGGCCAGGCAGGCTGACTATAAGGGAGACAAGGGCGGGAAATGATGCAACCAACAACGGCCGGACCAGGGGGGGGCCCTCCTTCCCTGCCTCGCATCAAACGCAATGCAAGCATTACGACCAATGCTGCAGTCTGATGAAAGCATGTTATGCTTTCATCGAATCATGCAGCTTTACACCCCCACCACACCAATCTAGTTCTCAAAACGTCCGACCACGTTTCAAAAACGGGATGTGGTCAGGGTACAAGGTGGCTGCAAGAAAATGTTGGGCGCATGCTCAAAGTTCTGGAGCACCATTCCATTCTAGTCAGTTCATTCCATTCGTAAAAAGACCGTAAAAAGTTGCTACCATGTCCATTCCGTTCACACACAGTTTGAGTACATTCAGCAACATTTTCAAGAACGTAGTGAGAACTAGTTTGGTGTGATGGGGGTATTAAGTCGTATCCATCTTATTTGTGGATCTATAATTACCGACATCTAAAGCTAAATCTATTCATGGATGCAACAAAGGAGTGCATTTAAGTATTTCCTGGTATATGTTATTCTGCTGGTTATCAAAGTTGCATAGTCCGATAAAAGAATGATATCTTCAAAAGCAAATAAAATCTTTGAACCTGTGTATACACTCATTAATCATTTATTTAGAATTTTAACCTTTAGTAACTTCAAACCTCGCTGCATGCGATAATATGACCTAGTTACCATAGCAAATATCACCTTCAATTTAGTTTTAAATTATATTCCATATCTGTTCTTCAAATATCTCCAAAACGAGCAAATCATCATATCATTTACTCTAACCTAAAGCGAAGTAGGTTATGATTGTCAATTTAATATACTCATCTAACAAGCAAAATTACAAAAATTCAACACCAATGGATTATGGCACTTTAACTCCTAAAGAAAAACCAATGTTTAAAGAAATAAAAACTAGTATTTTGTTCTCTGTTGTGATCCTTGTGGATGTGTGACGTCATACCGGTCCTGTTAGTGGACCTTTAACCCACTGGGCCAGGACGTGGTTACTTATAGTCAAGGTTCCTAGAGTGATTGGCAGATTGTCAGCTGTTAATTTAACCTCAAGACCACGCCCTCTTCTAGGCTATACGCGCTTTCGCCAGTGCTGCCACTTTTTGTGAGTCAAAGATCGCAACAGTTCCGATGTTCGGTTATGGAAGCTTGTTCTCTGCCAGTTTGCAGACCACCTCTCCATATACACTGATGGTTCGAAAGACCAAAGCCGGGTAGCTGCTGCGGCAGTCTGACAACGGGAAAAATTTGGTGTACGTTTGCCCGATCAGAGCTCGATTTTCACTGCAGAAGCCCGAGCACTCCTTCTCGCATTGGAGTGTATCGAGGTATCCAACCACACTAACTATGTTATATACAGTGATTCGTTCTCTTGCCTCCTGGCTGTTGCTGGACTGAAAACGAATCACCCTATTCTAGCAACGGTCATTTATAAAATGAACCAACTGACAACGGATGGGTATGACATCCACCTGTGCTGGGTGCCTGGCCATGCTGGCATACAAGGAAACGAACGAGCTGATCGGGCTGCGAAGAAGGCCCTGAACTGTGATCTTGAACCGTGTCTGATCCCTCACTCTGATCTGAAACCACTAATAGCCACCCACATAAAATCCAAATGGCAACATGAGTGGGATGAAAACATGAATAAACTTAAAGAAATTGAACCATCTGTGGGAAAGCCACCACAGACTCATGCGGGAGGTCGGCGGGACCAAGTGGTCCTTAGCCGCTGCCGTATTGGCCACTCGTGGCTTACACATGCTTTTCTGCTCAAGGGGGAACCTCCCCCTGAATGTATTGGGTGTCAGTCCCCGCTGACACTCAAACACATTTTACTAAGTTGCGTTGATTTTTTGGCCCTGCGCCAACAGTTCTACACTGCAGACAGTATGCATGACCTTTTTACTAAGGTAAAACAGGAAAACATTTTAGCCTTTTTGAGGGCAGCTGGACTGTACCACTTCATATAGTTTACTAAATAGATTCTATTAATTATTAATAAAACTTTTCTTTTTCTATGGGAATTTGTTTCCTTTGACCACAAATATATGATTGTGAGCTTTCTAATTTAATGAGTGTCTATTGGCACATAATTGATTGTCTGCTTTTACATGTAAAAGCAATGGTTTGAACAAAAAACAAACATTTCTCGCCGTGAATATGGCCTATGCTGCCGACACGGCGTAAAGCAACCACCAATCAATCAATCAAACATGTTCTCTAAGTGACAGCTATAGCCTGTCTGAAAATGACAGATGGGACAGGATGCGACACTATATTATATATGGACTGGTGGTGGTGGTGGGTGGGGGTGGGGGTGGGGTCGGTGTTACTGACAATATAACCTGTCTAGAAATGATGGACACCAATCATGCCAGTCCATCTACATCATGCCCCAATCCCATAAGCCACCTCGGCCACCTGAACATACATGGTTGTTGGTGGTGGTGGCAGTGGCGGTGGCAGTGGTTTTGCCTTGGATGTTGCCCCCCATTGTGGCCTCTGAGTCCCTCACCTGACTGACTTGCCGGTCACAATGCGCTGGAGGCAAGTGTGCACGCCTCCTAGAAGTCAGCCGGCTTTCACTTTTCCGCAGCCGACCAGTGAGAAGTGACAACCGATACAGAAAGAGAAACAAAAAAAGGAAGGAAAGGGTGGTAGTAGCAAACCAGGCTGTGTCCGGTTGTACAATTTTTCGATATAATGACATGAGGATATATGTGAACTCCACTATAATAAATTGCAACTTGTCTATATAATGGTAAAGGGTGATATATAAAATCCAAAGGCATATGAGGGATATGTGGAGTTGGTAAACTATTACTCATGAGGTATAGCAATTGTATAGTGAAATAGTATAGAGAAGGAGTGTCACTTCTTAGATACAGTCTTTGGAGGAGTCACCTCACATACCCCCTCCCCCCAGGTGTTATTTATGGATCACTGGCCACCACAAGGCACTGTAGCCAGCATAACAAGGCCTTGGATACAACAGATTGAACCCTGATTGGTGGATCAACCCATGTGACCACCACCATCTTGGATTCTAAAAGCTATATATATAATAAACTAAGCAAGCTCCTTCTGGTTCCTTCTGCACACTCCCATCTCTTGCCTTCCTTCTATACTTGCCTGTAGTGATTTCCTATTTAACCTGCCTACACAACCACAGCTGCCGGCCGTCGCACTTTACACGTGTGTTTGTGTGTGTTGGGGGGGGGGGGGGAGGAATTTTACGTGTGGGAACATTTAATGTCATATCAGGACGGGTTCCGACTTGTGACAGTGTGCTCTCATGGCGACTTTATAGTGCTGCCCCATTGGGAAATCAGGCCACTGGCACCCTGACCCGATATCCCACTCAGTCACATTATCCGGACACAGAGCTAACCAGTCATTGCCATATCCTAGTAATGCTGAACGCCAGGCTAGGAAGCGATAAGTATCAATTTTTATAAATCATTGACAGTTGACTCGACCTACACAGGGGGGTTTGCGCTCTACCGATTCGGAAGGAGAAACAAAGAAAGAGAGAGAGGGGGGGTGGGGGGTAGTACCAAAGCAGGCTGTGTCTGTGTGTGTGGGTGGGGGGGGGGAGTATGGGGGGAGGGGTGGCGAAAGGCGCTAACTAGGTGAGTCATGGGGGTGCGTGAGGGGGTAATTAGTTTCTAATAGACTATGGACTGGGTCGTAGTGACGGGGTTTAGTCACACGTTTTGAGTGTGACGATGTGGCGATTTGGGTGGTGGTGGGGGATGTGGGGGGGGGGGTGAGTGAAAGGATCTGTGTGCGGCTGTTTATTTTGCTTCTGAAATGTGATTATTATGTGGATTATGAGGGCAGCGGCGCCACCTAGCGGCATTAGCGCTTAACACATCGCATTAGGGCTTAACATGCGGGGCTTTCATGTCGGCGGACTGGCAACCTCGGTGATGTTACTCCAGGGTGTTGTGTACACGTAGGTTGAAGTGTGTGTAGGTGGGAGGGGGGGGGGCGGGGGAGGGGGGTTGAAGTACATTTGAACAGCGCATTGTTCAAATTACCTCGGGCTCCATCAGGAGTTGTAGGGTTACATTGATGTAACTGTTGGCGTGTTTGCTTGTTTATCTTTCACACCTATGATGTGTATAAATCTACTAAATGTGTTATATTGTGTTGCTATGTGTATAAATCTACTAAATGGGCATATATAACCGAGGGAGACGTACACTGTGCACTGTGGCCAACTCTTGCGAGCAACAAATGTGTGCGTTTATATTAGTGTGTATATATCCAAGGATATTTATATATAGTCGTATATATACATGTATAGTTTTCCAAGTATAACTATATATATTTTAACTTGGTAGTAACCTCTGGCTACTCATAGTGCAGGGAGAAGGAAGCACATCCGGGTCCAGCAATTAGCATAATCAACTCACAACGGGACGACGTTTGTGAGTAGCTCCGGCAGGTTTCTACCTCACAACGGGAGGACGTTTGTGAGTAGCTCCGGCAGGTTTCTACATTAACTACCAAACCAACCAGGTTAGTATCTTATTAACTGGATATGATGGTTCAGTTCATGTTAGCATTCACATACAAGAAGTTTTGAAACTTTTCCATGAGTTATTACTGTTTTCCAGCCTAATTATGATTGAATTATGTAAGATTGTTAGAACAATGCAGCCATTGTTTGTTATTGATAAAGCCGCCCGTTGCCAAACGGAGGGATGTTTGGCAGGAGCCATTTACATCGATAGGATTTATTTCTGGGTTTCTTTAAGTTTCCCCAATTAAGTATTCGAAAAGGCATACCTCCGAGTCCTATAGTATTTTCTTCAACTTGTTGGCGAAGAAAGCCACAGGTGGGAGAAGTTTGTAGGACAGAGAGTGTGGGTGGTGACTGCTACACTGGTCCCTACCCCTCATTTGGTTTGGTTGGTTGTCCATACCGTTTCCTATGACTGTGTTAAAAATGGTTTAAATATGGTTTTACCGCCAGGATACACACCTAGTATAATTATACTCTAATTATCTGTGTGATATTGTTTCTGTGTTTTACAGACTCCAAGCTATGGCTATAAAGTGGAGAAAGGCAGAGGCACCTCGAGCACTTAGTGAAGATGAAGAATCTTCACCGCTGGCATAGGCGCAAAGGACGCCGGAACAAAGAGATTCCGACAAGGTGGAGGGGTCCGAGCGCGGCCCAGCTGACCTAAATGACAGACTTGCACGTTTAGTACAACAGAAGATGGAGGAGATTTTCCCCTCTAGAGTGGTGCCCACCAGGAAAGGGAAGAAACCAGTGCAGGATTCAGAGGAATCTGACTGGGAGGATCTTCACAATACCAGGCCTCGTCTCACGATGAGTCGGAGGAGGAGGTTGCTGTGGCTGCGTGCAAATGCAAGCGCAAAAAGAAGGCACACTCATCAGATGGGGATGAGTACATTAGGGCATGTAAGAAGAAGCCGCACATGAAGAAGAGCAAGAAGAAGTCCAAGAAGAGGAAGAACAACAAATCCTCTTCTTCTGACTCTTCATCAGACTCGTCGTCGACAAACTCTGACTCTGATACTAAACGCATGGTGAAATACGCGGAGTTGAGTGGAAAGGTGATGAAGAAGTGCAAGGTTCTTCGCAGGAAAAAGACCCATACCACTATGATGATGAGGAAAACAATTCAGGGGCACTTCAACACCTTTAAGCCAGCTCAGGTTATTGTGAAGTTGGCTGAGAAATTCACGGGGATCAAAGGGATCCCAGAATTTGCCATCAAAGAGATGGACTCAGAGGTGAGACTCAGCGAGGACCGGAAGAAGTTTGAGGTGGTTCTTCACGCTGTACACAAACGGGTACTCTCAGCACTCTCAGCCATTACACCGATAGCCAACAGGATGATGGCAGAGAATAAATTCTCATCCCTGTGCGAGGAAATGGATGGGTGAATTGTGCTGCTGACAGCGACTAGCAATTTCCTGTCATACAGACATTTTGAAAATATCTTTAAGGTGGTCTGCACGGATGCAGGAAAGGAACTAGCCACATCTAAGGTATTGGACAATGACAGGAAGGAATATATATTATTCCTTGCCCCAAGCCCATTAAGGGAAAGCCACTGGACAAGACCAAGATGTTCGGTGGACAACTCCAGCACTTGCTCAAACAAGTGGAGACCGGTTCCAAGTGTGGGAAACATATGGAAACGGACAAAAAGAAGTTTGCAGACACAAATTCTACCCGCTTAAAAAAGACGAGGCAGGATTTTCGAAGCTGGCGAACTGGACAACGAGGTGGCTGGAAAAAACTTCAGCTTCCAGGTCAGGAGAAGGGGCCAAAGGCAGTCGTTCGGCTGGAACGATGGGAACATACCCTTCAAAGAGGGAGTTCAATGCCCAGAAGCCGTTCCCCCACCCAGAGAACAAATAGAAGTGGCAACGCAAACACCAGTAAGCATATTTAAAGCTGGTAACCTCAATAATTGCCTAAGTATAAAACGATAAAAAATGCGATTACGTAAAATTCTCCCTGGACTATGAGTAGCCAGAGGGTAGTACCGAGGTAAAATGGTATAGTTATACAAATCTTACCTAGGTACAGACGATGGATAGCTGGTGTTTTCCCGAGGTACTAGCCTCAGATAGTCGTGGGTCAGTGCCCACCCACCCTACCCAACCATGACTATCACATTTCACATGATATACACATGATATATATATGTACATATGTAGATGTGTATGTCTTTAGAATTATATATACACTAAAGTCTCTCTACCCGACCACCTCCACAGATCTACCACTCCCCTTTATCAATCCCTTTATTTGGGTCCCAAAGGATCGTTCATACAATACCATTGTAACCATTAAAAAAACTCCCAAAACCTACCAGCTCCCTAAATGGACCGTTTTAAGTCGGTCCTATGGTTGGGCGATTTAGAGAGGGTTTACTGTATATATACATATATGTGTGTGTCGATAGCTAGTCCATCAGGATAGAATTGTAAAGTGGTTGTAATGGACATCTCCGGTAGATGGAAATGAGCATGTCTAAGTTGCCTAGCTACCTTCACAATAAACGTTAAGTGCTGTGTAAAATATACTGTTTGGTGTTGTTTTACGTCCTAGCAACATCTAAGGTCATATCAGGAGGGTTACCGACTTGTGACAGTGCGCACTCATGGCAACTTTATAGTGCTGTCCCACTGGGAAACAAGGCTGCTCTCACCATGACCTGGTATCCCACTCAGTCACATTATCCTGACACTGAGCACACCAGTCCTTGCCCTGTCCTAATGATGCGCGAGGAAGAAGAAAAGCGAGGCGGGGGTGGAAAGTAAGGCGTTTATTTCAACGCCTCAACAACAGAGCAAACAGGTCATACAAGGAAAGGCTCCGGGGAGCGACAGTAAAACAAGGGCTCATGAGGAGCAAGTCAATAAGATGAGGAGGAACTCCGGAAGGGAGTGATGAGGCTCAGAGGGAGCAAATATATACAGAGTCAGTTATGAAGGTAGATAAGCTCATGAGGAGCGGATATAAGTCGAGTCCGGGTGAGTCAATTGTTGGTAGAGTGAGGGGGTGCCGAGGAGCCCTCCACCAAAACGGCGGAGAGGGCTCGAGGGGCGCCCGAGGGCGCGAGGCGGGGCACGTAGGCGTGGACCGCCGCGGAGGTCCAGGTGCCTTGCGCCATGATCTCGGAGAGCGGAACCCCGGCGCGCTGGCAGGCCTGGGCGGCGCCGCGGCGGAGGCTGTGGAGAGTGAACGCCTCGGGCGCCGGCACCCCTAAGGCCGAGAGGGCCCCTCGGAGCAGCGCGGTGAGGGAGCGCGGGTCGAGGGGCCGGCCGGAGGGCATGATGAAGGCGGGGGCGTCGGGGGCAGCAGGGCAGAGGGCGACGGCTCCGTGCCACGCCGCTACGGGACAGAGGGCGGAGCCCGGGATGGCAGGAACGAAGAGGGCGACCGCGCCCGAGGGGCTGGAGATGGTTTTGGAGCTTCTGATCCGGAGGCGAAGCCCTCCGGGCGCGGTGCGGACGTCGTCACGGGTCAGGGTGTGGGGGCCGCCCCACCCCTCGGGACTCGGGGCCAGGAGGTTGGACTGCCGTAGCATCCCGAAGTACCCGAGGAGGAGCGCGGCCCGAGGAACGAGGGAGGCGGGGCCGGCCCGCGATAGGTGGTTGATGGCGAGTGCGAGGTGCTGCGAGGGTTGGACGTGCATGGAGCACCGTTCCCCTCCTCGGCAGACGTCCTTGGGAAGGCGGGCGTCGAAGCCCGAGGTGAGGCCACCGGCGCCCTCGACCCACGAGCGGGCGCCCGAGATCGTGTTTTTGACGGAGGCGGGCGCGAGCCCGCGGAGGAAGAGGGCGGCGGTGAAGGCGGCGACGTCGAAGGGCGTGGGCGCGAGGGGGTCCGCGCCTCGGGCGACCGCGTAGGTGACGAACTCCTCGGCCTGGCGACGACGGTTCCTCCAGGTCGCCGGGGCGAGGGCTGCGGCACGGAAGCGGGGGACGGCGGCGACCTCAGCAGGGGGGAAACCTATAAGCCGGGGAAAAAGGGAAAGGCGTCATGGGTGGCATCGGCAGGCAGAAGCCCGAGGCGGGCGACCTCGGCGCGCGCCGTCGCGTCCCAGGGCCCGGGCAGGTGGGCGCGGCTGAGGGCGTCGGCGAGGAGGAGGTCCGCCCCGGGCTTGTGGATGATTCGGAGCTCGAAGGAGCCGATGGCCGCCATCAGCCACAGCTCCCGAGCGCAGGTCCCGAGGGTAGCGTCTCGGGCGCGGCCCGACTCGAGCGCGAGGGCGGAGGCCATGTTGTCCGTGTTGATCAGGACCGTCGCCCGGAAGGAGGGCGCGGAGGGCGACGACGAGGTTGACGGCCTCGAGCTCGTGGATCGTCGGGAAGCGCGCCCGGAAGTCCGCGGAGTACCCTCGGGCGTAGTAGTGGGTCGGGGAGAAGGCCCCGCCCCCGGTGAGGCAGGAGTCACACTCGGGGGGCTCGCGGTGGTTGGAGAAGGAGGGGCGAGGGAGGGTAGGGGCGGGGTAGTTGGCAGGGAAACCGAACTCGAGGAGGTCGAGCACTGCCTGGTCGGGGTAGCCCTGGAGGTGGGAGCGCCAGGCGGCGATGTGGAGGCCTGAGGGGAGGGGGATGCGGGCGGCCAAAAAATTAGGTAGGCCCGCTTCCCGGAGGGTGGTATAGGTGTGGAGGAAGGTGGGGTAGCGGTCCCACGCCTCGCCGGAGGTGTGGGGCCAGGAGGCGAGGATGGTGGGGCGGTACTGGGCAGGGGTGGGGCCGCAGGAGGGGGCGGCGGGGAGGGTGGCCTGGAGGTCGGGGTCGATGACGTCGACGTTGGGCTCGTCTAGGGAGGGCGGGTCGGGGTGGGTTTTACGGCGGGGGGAGGGGGAGGAGGTGCGGCGGGGGCAGGCTAGGGGGGGCGCGAAGTCGTGGGGGGTGGGGGGGGGTCGGTTCAGGGAGGGTCGGGGGGGGGGGGGGTCGGGGGGTCGGGGGTTCGTGGGGGCAGAGGAAAGCGGGGTCGCCAGGGTCGAGGTGGGCATCTGAGTCGGAGGTGATGGGCGACTGGCGCCGGGCGGCGGTGGGAGCCGTACTGAGGGGGCGCTGGGGCCCGAGGGGGAGGTGGTTGCCGCTGGGGACGGCAGTGCCGAGGCGGCGGTCAGGCCGCGCCTCGGGCAACGGGGCAGTGCTGCGGATGGCAGTGTCCGGCGGGCTGGTGGTGGTCGGGTGGGCGGCTTTATCAGGATCTGTGGGCCGGTTAGGGGCCTCCGGGCCGGGCTGGAGGTGCCGGCTTTCTAAAAATCCGGCGAGGCGGGGGGGGGGGGGGGCTGCACGTGCGCGCTTGGCCAAGCAGGCATCCTCGCTGTGCATAGTAAGCACTTTTCGCACGTTAGCGCAGTATGCACATGCGTGGCGCTGCTTGGTGGCTCCCTGCCCGTGGACCTCCCCCGGGGCAGCCTGGGTGCAGGAGTTTGGGTCCCGGTTCCACGCGTAACACAGTGCTCCGTGGGTGTCCCTGCTGTAAGCCACCCGGGTGTCGGTGTGGGCGCGGGGCTGGGGCCGTGGCTTTGCAGGGTCGAGGGGGTGGGGCTGGGTCGCGGCAGGCTGGGCGAGCATGGAGAGACACTCTAATCGCATGAGGTTAAGGGCCACCGGATCGTGCCACCCGTGGGGGAGGGTTCCGTCCGCGATAGAGGTGAATATGGTCTCTGAGTACCGGCGGACTGTCGCCCACGGGTAGATCAGGTTATCCCGGCAGACCGCGAGGTGGTGGTGGTGGAGTCCCTGGGCGGAGTGGGCGGGGAAGTCAGGGTGATCGATGAGGGTGAGGAGGGCGAGGGTATACTCATCCTTCGTCGCCTCCCCCCTCTTCACCGGCTTCCTCTCGGGCCCACGCTTCACTAGATCGGAGGGGAATATGTAATCGACCGGGATACCTTGGCGCCTAACGGAGTGTCGCGCCTCGGCGGATGCCAAGATGTCCCGGACGGCGTCGGCCGCGGATGCGGGGCTGTGGCGGACGGCCTCCTCCTGGTAGGCCGGCGACGTGGATGGCGGTGCTTGGCTGGAGAGGTGACGGTACCTCTCGTACTCCGGGTGCGCGGCCGCCTGAGGCGGCGGCGGAGGCCGGGCTGTGATGATGGTGCGTGCCCGAGGTGTCGGGGCGGCCTGGCGTCTCGGGGCAGGTGAGGGGGCCTACGGCGCGGGCCGCTGATCCCGGCCTCCAGGGAGTCGATCTGGGCCTGGAGGTCGGCCGCCGCCTGGCGCGCCTCGGCGGCGGACTGCTGGTGGTCGAGCTGGATACGCTGGAGTGCCTCCAGCACTGTTGACATCTCGGAGCCCGAGGTGCGGCCCGAGGGCGCCGCGGGGGACGCCGGCGCGGAGGCCGGGGACTCGTCCCGGCCGGCTGCTGGAGAGGGCCCCGGGGTGCAGGGGGCGGCCCGGGATCCCTTCCGTCCACGTCCTTTCCCTTGAGGCATGCTGAGGCTGAGCTGGGGCAGAGGTCCGAGGTGGAGAAGCCAAAGCAGGAAAAAGCAGGGGTCTGGAAGGCGGCAGGAGGGTGAGTGCCTGAGGGAGGCCGGCGGGCGGCCTTATAAGGGAAGGGGGGGCCAAAATAAATAAGTTTCGCATTACGACCAATGCTGAGCGCCTGGCTAGGAAGCAACAAGTATGAATTTTTAAGTCATTGGTTTGACTCGAACATGGTTCGAACCCACGATCTACCAGCAAGGGAGACGGATGCTCTAACTCATTCGGCCATCCCGTCTGTTCGTGAAATATACAATTCAAACGTCATAGCTGCAAAGTGCCTATTGACTCTATGGTTATCTGTACACTATGGCCGTCTGTGGAACTTTTAGAGCCATGAGTTTAGTTCACGTGGTAAACCTGGTAAAAATAGCCCTTCTCAACTATAGTTTGCCAAGACTCTTAAAAGCCTCTTTAAAGCTGCACTCTGGTGAAAGCATATACTTTTAGAAACGATGGCAGTCAGCTAGGTTTGAACCTGCATGATTTTGAAGAGTTCAGGCGCAAAACTTCGTAAACGCCAATCCAAAAATGGAGAAATCAAACGTTCAAAATGTAATTAAAATAAAAAATTCCTACTGTCTTGTTGATTGCTCCATAACCATGAGGTCATGTCAAAAGTTGAATTAGTGAGCTTTAAACTCATTTTCGGGTGAACATCCTTTATTTTAACTCAACTTTTGGATTGGCGTTTATGTGTGTTTTTGCGAGAATTTAATAGAATCAATACGGTGTACAGTGCGTATAGCTTGGGACTCGAGGGGATGACGTGATGGGTTCGAAGTAAATAAACCACTGACAGACTGGACGTCGAAGTGTTCGCCTGCCTTCAATACATTACATGGTGTCAGATTGTGTATCTGAACTATCCACGACCCAAGAGGGATAATGGTGTTATCCGGTTTAAAACCACCGCTGCCATTAAGTCTGGAAGGAAATTTGATGATGAATTGGAAAGCTTGGCATCATGCATACACCATATACAGTATCGCATCGGGTGCTGCGAACAAGACTGAAAAAATACAGTGCTGCGTCTTCTTACACGTAGCAGGACAGGAGGCCCAAAAGCTGCATTTAACATTCAAAATAGAGGAGCCACACAAGGACAAAATAGACCACCTAATACATCTGTTCGAGGAGTACTGTGTTGGGAAAATGAATATTAATGTGGTTCGTTACGAGTTCAACTCGTTTAATCAGACGTCTGAAGGCATGGATACGTACATCCGTGAATTGAAACATCGAGTGTCGTATTGCGATTACGCGGCGATGGAAGACGCGTTGCTATGCGACAGGTTGGTGTGTGGAGTGAAAGACTCAAAACTACGCGACAGGCTACTTCAAACTCCAAATTTGACTTTGACTGCATGTTTTGATATGTGTAGGCTGAGCGAAAACACCCATAAACAACTTCATGCTACTGAACGTACGAGTACAGAAGAATTGGTTGATACTGTATCCAAGCAACAGGAAAATTATTCGTCACGTAACAAGAAATATACATCAACATTGCGCGTGCGCAGATGGCCCAAACGAGGCACGAGAGCTGTTTTGCCTCGTGCGAACTGCACCCGATGTGGGTATACGCACGGCGAGGGGGCGTGTCCAGTGGCAGACAAACAATGCCTGCAATGCGGCAGGTTTGGACACTTCCAAAAAGTCTGCCGATCCCGCCGACAGTATCGTGCACAAGTAGACGAGTTAGACGTACGAAGGGGCGTATCAAACGATACCGCGGAAGAGGAGGATGATGAGCTGTTCATCGGTGAAATAACTGCCGAAGCGACGAACAGCAGCAGTTTGTGGTACGTGCAATGTATTTTGCAGAACATTCCTGTTAAATTCAAACTGGACACTGGCTCCCAGGCCAATATCATTCCTCGCCATATCTACGATGAACTACATGACGTCGTGCTAACTCCTTCACGTTGTTGTCTCATCGCATACTCAGGTGATCGAATCCGTCCTGAAGGGGAGGCAGTTGTCGACGTAAATGGTCTGCCTTGAAGTTTCATGTAACAACGAAAGGGACACCCATTCTGGGTAAAGAAGCGTGTGTGCTGCTGAGGCTGCTGCAGAGGATCGGCGAAGTCTCCGTACGAACAAAACAGTCTACTCGTGTAGGACAAGCAGCTGAACAACTACTACAGAAATATGCAGACATTTTCACAGGTTTAGGAAAAATCAAGAGCAATGCTAAAATCCATATCGACAATGATGTCTGTCCTGTAATCGACCCGCCATGTCGTATTCCCCATGCCATTGTTGATAAAGTGCAAATTGAATTAAATAGAATGCTTGATATGGGGGTAATTGTACAACAAAATGATCCGACTCCATGGGTGAGTTCAATAACAATTGTAAAAAAGCCAAATAAGATCAGAGTATGTTTAGATCCCACCAAACTCAATAAGGCCATTTTAAGTACCCCATATCCCACCCGAACAATTGAAGAAGTAATAGCCAAGACGTCCAAAGCCAAATTTTTCTCTGTCATTGATGCTAATAGTGGTTATTGGCAGATAGAGTTAGATAGCGAAAGTTCAAAATTATGTACATTTAATACCCTATGGGGACGTTTTCGATATACAAGGCTTCCATTCGGTATTAAAACTGCTGGTGACATTTTTATTAGCGAAATGAACAAAATATTATATGGTCTCGCTGGTGTTAATGTTATTGCTGATGACATTTTGGTGTATGGCAGCACGGAAGAGGAACACAACCCCAATTTAGAAAATGTGTTTATAAGAGCTCATGAGGCTAACTTACGACTAAACCCAAAGAAGTCAGTTATTTGTAAAACAGAGGTGAACTATGTAGGACACACATTGACACAATCCGGGTTAAAACCCACGGAGGACCGCATCAGGGCTATTGTCGACATGCCCAGCCCAACTGATAAGGCTGCAGTTCAGCGTTTTTTGGGCATGGTAGGATATGTGGGAAAATTCATCCCAAACCTCTCAAACATTTCCAAACCGTTGAGACAAATCCTTGGTAAAAATATTGTGTGGTATTGGCAACATGAACAAGAACTTGCATTCAACACCCTTAAAAATCTGTTGGTAAGGGCACCTGTTTTGAAATATTATGATGTAAATGAACAAATCACTTTGCAAGTAGATGCCTCCAAGTCCGGTTTGGGCGCTGCCATATTCCAACAATGCAGACCCATTGCCATGGCATCAAAAGCATTAGATGCATGCCAGTCATCATATGCTGTTATTGAAAAAGAAATGTTGGCAATTTGTTTCGGTTGTGTCCGTTTCCATGACTACATATATGGGAAACAAGTCATCATTGAGACGGACCATAAACCGCTTGTATCTATCATGTCAAAACCATTGCACCTACTATCGTCCCGTATGCAACGAATGCGCATGAGACTACAAAACTATAATATCATAATGAAATATGTAGTAGGTAATGAAATGTTCTTTGCTGACACACTTTCTCGTGCACACACTAAGAAGGTAACACCACAGAATCTGTTTGATGACACAATTTCCATAGCAACGGTGGACTTGGCTCCAGACATGCTTACACGCATCACAGATGAAACAAAAACAGATACGGCGCTTATTGAGGTTACTAGATTGGTAAAGGAGGGCTGGCCTAATAAAAACACCTTAGTGAAGTCATGCGCCAAACCATTTTTTACGTACAAAGATGATCTCGTTATAGCAGACGGTACAATATTCAAGGGGGCACAATTAGTTATACCTTCAGACTTGCAAAGGGACATGTTAAAGATGCTACATGAAACACATCAAGGAGTCATTAAAAGTAAACAGCCAGCAAGAGACACCGTTTTTTGGCCAGGGATGAACACACAAATAGAAGATTTGATATCCAGGTGTAGCACTTGCCAAAACTATAAAAATTCACTCAGTGCTGAGCCCATGGTCCCCCACGACATACCCGACATACCTTTCTGTAAGGTAGGGGTTGATCTGTTCGAGTATAAAACAAGAACATATTTAATCCTGGTAGATTATTACTCCAAATTTCCGGAGGTGGTAGAACTTTCCCTGACTACATCAAACGCCATCATTAAAGCTCTAAAAGAGATTTTTGGACGCTATGGCATACCAACCGCCCTCATCTCTGACAACGGCCCTCAATTTGCTAGTAATGATTTCAAAAGTTTTGTGAACACATATAAATTCAACCACATTGTGTCTAGCCCATACTATCCTAAAAGTAATGGTCAAGTAGAACGTTATGTGCAGACAATAAAGAAAATGATGAAAAAAGCGGATGAAAATAACCAGGATTTCAACCTGTACTTATTAAATTACCGTAATACCCCACTGAGGCAAATGAATGCCTCTCCAGCTCGACTACTCATGAGTCGTCGCCTCCGTTCCAAATTACCCATCACTGTGGACCGGTTACACCCACAGATTCAGACATCTAAAAAGAAAACCATTGCCAGAGTACAGGAGCGAAAAAAGTACTATTATGATAAAAGGGCTGGTAATGAAAAACCTGTGCTAAAAGTAAATGATCACATCAAATACAGAACGCATGAAGGAAAGTGGAGGGATGGAAAGGTGACACATACAAACATACAAAACCGAAAAGACTATGAAATTAAAAACAATGCAGGAAGGATCTTACACAGGAACAGAGTACACATGTTTCGGGTACCAGCACCTCATGTCCCGTCCTGCAAAGCTGGACATAACATTGCACCACGAAATAACACAGATAAAAACCAATCATCACTCTCAAACAAACACGTACTCCCAAACATTAAACCTCAAACATACACAACTCATAGTGGGCGCATCTCACGTCCGCCGAAGAGGTTAGGGATACGGGAACACACAAACACCTAAATTAAGATGTTTGTTGCAATGCAACCAAATAATTATCCCACCGTCCCCCCCCCTTAAATATATACATTTAAATATATATTCTAAAGTACCCACATGTAATCTATGTTTGGTTACAAGTTCATCCATGTTCACATGTTCCTGGTTCACTATGTTTCCTGATCTGCTATGTGAAATTTTGTCTGCATACTTCCGATACCATTTGTATATATATGTACCATGTGTGTATTATGGTGCCCCCCGAGTCACCACAATAAATATCCTTCAAAAAAAAAAAAGAAAAAAAAAAAAAGGAGGGAAGATGTAAGGTATGCATACAGTGCGTATAGCTTGGGACTCGAGGGGATGACGTGATGGGTTCGAAGTAAATAAACCACTGACAGACTGGACGTCGAGGTGTTCGCCT
>CM059186.1:182409607-182689607 GCA_030323885.1 Branchipolynoe longqiensis
GCACGTATGTACGTATGTACGGAGGTATCCATGTGTGCTTGTGTGCATGTATGTGTGTATGTGCCTATGCATTATTAATATTATGTATGTATAGATCTATGTGCAAATGTATGAGTTTGTTGCTTTACGTCCTAGCAACATCGAAGGTCATATCAGGATGGGTACCAACTTGTGACAGTACGCACTCATGGCGATTTTTATAGTGCTGCCCCACTGGGAAATCAGGCTGCCGGCACCATGACCTGATATCTCACTCAGTCACATTATCCTGACACCGAGCAAACCAGCCCTTGCCCTATCCTAATAATGCCGAGCACCAGGTTAGGAAGCGACAAGTATACATTTTTAAGTCATCGGTTTGACTCGACCGGGAACCGAACTCGCGAACTCCCGATCTTCTGCACGCGAGGCCTGTGCTCTACCGATTCGGGCACCGCGCCCGGTCAAATGTATGTGTAAATGTATAAATGTATATATAACTGTAGGAATAAATGTATGTAGGTACGCAAGGGTAGGTAGGTAGCTAGGCAGGTGAGTATGAATGTATGCGTTATGAATCAATGAACCGATGGATTAATCTGTGTATATGCATCTATACCTGCATGATTGTGTGTATGTGTGTAAAAGTCATTCGAGGGCTCAGCTGTAAACAAATGATCAACTCCGCTTCAGGGCGCGCAGGTGATGGCGATGACGTTAGGTGAGCAGGCCGTGCGTAAAACTTGACCCGCGCTCCTCCCCCACCCCCTCACTGCCGACTTCCCCGCCGCCGCCCCCTCAGCTGCCGTCTGCCATGCCCCCATCCCCCGGCGCCTCCCCCTCTCCCGACTTCCGAGCCCCCATCCCCCGTCGCCGCCCCCTCTCCCGCCGCTACTACAGCAGCAGCACCCCGGGAGCGTGTCTACCTGTGTGAGAGCGCGCCCTAACAGATGAGCGATTTACACAGCGCGCCGACACTTCATTGAGATTTAGGCGCCCATAAAGCAGCCTAATTCATTTAATAAGTAACCGGCAGGAAGTCGTAGATCAGCGCGGCGGCGCGCGCTGCGTGCGCACCCGGCGGCGCGCCATTGTAGCGGGCCGCGTCGGCCAAAACGCTTACTAATGCAAAACAAGCATCTGGCCGGGAGGCGCCGTCGGCGCCAAAAGCTCGCCGTGAGGCGCCACCACGCGGCGCCCGCCTTGTAATATGTCCGCATTAATGGCTGTGTTAATGTCGGCGTAAGATCGGCGTTCCGCGCCCGGGCGACTCGCGCATAGTTAGTCTCGGCCATAACGATGGCCACCATAGACATAGGACCCCCACCCCACACAAAGCGTGCCCAGATGGTCGTCGGTTACTTGGTGAGGGACTGGTTTGTTGTGTGTGTAGTAGTACCGTACACCTGCATTGAGCTATGAAACCAACTGTTATTATTTATGACAGTGATATTAATCATAGAACTCCTACCTTAGATTTGATTTAAATAGTTAACCGCCAAAAGAATCAACACAGCAAGTTTCTGTCTATCCTTTTATCTCTTACTCACAAGCTCAGATTTAATTCACCGATGTACGGCTATGGATAGTAATACATCACGATTTGTTTCTCTCCCATATATGCAAATATATAGATTAGTTAGACGAATCTTACCTGGGTATAGATGATGGATAACTATTGTTTTACCGAGGTAGAAGCCTCGGTTAGACGTGGGCGAGGGAGAAGGAAGCACATCCGGGTCCAGCAATCTTTACCTACTAATTCAGGATAAAAATGATTCTAAAAAACAACCTAAGGTCAAGTGACCTCATGCTAAATTGAGTGATTGACTAGACGTGGCAGGGCGTGGTGGGTGGGCCCTCGCCCACGTCTAACCGAGGCTTCTACCTCGGTAAAACAATAGTTATCCATCATCTATACCCAGGTAAGATTCGTCTAACTAATCTATTTTACCTCGGTATGCCGCCTCTGGCTAGCCGTAGGCTAGGGAGACCTTTACGTAAAATAATTTTTATCCTGATATTCTTGTTTTGTTATTATTCTTTAGTGATTATGTCTTATGTATGCAACAATGGAAAAGCGATTTGTATGGCAAAAAAGAGGAAAAACCAATGTTTTTCTTACCTCTCTCTTTCAGTTGGTGAGTAGCCTGTGCGCTATCGGCTGAGGCTTCTCTAGTCGTTTGTGGTAATGTCTAGCAAACGAAGTAGCGGTTTTCCATCCCGCGTGAGCTAGGATCCGTTTAACGGAGATGCCTAGCAATCTTGCCTTGGACACCATTGCACCACGTGTAGAGTGCGATGAGTACCTGTCTGTATTTACTCCCGCCAGTTTTAACACATTCATTGTCCATCGGGCGAGGGTATCCCTGGAAATGGCCTTGTGTGGCTTAATAAAGCTGACCAATAGCTGTCTTGAGTTTCTTATTAATCTTGTCTTGGATATATAATTTCGTATCGCAGATACGACACATAACTTGCGATCCTGAGTGAAACTGGACACCCCTATCGTAGAAAGGGGGTCACCTAATCGGTTTGATTTTAATAAAGTTGATAAATCAAACGTGGCCTCTTTACTGTCAATTTCTAGACCATTCAGCGACAGGGCAACTATAGTTTGGCCTCTGTGTCCAGTGACCAGGAGAAGCAAAACTGCGACTTTGAAACCTAAAAGTTTAACGTCCAGAAACTTATTTTCTGGCCATTTCTTGAAGAGGTTGAACACTAGAGAAACATCCCAAAACCTATTATATTTGGGTTTAGGCGGATTCCTCTGATAAATTGATCGTATGATCCAACAAATAACATGGTGTTTACCCATTGTTTGTCCATTAACCCGCGGTAGGATTATCGACAGAGCACATCTGGCAGCGTTAATAGCGCCATATCCTAGGCCTTCGTCCTCTAGGTAACGTAGGAAGAGTCCTACCTGGGATACTGTGGGAGTCATTGGCTTGACTTTCTTAAGCAGGCAATAAATACCCCATTTCTTTAAATACGTAGTATACATTTTCACCGTTCCTTTTCTCCACGCATCATCAACCAAACGCTGTTGTGTAATTTTGTCTAAGCCAAACTGTTCTAAATATTTATTTAAAAAAGGAATGCCACTAACGGAGTTGTCGACACGTTTCCGTGGCGTTCTAGTGGTCCCTGATGTTTGAGGTTTCCTCGGAATCTTGGGAAGCGAAGGCTGCTTTTGGCTGTGGCTAGTAACGTCGGTAGCCACGGTTGCGTGTGCCACTCGGGGACGATGAGTATGGCGTGTGTCCCCTCCATTTGAATCTTTCTGGCGACTTTGCTAATGATAGTAAAGGGGGGGAAAATGTAAAAGAAATGATGTCGCCACTTTAGGGAGAAGGCATCAATGTGCCAAGCATTGGGTTCCGGGTGCCACGAAACATATTTTGGAATTTTAAAGTTATTACGCGAAGCGAACAAATCGATCTGAGGTGAACCCCATGTGTGACAAATGTGTTTGAAAATGGATGGATTAAGTGACCACTCTAAGTGATCATGGAACTGGCGACTCATCTTGTCAGCTAGACAATTTTGTGTGCCTGGAATGTGATTAACAGTTAACCAGACATCAAAGGTTTGAGCCCAGTTCCAAATGAGAAGTGCCATTGCATTACATTTAATCGATTTTGTACCTCCCATATTTCTGACATAAGCCATAGCTGTGGTGTTATCCGTGAGGATACGTACATTATTTTTGGGTATTTTTACTAGACTGGTTAATCCCAAGTAAATGGCCCTTAGTTCTAGAACGTTAATATGATCGGGGAGTTCCGATTCTAGCCATCTTCCTCCCGTTGCTACATCATTTTGATGTGCTCCCCACCCTTGGAGAGACGCGTCAGTGGTAACGGTAGTGTCAGGCTCTCCCATTCTAATGGGATTGGGGGAATGGTCAAAGTGGTTTAGCCACCAATCAATGTCGGCTAGGCCGTTCTCCGAAATAAACATGGTCTTTTCAAAGTTTCCCTTTGCGCGGGCCAGCGCCAAATTTTTATCAATTTCGAGGGATTTTATGTGTGCCGCTCCGTATAGAATAGCTGGACTATACGAAACCATGACCCCGATAAGGACCGCGACCTGTCTAATCTTTGGCCTAGAAGTGTCTAACAGCTGTATCGCTGTGCGGTAAAGCTTATCTTTCTTTTGGCGTGTAAGCGAAACGGTCATAGCCGTGGTGTTCAGAATGAACCCGAGACACTTAAGCTCCTGAGTAGGAGAAAAAACCGATTTCTTGTTATGTATGAAGAAACCCAATTTGGTGAAAATGTTGCATAAATCTTTAACAGCGAGTTCACATTGCGTGAAAGATTGGCCCATAATAAAAGAATCATCTATGTATGGAAACATACAATGCCCCAATTTTGCCATGTGTGCAAAAATTGGTTTCAACAACTTAGTAAACAGACGCGGTGCGCAGGCCAAACCATTAGGTAAACATGTAAATTCAAAAAGTTGGCCATTCCAGAGAAAACGTAGGTATTTCCGATCTGTCTGGTGAATAGGAACGGTGTAGTACGCATCCCTTAAATCAACACTCGCTAGCCAACACCCTGGGGTAATTAAATCACGAGCTGTTTCTAAAGAAAACATTTTGAAATGTTTGTATTCAATGATTTCATTCAACTGAGTTAAATCTAAAATCATTCGGATTGAACCATCAGGTTTAGGAGTAGAGAAGATATTGGAAATATATTCCCCTTCAGTATGTTCAACTCTGTTGACAATGCCCTTAGACTCAAACAGTAGAACCTGGTGATCTAGCTGAGATTTTTCTAGTGAATTAAACTGATACGGAAAAGGCGCTCTCTTTTGTATAGGCAATTGTGTGAAAGGGATGTGAATGCCTTTAACAATATTCAGGACCTCTGGATTAGTGGTTAACTGTTGCCATTGATGTAAACAATTAGAAACATTCCCTGCTTGAAAAAGGCTTACTTCAGTTTGAGTTTCCTCCGTGACCATTGTAGGGTCAGGAGGCTGCACTGTTTGTGTGGAAATCTCTACTTGTTCCCTTGTTTCGGGAACTGGGGCTTGGGAACGAAATCCCTCTTGTAGCCGCGGTTGTCGTTCCAGTTTGAGGCCGGCCTGTCGCCTCGGCCCCTTCCTCGCTGGTTGAACTGGAAGGACGGTCCGCCCCTGAACGGCCTTCCTCCTCTGCGGAATCGAAAATCCGTCCTAGACTTTCTGAACCCTGCTGGGTTTTGGAAGCGACGACTCTTTGCTTCAGTGTTTTTAGCACTCTTGTAGTCGACCTCTACCTGTTTGTACAGGTAAGCTAGCTGACCCCCAAACATCTTGGATTTATCTAGCGGTTTGCTCTTGATAGGGGTAGGTCCGGAATACACGGTGTATTCCTTACCATCATGGTCCGTTACCTTGTTCGAGCGGGCAACCTCTTTTCCGGCATCTGTGGTGACCGATTTGAAAACGTTTTCAAATCTCCGATGGGTCATGTAGTTACTAGCGGCTGCTAACAAAGCTATGCCCCGGTCCATAACCCGCGCCAAAGACGAGAACTTGTTCTCTGTCTGCATCCTGTTAGCCACAGGGATAACAGACGTCAAGGCACCCAAAACTGCCTTATGGATCAGGCAGAGGGAAGTTTCATAACGACGGCGTTCGTCGGAAAGATGAATGCCGGAATCCATCTCTTTGAAAACCGAAGCAGGAATGCCCTTAACTCCTGAAATCTGCTCAGTCAACTTGTTGATGACTTCGATCGGTTTAAACGTAGTGAAATGGCTATTCACCGTTTTGCGCATCATGGTAGTGGTGCGCACTTTCTGAGCTTTCTTTTTGACAATTTTCTTGCCAGCTTTAACGCCTATTTTGGCGTAGACTCCCGCTCGTTCCGTGTCGGAATCCGACTCGGTGGAAGAAGAGTCGGACGACGAGTCTGAAGAGGAGTCCTTCTTCTTCTTCTTCTTCTTTTTGGACTTTTTGGAGCGCTTAGAGTTCGCTTTCTTTGTGAACTCGTCACCAGAACTGCTCACTGGGCGGCGTTTCTTGCCCCGCGCTTTCGGTTTCGGAACCTCAGGTGCCGAAAGCGTGTCCTCTTCGTCCTCAGAAAAGTCTTCCCAATCCTCATCAGGGATTTGGGAAGGATCTGGAAAGGTCTGCGCCTGGAAAAGGCGCATCTTCTCCTCCATCATCTCCGCCATTTTCGCCTCCCACCCCACTGGTTGAGGGGCGTGATCACTGTCTTGATCCGAGGCATGAGCCCCAGGATGTGGGGACGGCGGAGCCGTAGCCGGTGGAGACGAATCGTAATCCGTCGGGGGGACACCCACCGCTGCAGCGGGCGGCTTATTCCGGCGAGTGGCCATCGGGAACTGTAACGAAACCAAAGCGTTACTAACCCGGAATCATCTCAACTACACAAGTGTAAGCCAGTAAACTGGGTTGAGGAACATGGTACAGAGAACGTGTTTTGCAACGTGTCAGTACAGGCGTGAAGCTAAATTTGCCGTAGGTGTGTGGTAACGAAACCAACCAAACGGAGGGCATCGATCGTGAGATCGGCCCCTCTCTCTGTTCCGTACACTTCTCCCACCTGTGGCTACAGCGCCAACAAGTTGGAGAAAATATTACGAAACTCGGAGGTTCGCCTTAAACCGGTCAGGGGTGTTTATAAAAAACACCCAGAAGCATCCCCAACATCATCCTCTATTAGGATCCGGGAGACTTTTCTTAGGAAATGAGCAACTCGGGTTGCCATTTCTCCCTGTCTGAAAAACAGGTGTCGATAGAACTCAGTATCGGTTTCGTTTGTGCCAGCGGCACGCAATGTTCTATCCGTAAGTTAAAAAACGTACAAAGTCCAAACAGGACTGAAGAAAGTTCTGAACTTTCATAAAAAGATGCTATAGAGCATGATAAACAAAGTTATCGAAGAAAACAGTACTTACTTTTGGATAAAAGCAGTAGTAGTAGATAAATCCTGTGGAGCAACTCACAAACGTCCTCCCGTTGTGAGTTACTTATGCTAATTGCTGGACCCGGATGTGCTTCCTTCTCCCTAGCCTACGGCTAGCCAGAGGCGGCATACCGAGGTAAAATATATATATATACAAGGCGTTGGTTTCGGTTTTAATTTTTCCACCCCAGTATATCAGCGTCCAGAGACGAGGTTCTGACAAAGTCCTGTCGAATCCGGAAATGACTCCGAGGGCAATAGTGTCAATATATTATCACTACGGTAATGCCACACGGTCTTCCCCACACTGCCACGTTATTACAAAACCTCTCTGCTCTCCATGGATTCAACAGTCAACTGGCCCACCCCCTAACTCGCCAGGTCCCAAGTCGGCTCTATAGGTGGGTGGGGGGTGAGCTAGCCACACACAGAGGACGGGCAGCCCTATCGGGGGTCTGCCCGGTGGCTAGTCTGCCACCACCTAGCGCAGTTCAGTGTAACTGCGTAGGTGTGTGGCGTATCTGCCACCACAGCGTGCTAGTGGGGCTCGTGTACAGACTACTACACTACTATCAAGATATCAGTCGTAGATATGCAGATGGCATGGCCTATATAACAACATGCCTCATTCAGCTTGGGCATGAACCAGCGCATAATCTATTGTCGCATCCAACCAGTCGATAACAAACCCAACCACATAGCCTTATAAGCCGCCTACAAGAAACACCATAATGCAAAATAATACCGTTCCTGAATTAAACTTGCACACACAAAAAACCAAGTAGGTTCGAAGGGTGTATCTATAACACATTATCGAAGACGTTGCGATTGAGTGCACATACCTCATGCATATAGACGCCGCGGGCCTTAATTATAGATAGTTAATTAACGTGCACGTAGGTAGTAAATGATGTGGCTTAGTCGTGGTGCACACAATAAACAGTCGGGCTATATAAGAGAATGGTAAGTACACACACCGGCGCGCACGTTCATTATCCGCCAAATGAGTTTTCACAATTCTCATTTTGCAATGCCCCCCTTTTCTGGCCTCATACATCAGCAGCGCAGCCACCAGGGGGCGGGAGGAATAAGGGGAGGGGAGGGATAGGGGGAGGGGAGCGATGTGGGTGGGGGAGGGAGGGGAGGGGAGGAGAGGAGACGGGGGAAGGGAGGGGGAGAACTGGTGGGAGGGGGAAGTAGGGGGTGGGGAGTGGAGAGGGGACGATGGGGAGGTGGGTTAAGGAGAGGGAGGATGGCGATGGGCGAGCAGAAAGGGGAAGGGACGGAGGGGGAAATGTTGTGGTAGGTAGGGAGGGGAGGGTTGGTGGGTTCGGCGAGGGAGCGGAAGGGAAGGTGATGGGATGGGATGGGGTGGGATGGGAGGGGAGTGGAGAGGAGAGAGGACAGGAGATGAGAGGAGTAAGGAGACGTGAACAAAAAAAACGAGAGGAAGGGAAGGGAGGAAAGTGGAGATGAGGATAGGGGAGGGGAAGGTTGAGAGCAGGGGCAAGGAGGGAGGGCAACGGAGGGCAGGGGAGAAGAGACAGGAAACGAGAGTAAAGGAGAGGAATAGGAGAGGATAGAAGGGCAAGAAGGGAAATGATGGGAAGGGAGGGGAGGGGGATGAGAGGAAAGGAGAGGGGAGGAGAGGAGAGGGAAGGGAAAGGAAAGGAAGGAGGGAGGCAAGTAGAATTAAGGGTGAAATGTGAGCAAGGGGGGAAGAGGGGGGATGGAGTGTGGGAAGGAGTGAGGGAAGGAGTGAGGGAAGAAGTGAGGGAAGGAGGGGGGGAAGCAGCGAGGAAAGGAGGCAGGGCAGGTGGGAGGGGAGGGGGAGGGAAGGAGTGAGGGGAGGAGCGAAGGAAAGAGTGCGCGAAGGATAGAGGGAAGGAGTGAGGGAATTAGGAAGGGCGGGAAGTAATAAATTGACGGAAGGAGGGAGCGAAGGACGGTTGGAGGGAGAGAAGGAGGGAGAGAGGAAAGTAGGAAGACGGACCGGAATTGGAGGGGAGGGCCGCGCCACCAATTCTTGTTTTAGCACTTGACGCTGTGTATATATGTCTACATAGCCGCTTAAAGCTATAGACAGCGATTGTCACCCCCCAAATCCATCCATCCACATCCGCTCTCCCTCCCGCCCTCCCTTCCCCCACCATCCAGCCCACACTCTCACCCGTCAAAGTGTTAACCCACCTCCCTTTCTTTGTTGCAATTGAGTGATTTGGGAGAGAGCATTATTCACTACGGCCTTACACGCATAGCACTAGGCGCACCGGAAGTCCTTGTATATTACTTCCGGTACGCACAGTGACGCAAGGGAAGTATTATGCTTTATATGTGCGAAAACAACAGGAGGGTAATAAAAGATTGTGTTTAGATCGCCCGTACTTGTACACTTGTATTAATGTCATAGTTAGTTTAGAGGATAATTGTCGCATTCTGTCTGTTTTTGAACTTGTAATATGAATAAGCTATGCTTAAGACGACCCCCCGATATAAATACAGCAAAGTATTTTATGATTGCTCGTGTATTTTTTAACTCCACTCGCAGTTTTCGATTTGAAATTCTAGCAATTTGGGTGATCCATGTCGCAGTCGTGATAATCGAATATGGCCATCGTTTGCATGGAATAAATTATTAATATTTCATTTGTGCATCCATGTTTATGCCAAATTGTTCTTTATTTCTTTTAATTTTGAATAAAATCAAAGTTTTGACCTGCGCATATCCGCAAATTCTATGGCAGCGGGCATTTGTTTTAATATATTATTAACCAATAGCTGACCCCAAATACCGTCAATTGGGCTTATGGACTTAATGCCTTGACTGCTCCGCTGCAGAGTAGCGCGGAGGAACACATACACTGGTCCCAGTGACGCCATCACACCATATATGGAAGATCTGTAGTGCGGGACCAGTGTAGTTGTTCCATGACTTGGCTTGTGCTACTCTGCAGCAGGACATCATTAAGGTGTTAGGCCAATCTCTGTCATCCATCCTGCTTGCTGCCTACCAAAGTTTGATGAGCGATTTCCATTTCCGTTTGCTGGATTTTTATTATTTTGTTATTCAACATGAGTTTAAAAATGGCGGTGCCCAAAGAGGCCTATTTCCGTTTCCGGTTGCTGGATTTGGGTGAAATCCTCTATGAGTGTGGGTATTGTTTATGTATATTATATATGCGTATTAGTCCTTAGCCTCCCCATTGGTGGGTCGGTATTAATGTCATCGTTATTTTACAGAATGTTTTTCCCATTCGGTCGAGATTTCTTTTCAATCACCCATTATGGAAAAGTTTATCGTAAATACCTAAGTATAAATGAATTGTATTATATATGGATTAACTTGAGTACCTAAAAATTATGAGTTTAAATGTAAATGGATAAATTAACCACACGGGAGAGAGTGGGGGTGTAGTGGGTGGGTGGGGGAGTGTAGTGGGTGGGTGTGGGAGTGGGTGTACTGCAGTGGGTGTGTGTGGAGAGTGTAGTGGGTGTGTGTGGAGATTGTAGTGGGTGAGTGTGGGGGAGTAGGTGTAGGGTGTTTTTGTAGTGGGTGGGTGTGAGGAACTGTAGTGGGTGGGTGTGGGGGTGTGCGGTGGGTGTATGGGGGGAGTGCGTGTAGGGTGCGTGTGTAGTGGAGGAGTGTAGTGTGTGGGTGTGGGTAAGTGTAGTGAGTGGGTCGGGGAGTGGGTGTGTGTAGTGGGGGGTGAGGAGTGGGTGCAGGGTGTGTGTGTAGTGGCTGGCTGTGGGGGAGTGAGTGGCCAGCGTTTCCCGTTACTACCAGAACGAGGCGAGTGTGACCATGTAGCGCAGAATATTGAGATATATGATCTGATGACTGCAGTTAATAGAAATGGATGATATGTCAACAGATGAGATGACTGAGAATGCCCGCCGGTAGTAACCTCATTGAGATATTTTAATAAATGTTGTTGATAATAAATTCAGAGTGGTGACATATATTACAATGTGCGGCGAATACGATGGCTAAAGATTAAATCACTAAATTGCATATACTTTGATATCACTTTTTAGATGATGAAATTTCAGTAAATCGTCAAGGCTTCAACGATGGAAATCACATAATTCTTTTTTAAAAGGGGGATATTTTGTTTTGGGGTACATTAGTTGTTTAAGCAGGGGAAATTTCAGTCGCAGATGACTGGTCTTCCTCATTCCACTGCTCCTTGCCCTATCCTAGTTATGCCGAGCGTCTGGCGAGGAAGCAACAAGTATCAATTTTTAAGTCATTGGTTTGACTCAACCAGGACTTGAAACCACAATACCATAATCTAACACCACGGGAGACGGACACTCTAACTCATTCGGCCATCCCGTCTGGTTGCTCTAACACAACGAGTCCATCGGACCTCTGGATTGGCAATAAATCTAATCAATCTCAGGCAATATTCAAATCCAAAATTAGGCTACTGGATGTTATTGTTAAGCGACTTGGAATAGCACAAGTGTCGGATGTGACTGTACAAGCCAGGGGTGAAATAGTGAATAGGTGAGGGGCTAAGGGGAGAAGGGATTGAGTGAGAAATGGGGGGGGGGGAGGAGTAGGTAAGAGGGGCCTGAGGAAGGGTTTGTTTGTTTGTTGTGTGTTGTTTTACATGCTAGCAACATCTAAGGTCATATCAGGTTGGGTACCGACTTGTGACAGTACGCACTCATGGCCACTTTATAGTACTGCCCCACTGGAAGATCAGGCCGTCAGCACCATGACCTGATATCCCACTTAGTCACATTATCCTGACACTGAGCCAACTAGTCCTTGCCCTATCCTAATAATGCCAAGCGCCAGGCTAGGAAGCAACAAGTATCAATTTTTTAAGTCATTGGTTTGACTCGACCAGGGTTCGAAACTACGACCCCACGATCTACCAACACGGGAGACGGGCGCTCTAACTCATTCGGCCATCCCGTCTGGTGCCGTGAGGAAGGGAGGAGGGAAGGAGGAGGGAAGGAGGAGTATGGGTGAGGGAGTGAACATTGAGGGAATCTGGTGGAATGAGGGATGAGCGGTTGAGGAAGTGCGTGTGAGCGGGTGAGATAATAAGGATATGAGGGTAGGGTGTAAGGGAGGTAGTGAATGAGGGAGTGAGGGAGTGAGGGAGGGAGTGAGGGAGTGAGGGAGGGAGTGAGGGAATGATTGAGTGGGTGAGAGAGTGGGTGAGTGAGTGGGTGGGTGAGGGAGCAAGCGGGTGGGCGAGAGTGGAGTGGGAGTGAGTAAGGGAAGCAGGGGGTTGAGGGAGGGGGTTGAGGAATGAGGGAGAGGGATGAGGTAGAGGGATGAGGGAGGGGGTTGAGGGAGGGGGTTGAGGGATGAGGGAGGGGGTTGAGGGAGGGGGTTGAAGGATGAGGGAGGGGGTTGAGGGTGTAAATACCGATGGAGTGACGATGCTTGAAGGGTGAGAGGGTTTGAGGGTTTGAGGGTGTGGTAGGATGATATGACGATAGGGTGTGATATTATTAATTACACAGAAGCCAGGTCATATCACCCGCCCTCCGCCCCACCCCACCCACACCCACACCCACACACTCCCCTCACCCTCATCCACACATCCACACACCCACACCCCACACATGACTCCCTTCACCGTCACCATCACTCGCACCCGCAAACCCTTCAACCCCTCCGCAATCTCACTAGCAAAGTGAAATTCACACGGACACTCATAGGCGGTTTCACATAAAGAAGCCGGCCTGTAAGGTCTGACCTTTAGGCCGAGCTACTCGCCCCCTCCGCCCGACCTACTCGCCCTCGCCCCCGCCGCCCGAGCTGCTCGCGCCGGGCTGCTCGGGCCGCGGCTCGGGTTACTAATCCTGCTGTTGCCGGGAGTGGCCCAGCACTGCGCGAGGATGGATCCCCGGTCTAATTAGATCCACCAGAGCGGATGCTCTTCACCAACTGCTGCCCGTCTCTCCACTCAGAAGCACTGCCCGGCTATAGGCTGTCCGTGCTGAGCTTCTCCATCACCAGCCAATGAGCTGCTCTTCTCCTTCCTCCCCCTCCTTCCTTCTTTCCCTCCGTCCATACCCGACCTCAGCTCATCCCAAATCCCACATGCCACATCGTACCGGAGTAGCCATATTCATGTAATCTACACCGATACCAACCCACCCATCCACCTAGACACACACACATGCCCCAACTCCTCCCCTCCCCCTTGCCCCCACCGTCTCCCCACCAGGGGGGCGGGCGATATATGTGTATCGGAACGCGGCGGGCGGGGTGGAGTTGAGGATCATCCAAAGCTCATCGGCGTGTTTCATCACATGGTGCCAGAATCGACTAGCCCCAGACATCGCTTGAGGACATTACACTCTGGTTTGTCGCTTTGTGTCTGATAGTGGAACCTAGTGTAATGGATTGCATTGCCGCTTCACAACAATTCCAAAATATTATGATTACTTGCTACTAGACTTCTTGCACCTGTGTACGCGCAGCGCCCGATATCTAGTTGCACCTGTCAGGGCCAGACCAAGACCCCCTTTTTTGTTCTGCCAGTGGTAAGTGGCACTACTATGATATCATATCAGGGTGCCTGGGGGAGGGGGGTCACGTGACGCTGCGCCGATGAGTCCCTTCAGTTTGGTTGTTGTTTTGCGTCCTAACATCTAAGGTCATATCAATGTACTCTAGAGGCGTCGTTAAATAAAACAAGCTCTACTTTTTCTAAGGTCATATCAGAATGGGAAGGGGCTTGTGATGGCGACTTTATAGTGCTGCCCCAGTTGGAGACCAGGCTACTGGCACCGTGACTCAATATCGTATAGTCACATAATCCTGATACTGTGCTAACCCATCCTTGTTCTATCCTATTAATGTTGACCGCCAGCCTAGGTAGCAACAAGTATAAATTGTATAAGTCAATGGTTTGACTGGGCTGGGATTCGAAGTGCCGACCTTCCCACACGGGAAGCCCGAGCTCTACCGATTCGGCCACCACCTCCTGTGACAAGTGGAAGGATTCAGTGGCAAGGAATGGTTTTATGAATTCATTTCCCAACAGTCATTCCTAATAGAAAATAAATAAATAAACGCGAAAAGAAAAAAAGACGACGCAGTTTTAACACAAACCTTATTCAAAGGAGCTGCCGCGAACTGTCGATGCAATGCCACCATGCGTGCGGTTGTCGGGGTATGCATTAAATACAACTGCTTCACACAAAGAATGCCATGACACTTCCCCCTCCCGCCCATCCTCCTATTTCTTTTAGAGGAAGGAACCCCAAGTCCAAGTGCTCCAAGAAGCGGCACTGTCAACAGGCCTTAACGCAGTGCAGTTGTGCAGCCGTGTGTACTCACAGTGACAGTGGACAAGGGGAGGCGTCAACCTGTGCAAATACACCTGACAGCTGCCAGACACCGCTCCTCCCCCCTCCCCTCCGTGCCCCAACCCCACTGAGGCCGGCAGGCAGCGCGCATAGAACCTTAAGAAAACAACTAACATAGTAATAAGAATAGAACAAAATTACAATGCCAAGAGGGCCCAAAAAAACTAACGTAGACTACTAAACGTACCAACAGACTATCTATCTGCTACTGAAATGCAGACAATCAAATAACTTATCAGCAGCTACTGTTTGGTAAGACAACACCAACACTACAGCTGGCCAGCATTGAAAACAAGCCTGGGTACCCAGGCTTACATGCTATGGACAGAATAAATACAGCCTCAATCAAAAACTTTTTTTTTTTTTAAAGGCGCAGGTGCAGGCGCAGGCGCAGGCGCAGGCGCAGGCGCAGGCGCAGGCGCAGGCGCACGTCCATCACAGAAAGCGCCAACAGAGGGCATCACGAAAGCAGGCTGGCGGAGGAAGCTGGGGTGTGGGAACAGACGCAGCTGGCTCTAGACTCATTCACTGCGTCCGCAGCTCTTTTGTCTTAAAGTCCTTTTTGGGGGAGAAGTGGGGAAGGGCGTGATTGTGTGTGTGTATGGGGGGGGGGGAGGGGGTTGAGGAGCTCTGTTTTATTGTGGAGTCTGTGTCATAAGTGACCGATCCTGACCCGTTTTTCAGCCCACCCACCCTTTGGTGGTAACGGCCTATTTCCAAGATTAACCCGCGCGGCGAGCGAGTGCGCATGCCCCATTCATCACGGCCCGGGTCCACATTCTGTAATTCATCACAAATAAGCTGATTGGGGTGGGGATGGGGTGCGGATGGGAAGAAGGAGGAAGACAAGAGGTCGCCACCCCGGGCACGATGGAACCCAATGAGGCCCGAGAGGTCCGCAACCGAATTATGACACACCCCACCACCAGAGGGCTACGACACTCCGTCAATTATTCCGCATGCCGCCTGAGGGCGCCAGGCCCAGGCGCGGGTCACGAGGGCTATCCGTATTGAGTTTTATTTCTTGTCATATTTGCACTGCGAATCACAAAGTACTTCCATCCTAAAATGGAAGGAATTGTGCTGCAGGGCTACCTCCTCCTCCTCCCCCCCCCCCCTCCCCACCCCATCCAAGCCCCGCCACACTCCCCAGCCATCCGGGCACGACACGTCCATCCTCAGCGCATGCGCATGCGGCACGCGCATCCGGAAGGAGGAGCAGGAAGCTGCGACACGCACGCGCGAGAGCAACAGTTCCCGGTGGACCAGGGTGCCTGTCTATTTGGATCTCTAATTTCCCCACATCATATTCACACACACGCATACATAAATACAAGTATACACACACCTGCCCTTAGTTAATTCCCATCACGCGCACCCCTCGCCTCATCTCACCGTCCGTCTCCCACAATATATGCGCGCCCAACAGTGTGCATGCGCATGCGTCGCGTCGCATCACAACCCGCGACACCACCATGCGACGCAACGCCCGATGGTCCAATCGCGTGCATGACCGCCGTTTGGTGCGGTGTGAGGCCGCCCCCACACCCTCCTATCCCCGTACCAACCCGCCCACGGCGACTACCCCCACCTCCCGCTGCCGGGCAGGTTGCACATGGCGGCCTCATCGATCTGGATGGGCGCGGGGGTGGGCGGTCAGCGGCCGGAGCGCTGATGTGCGGGTCGCATGCAGTGCGAGGCGGACGGGATCATGTAAATAGTCGCGCGGCGATGTGCGCTGTGCGTTGTGGGCGTCCAGAGATCGGGCGGAGGGAGAGGGGAGAGGGCAGGCGGGAGGCGGGACGCGGGAGATGGGAGGCGGGAGGCAGGAGGAGGGAGGCGAGACGCGGGAGGCAGGAGGCGGGAGGCGGGAGGCGGGAGGCGGGAGGCGGGAGGCGGAAGCCGGGAGAGATGGGAGTGTCGGGAGAGGTGGGAGAAGCGGGAGGCGGGGGGAGATGGGATATGGGGAGAGACGGGAGGTGGAAGGCGGAATTGACGGGGGGCGGGGGTGACGGGAGGCCCGGGAGAGCGAGGCCATGGAGGAGAGAGGCGGGGGAGGCGTGAGGCGGTGGAGACAGGAGACTGGGGAAGCACGAGGCGGGGGGAGGGGGGTCTGGGAGGATGGACCCGGGCAGGAGGGAGGCGGGGGGAGACGGGAGGGCGGGGAAGGACAAGCGGGGAAGACGAGAGGCGGGGAAGACGAGAGGCGGGGAAGACAGAGGCGGGGAAGACGAGAGGCGGGGAAGACGAGAGGTAGGAGGCGGGGGGAGGTGGATGCGGGGGAAGAGGGGGGTGAGGAACGAGGGAGGCGGGGGAGGCGGAAGGCGGGGATGAGGAAAATGGGGGGGAACGGGAGGCGGCGGAGGAGGAAGGGCGGGGGGGGGGGGAACGGGAGGGCGGGGGAGACGGGGAGGCGGGGGAGGCGGGAGGGCGGGGGGAGGGGAGGCGGGGTAGACGGGGGAGGGGGGAGAGGGAGGTGGGGGAGACGGGGGAGGCGGGGGGGGGAAGACGGGAGGCGGGGAGAGACGGGAGGGTGGGGAGACGGGAGGCGGGGGAGGCAAGAGGCGGGGGGGGAGGCGGGGGAGACGGGAGGCGGGGGGAGAAGGGAGGCGGGGGGAGAAGGGAGGCGGGGGGAGACGGTAGGCGGGGGTGACGGGAGGTGGGGGACGAGGAAGGCGGGGTGAGACTGGAGGTGGGGGGAGGGGGAGGCGGGGGGAGACGGGAGGCAGGGGAGGCGGGAGGCGGGGGAGACGGGAAACGGGGGAGACGGGAAACGGGGGAGACGGGAAACGGGGGAGACAGGAAACGGGGGAGACGGGAAACGGGGGAGACGGGAGGCGGGGGAGGCAGGCAGAGGGCGGCAGTCGCCGTTCGACGCAGAGCGGGCAGCAGGCAACGGGCTGAGGAGGGCGGGCTGAGGAGGACGGGCTGAGGAGGACGGGCTGAGGAGGATGGGCTGAGGAGGTCGGGCTGAGGACGGCGGGCTGAGGAGGGCGGGCTGTGGAGGGCGGGCTGAGGAGGACGGGCTGAGGAGATCGGGCTGAGGACGGCGGGCTGAGGGAGGAGGGCGGGCTGAGGAGGGCGGGCTGAGGAGGGCGGGCTGAGGAGGGCGGGCTGAGGAGGACGGGCTGAGGAGGGCGGGCTGAGGAGGACGGGCTGAAGAGGGCGGGCTGAGGAGGTCGGGCTGAGGACGGCGGGCTGAGGACGGCGGGCTGAGGAGGGCGGGCTGAGGAGGACGGGCTGAGGAGGGCGGGCTGAGGAGGGCGGGCTAAGGAGGGCGGTGGGCCGATTGCATGTACCTATGAGATAATAAAATCGCCTGGCCGGCGGCAAACCATGTGTGTAGAGCAGATCAAACAGACACGGCGACACGTGGTTATCGCGCAGCAGCACGCGGGGCGGCCGGGAGGTCATCGCCCGCCCCCCGCCCCCCGCCCCCGCCTGCCCCAGCCTCCGGCCCTGCCCCGCAGCCGGCCCCGGCCCTGCCGCCGGCCCCGCCCCCGCCCCCGCCCGCGCCGAGGTTCCGCGTGGCACGCGCACATGCACATCTCGTCTTCACCGACACATCCCGCCCAGCTCCAACCCCTGTCACCAATCACACTCTCTCTGTACTACTACTAGCGACTTTATGCGTCCCGGAGAATTAATTTGCTCTTCATAATATTTGTCCCCAAAGTACACTGGATATCTATCATTCATCATGTAGACAATTTCCTTTATTGTTGTTTTTATTGTTGTTGCTATCACAATTGACATCACTTTTGTTGATTTATTATTTATATTAGATTTGATAATTATTAGCAAGAACAAATACTTCTGCTATTAGCTTTGTTGTACTACTGCTGATTGTCTGGGAGTGTCGTTACTTTAATTTAATGCCATTATATTCATTAATTACTATTTTCACCACCAGTTTTATTACGGCAATAACAATAGTAATTATTTAATCATTAATATTTCTCTAGATTAATTAAACCGGGAGGGATGGGCAAATCGCAAAGAGAATTGGCTAAGGGAGGTCGTTGGTTCCAATATCTTACTAAAGTTATGCTTGGTGTTAGTAAGCCTAGCGCTCGGCATATAAAAACATGGTAGGGCAAGACTTGCTTGCTCAGTTTTAGAAGGTGTGATTGAATAGCATACTGGGCCATGGTGCCACAGCTCGATTTCCTAGTGGGGCAGTGCTATATAAAGTCATCATAAATGCACACTGTGACACACTTGCTATCCGGACCGCACTTCATCCACACCTCTCTCTATCTCCTCTCCACTGGCCTTGCTCCTCCTTGATATGTCTGAAAAGAGTTCCAGGAGGGGTAGCCCACTGGTTCACTTTCTATTCTTACTCTGCCCGTGTCTTTGGCTCGCCGGCTGGTCACTATAGAGCAAATAGCACACGGTCCTTTGACTCAACTCTCCTCATTTCTCTTTCCTATACTCTACCCTCTTTTTTTCTCCCAGGCATACTCCTCACCCTGACCAGGGGAGTTGTGTGTTTGGGTGGGGCAATGTACCTTTACGTTTTCTCTCGCTTTGTTCTCCCATCTTTACCCGCCCTTCTTCAAAACCCTTGCTGCTGTCTTTTGGATACAAGTGCTCAACTACCGCCGGACTGAAGATATTTGGGGCCGCCCCAACGCTTCACTGTTACAACATTGTAAAGATGTCCCCAGCTTCTACAACTGCCCCTACTGAAGATTAATCTTCAACCAAAGATTGGGCCGATTTATCGGAGCCTCTCTATAATGTTGCAGTTCTGCAACCAGTAACCGTCATAAGGTTACAAACCACCCCAAGCAAGCAGGCACAGTGTGACAAGTCGGTTACCATACTGACATGACCTTGGAAGTTACTCGAACGTAAGACAACAACATTAATTCAAATGCATTTGGCATATTCGGAGATTCAACACGCACCTAGTGAAGAATACCCAGTCACCAGGTACCAGACCAGATAGGATGGCTGAATGAGTCTAGTTTTGGTAGAACGTGGGATTCAAACTCACGGGTTCGAATCCTGGTCGAGTATAACCAATGACTTAGAAATTGATACTTTTCGCTTCATACTCATAGCCAGGCGCTCAGCATTATTAGTAGGATAGGGCAAGGACTGATTGGCTCAGTGTCAGGATAATGTGACTGAGTGGGATATTGGGTCATGGTGCTGTTGGCCTGGTCTCCCAGTGGGGCCGTACTATAAAGTTGCTATGAGTGCGCACTGTCACAAGTCGATACCCATCCTGATATGACGTCAGATATTGCCAGGATATGAAACTCCATCAATCAACCAACCAGTGGTTAGCCTTGGATGACATTCACGGGAGCGACTGACTGTGCTAAGCCTGTGTAACAGAGGAACACACACACGTCACAGTAAGTACCGACATGCCGCTAGGCACGCCACCCCGGACAAGTTGGCACTGTGCCAGGTGTTGGAGGCGGCGCTTGTTGCTATCCGGATGTTCCGCAATACCCGGTGCTCACGATGTGAGTTGCAGATAATCGCGAAAGCAACAATTTTGTATTGTGGATCCTTAAACTCGCCCCATTTTCGCTCCACTGCACCCACCCCGCACCCACCTCGACCCCCACATACACACTGGGCAGGCTTACCACCGTGCTATAGTAGAATCATACTATCCCCTTATCTGGTGACGGCACTGGGTTGGGGTGAGCTGGGCATGAGGGTGGGGGGGGGGGCGGGGTGGAGTGGGGCATAGGTGGTCGGAGGCTGTGCGCGGCGGGCCGGGGCGGAGCAAGGCTAGGTGGCATGGGGCCGGTCGGGGAGGAGCGGGGCATGTGTCGGAGCGGGGCGGGATGGAGCGCGAGGCGGGGAGTGGGGCACTGGGGGACTGGGAGAGCCGGGAGAGCCGGGAGAACAGGGAGCAGGGAAGAGGCGGAGTAGAGGGTTCATGCTGACATGAGTCTAGTATCAGATTAGCACACTGAGAGTTCGCGTGGCAGAGAGTAAGTAAGTCGAGCTCCACCTCACCAAACCGCATTCATCGCAGCCAACTCGGCCTCACTCGGACTAACCCAGTTCTCAAACAATCGGAAAATCTCCCCCCTCACTCAACGGCACCACCCACACCCCCATCCACTCCCATACCCAGCACACCACGCCCCCTCCCTGCCCCCTCCACCATCACACCCCCATCCACTACCATCCCCACCAGACCCCCGCCCCCTCCACCATCACACCCCCATCCACTCCCATACCCAGCACACCATGCCCCCTCACTGCCCCCTGCACCACCCACACCCCTATCCACTACCATACCCAGCAGACCACTCTCCCTCCACCACCACACCCCAATCCACTCCCATACCAACACCGCACGCCCCCTCACTACCCCCTCCACCACCCACACCCCCATACACTCCCATAACCAGCACACCAGGCCCCCTCCACCACCACACCCCATCCACTCCCATACCCAGCACACCACGTCACCATATCTATCGCACACCACCTCGTCGACAAATCTCACCCAGGGTCACCGGAAGTCGAGGCGCGTCACAGGTCGTCAGTCACGTGACGTCTATATGGCGTACCGTCATAACGGAATCTGCTCGTGTGTAAGGATAGTTGGTTCGTTGGTTGTTAGAGGTTTACGTCCTGGCAACATCTAAGGCCATAACAGGACGGGCACCGACTTGTGACAGTGTGAACTCATGGCGACTAAACAGTGCTGCCCCACTGGGAAACCAGGACGCCAGCAAAAAAAGACCCGATATCCCACTCAGTCACATTATCCTGACACTGAGCTAACCAGTCCTTTCGCTATCCTATTAATGCCAAGCAGCAACTAAGGAGCGACAAGTACCAATTCTGTAAGGCATTGGTTTAACTCGACCGGGAATCGAACTCCCGATCTCCCGCACGTGAGGCCTGCGCTCTACCGATTGGGCCACAGCGCCCGGTATTCATAACAGAATCTGCTCGTGTCTGATGAAGGCACGCAAATCAACACGTCAAGGTCATCACGTGTCACTGACGGTCTCACCCGCCTTACCAGCCACCCCACCCACCCCACCCACCCCCATCACACCGAACAAAAAATACATAATTTAAAATGTCACACACACATCAGCAATAATTCAAATATTCCAGCTCCATCACGCATTGTAGATTTATTCCGATATAAACATTCACAGATTCAGACAATTTCTTTAACTATTTAGGTGTAAATCATGTCATTCACATTCACACTCAAGGAGCTGAAGACCGATAAGAGACAGTCAATTCTTCCTTTGGGGGGGGGGGGGCGTTCTTTGGGATGTTCTTTAAATTTGTAGAATTTATTGGCATAGCACGATATTTTCGGATTTCTGCCATGGATTGAAAATAAATATATAAATATATTAGATAAATATATTAACTTACATTACTTTATTTTGAAGTAAGTTTTATTACTAGAATTGTCTACCTTTGGAGATTGAGAATGAAAACATGTAAACACCACACCAAAATGCTTGACACTATATTTAATAGTGTTTTACTTTAATCAATCAAAAATGTGCGGTTTTAATGATGAATGTTACAACATTGAGTCGCCTGATGAATATTTATTAAATATATATACAAAATGTCCTCCAGTGAGTGACGCGAGGGGTGCGCCCGCACAGCAATTTACCCGACAGCTGGGACGGGGGGGGGGGCACTCCACCAATGTGCACAGAGGAAATATAGGATGTACAGGTTACCCTTACATTTATACTCGTATAATGCGTTATACATCATATATATATATATATATTTATATATATATAATGTATATATATATGTGTGATATATAATTTATTACTATGAATATAAAAGGGCGGAGCTTCTATCCTATATGGGTTTATGATCCTTGCATTTAATGCTGCTATTTATAATAACGTTGTATTTATTGTGCTATTTGCTGTGGGCTAGAACCCGCTGGGCTATCCTGGTGCCACCACCATTTAGGCAGATGCCGGCCAGAGCGCGTCAGGATCACTTGACCATCATTTTTTAACTTTTGTTCTGTAGGTAGGGCGGTTTATTGCTCAGCCAGATGGGCCTCGGTAAATAAAGGTAGGCTTCCACCACTCCTCGTCTTGGCTCTTTCTTGTCTCCTATGTCGTAGCCCAATTTATATATATATATACAATCATATACATGTTTGGTTCTTTATTTGAGGTTACATCTTACCAATATCAAAGGTGATATCAGGATGGGTACCGACTTGTGACAGTGCACATTCATGGCAAATTTTATGGTGCTGCCCTCCTGGGCAACTAGGCCCGCCCACACCATGACCTGAGTTCCCATTCAGTCACATTATCATGACACTGTGTTAACCATTTAATGCACTATCCTAGTAATGCCGAACGCCTGGCTAGGAAGCGTCAAGTATCAATGTTTAAGTCATTAGTTTGACTCGACAAGGATTCGACCATGTGGGTTCGAATCCCACGATCAACCAAAACGAGAGACGGACGCTCAATTCATTCAGCCATCCCGTCTGTTCCTATATATTATATATATATATATATCAAGCAAGTGAGTGCACACAGTGTACGGGGACCACCCACTCACATCGCTGAGCACGTGGCCTGTGACGCTGCGGTGTGCTCGGGCAGCTGAAGTCTGGCCGGGGTAGGGGGTTGGGTGACGGTTGGGTGACGGCGATGTGACGGCAGGGTGACGGCCGTGGGAGGGCGGCTGTTGGGGGCCGAGGGGGGGGGAGGGGGGGGAGGGGAGAATCCCAGGGGACTGCGTCGTTGATAAGACAGCCCCCATGCAGAGGTTCCCGCGTGTTATCAGTGCGTTATCGGCAGCCACCAAGTGACGGCAACGACGTAATAACCCCGCTTCACTGGTCCTGTGAATTACAAGTGCAAGTAAGTGTATGTATGTGTGGGTATGTATGTGTGTCTGTGTGTGTATGTGTGTATGTATATGTATGTATGTATATGTCTGTATGTATATGTCTGTATGTATCTGTATGTATATGTCTGTATGTCTGTGTGTAGGTTTGTGTGTGTATGTGTGTATGTGTGGGTATGTCTGTGTGTCTGGTGTGTCTGTATGTGTGTCTGTGTGTGTATGTCTGTGTGTGGTTGTGTGTCTGTGTGTACGTGTGTCTGTGTATGTGTGTATTTATATGTGTGTCTGCGTGTATCTGTGTAGGTATATGTGTATGTGTGTATGTGTGTGTCTGTGTCTGTGTATGTATGTGTGTGCCTGCATGTATGCATGTGGCTATGTGTGTCTGTGTGTGTCTGTGTGTGTTTGTGTGTGTGCATCTGTGTGTCTGCGTGTGCCTGCATTGTCTGTATGTATGTGTGTATGTCTATGTCTGTGTATGTATGTGTGTATGTATGTGTGTATGTGTGTATGTATGTATGTGTGTATGTGTCTGTCTGGATGTGTATATGTGTGTGTGTCTGTGTGAGTTTGTGTATGTGTGTGTCTGTGTGCATCTGTCTGTGTCTGTGTGTGTCTGTGTGTGTTTGCGTGTGTCTGTGTTTCTGTATGTGTGTGTATATGTGTGTCTGTGTGTGTGATGGGAGAATAGGCGTGTACATTGGTGTGTGTGTGTGTGGTGGGGGGTGGTGGAAGCAGCAACCTTGTTGGTTTGTTGTTCTACGACCTAGCAACATCTAAGGTCATATCAGGATGGGTACCGACTTGTGACAGCTGGTATTCATGGATACTTTATAGTGGTACCCCACTTGGAGGCCAGGCCTCCAGCACCATGACCTGATATTCCACTCGGTCACACTATCCTGACACTGCGCCAACCTGGGGCCATATGCAGGAGTCGGTGATAGCGGCTTTTGGTGTTACAGCCTATTACTGGTTAGCTATCGCCGACGTAGGGAACTGTGTCAAGTGGTATGCAGGAGCGTGTAACACTTTCATTATAGCTAAAGGTGAATATATTTATAGATTTGGGAAATCCCTCTGTGTCTTTACCCATATATTAGGCTTAAATGTATTAAATGCTATCATATTTAACAGAATTAGATACGCAATAAGTGAAATTTTATCAATTTAACCCTAAATTCGAAGTATTATTAAGGCTACCGCCGCATTGGCGGCGATATTAATAGTTATATTTTCGAATCGACGAAGGTACAGTAAACAAACCGGCGAAACCGCCAGTATGGAAATCGACGTCGATGCGGCGGCGGCAGCGATTTGTTTACATTACCTTCGTCGATTCGAAAATATTAATATTAATATCGCCGCCGTTGCGGCCGCAGTGTTAATATTGCTTCGAATTTAGGGTTAATTTCATCAAATTTCACTTATTGCGTATGTAATTCTGTTAAATATGACAGCATTGAATAGTTTTGGGCACAACCTTACGCTAACACCTCCCTTAAACGTCCTATGAAACAGGGTTAGTGTCACGGACCTTAAACGCGCGGTGTTAGGCCTATCACTGACTCGTGCATACCGACTTTTCAATGCTAAACCAGAAATCCCGTCTAAACGCGTTTTGGCTCGCTAACACAGCGTCCTGCATATGGCCCCAGTCCTTGCCATATCCTAATAATGCAGAGCGCCTGGCTGGGAAGCGACAAGTATCAATATTTAAGTCATTGATTTGACTCGACCAGGATTTCAAACCCGTGGATTCGAATACCACAATGTACCAAAACGGGAGACTGATGCTCAACACATTCGGCCATCAGTCAGGGCAGGATGGTGGAAATCGGTACAGCTGGTCGGTGGCAGTATATATAGGTTTTGCAACTTGTACTGCCAACAGATGACAGGGTTACTGAAATAAGTCAAAACTTATGCTGCACTAGATGGTTGGCGGGCGGTCCCTTATGCAAGAACCCTGTAACAAGATACGAGTAAGGAAGGACTGACGGTGAAACTTAGCTGGTGAATGAAGGGGTTGGGAGATGTTGATTCTAGGGGAGAAATTAGCCTTAAAGGGAGAAAAGTAAATAAATAAACAAATTTAAAATAGCATGTAAAATTAAATCCGCCATCATAACCCCCGATTCAATCAGGAATCCATACACCCTGTGCATACATAATTGCCCCATAAACAATGTTATGTCCCTTTGGTTCCAGTCTCATGGGGTACTGGAACACAGTGGCAGAAACCACAGTGGCCCTATAACCATCAAATTAAAAAAATGAAATAAAAACACCAACAACATTTGTTGTTAACCCTTGGAACACACCTCACTCATCAATGCTTTATTGCGAAAATGGAGAACAAAAAAATAATAATAATAACTAAAAACTGCCAATACAAGGTTTAACAAATAAAAAGATAGCAGCAAAAAAATGTAATTAAAGTGTTATGTGTCCCATTGGGGGCTTCGGTATTGGGTTGTGTGCAAGTGTGTGTGTGTGTGGCGGGGGGTGTGTGAAGTGGGTGCCAAAAGACGCGATCAGAGATAAGCAGTGAGTGCTGTCTGCCCCCACCCTCTCCGGGGTGTCTGTGTCGGGGGGGGGGGGGGGGGCAGATAGCAGCAGCACACCGTGTCGGCGTACCCGCCTCCGGGTAATGATGTAAGTACAATGAGGAAGGCCTCTACACAGAACACTCCTCTATTATGAACAAGAGCCAACTGCATAGTGATATCAGCTCTGAGTTCAAATATCACTCTACCCTGGTCGAGTCAAACCAATGACTTCAAAAGTGACACTTGTCGCTTCCTTGCCAGGCGCTCCGCATGATTATGCTTTGACTGAGTGGGATATCAGGTCATGGTGCTGGCGGCCTGGTCTCTGGAGTCCTACCAGGAAGGGGCACTGATATGCTACAGTGCAAACACACTCAGAGAGTTTGTTTGTTTGTTGTTTTATGCCCCAGCAACATTTAAGATCATATCAGGACGGGCACACTCAGAGAGAGTTCATATTGATGGCCCACTGGGATACCGCGCCGCAGGGACCATGAACCGATATCCCACTCAGTCGCATTAACCTGTTACCGAGCAAACCAGTCATTGTCTTATTCTAGTAATGCCGATCGCCAAGCAAGAGTATGGACACAACGTTGAGATGTAAACTTCTTTCCTCGCTGCGTTTTTATGGGCCTGTCACACTACGACGTAAGGACGTCAGCGTAGGGACAACGTGAACATAATTATATTACCTCGAACTTCTCGGCGTAGTATGCAAATTTGTGCACAAGTTGAACGTCGATGCAGCGTAGTTGACGTGAGTCTAACGTGACCGTAACGTCAGGCTAGAGTAGTGACAACGAGAGAGGGTCAACGGAGGACTAGCAACACTCCACCACGCGCAATGGAGACGTTACACGCACGCTAGAGGGTCATCAATGATGTGAACTACGTCTGGACATGTTAGCGAAACGTTGGAGCGACGTTCGCCACGCGCCAGACTCATTCAGCCGACGTTAGAGCAACGTTGACTTAACGCTGGCCGCATGTTCCTCCCCGACAGTGCGTCATGCTGACGTAATGGAACGTAGATCTACCGTCACTGATGCAGCTGTAACGGTCGCCTAACGTCAGCCTAACGTCAGCGTAATGTCATCCCGACGTAACGGCTTCACGTCGAGCTACGTCGAAAGGTTTGGAGATGTTGAAAACCTTGACGGCCGCCGACGTAACACGACATAGCTCGACGTCAGCCTATCATCACTCTAACGTCATCATAATGTAACCCAATATAACCCAACATACCTCAACGTAATGACGAAAAGTCACCTACGCCAGGCTTACATTGGCTCTTACATCGTAGTGTGACAGCCCTTTTAGGACGCAGGTGGTAAGAAGTGCAGGGGCAGAATACCTTGTAAAATATTCCGATATTCGGCATAGGGGGGAATGCAAATGTTCTATTACAGATCAGTGTATGTGACCAGGTGCATGTATGTATATATATATATATATATATATATTATATATATAATATATTTATATATAGTATAGTTATACGAATCTTACCTGGGTACAGATGATGGATAACTCTTGTTTTCCCGAGGTACAAGCCTCGGGTAATCGTGGACTAGGGAGAAGGAAGCAACATCCGGGTTCAGCAATCTTCACCTAATTATTCAGGATAAAAATGAGCTTAAAATGATGGAAATCTGATGTTTTCGTTTTGGCACAAGCGAACGTGATAATCGTGGCAGGGTGTGGCGGGTGGGCCCTAGTCCACGATTACCAACACTCAGGGCCTATCCCCTCTGCTGGGATAGGGATCACCACATTCAAAGGTCAAGGTTGGTGGTGGACATTGGGCCATACAGCTTGTGGTGGTGGGCAGACGACTGGTATCCATGGGGACCAGGAATGCTGGATCCGTATTGGTAGGGCGAAGAATGTGTGTTTTCCATTGGGGGGAAAGGGGTGGGGTGATACTCTCCAATGAACCCATGTAACCATATAAATAATAAACCAGAGGGCTTGACTCTCTCTTCTTCTTTACACTTCATGCTCTTGCTTTCTCTTTGTCTGTATTGATTTCACCATAACCTGCCTACACAGCCACAGATTCGCGCCTTAGACTTTACCCTTATAAACAAAAACAGCTAACAAAACAAGTTATTATAGCACCCCACAGAGAATCGCCTTTTAATAACAATACAACACTGTGAATAATACATTATGATTACCGATACACCTCCCCCCCCCCTCCCCACCGGCCAACCCACACTACCAAACGGTAATAACGCAGAGGACAGAGCGCCACCTCGACGTGCATACTATAACACACAGTATGACACGCCTGCCGCCCAGTGGTCTGTGCTGCTTATGGACAGGGCCAGACTGCATATGCTCACACCAGACAGGATGGCCGAATGAGTTGAGCATCCGTCTCCGGTTTTGGGAGATCGGGGGATCCGAACACATGGGTTTGTGGGTTCGAACACTGGTCAAGTCAAACCGATGACTTAAAAATGTGTACTTGTCGCTTCCTAGCCAGGCGCTCGGCATTATTAGGCTCGGGCAAGCACTGGTTGGCTCAGTGTCAGGATAATGTGACTGAGTGGGATATCGGGTCATGGTGCCGGCGACCTGATTTCCCAATGGGGCAGCACTATAAAGTCACCAGGGGTGTGCACTGTCACAAGTCGGTACGTGTCCTGATATGACTTTAGATGTTGCTAGGACGTAAAACAACAACCAAACAAACATCATATACTCATATAAGTCCGGCCCAGAATTCTTCTGGGTTGAGAAAGCAACGCGCTATTGGCGGAGGAAATGGTGCGTATGAAGAACTAGGAAATGTACTCAAAGGTGAAACAGACTTATAACTATAAGTTATAACTTTAAGTAGGTATCCCAACTGATTTTTTAAAACAGTTTTGAGTTAGAATTGGTAGGTTTCATCTGTTAGGATATTGCATTTGAAACAAAATAACACTTCATTTGTCAAAATCATTTTAATATTTAAATAGATATGACATTTTTTAGGTTGTTACTTAAAGTTGCAGAGTCCGATGGTATTGAATTTCTGTATTTTTTCTGAGATAAATATATTAGATCAATCAGCAGTATCTACTTTACATTAGTTCAAAGTTACTTTTATCTTAAATGGTAAACCTTTGAGATATTTTGAGTGCAAACATGGAAAATTAGTTTTGGCAAGCTTGCCAAAACTCTGACACCATAGACTTCTGCAGCAACAGGTTCTGTTAAATAGACCCATTATTGCCTTCTGCGCAGAAATGAATGCTTAATAAGTGCATCAGTATCCAAGTTAGATAGGTCAAATCAAATCTAGATCATTGGTTTGGATTTGAAAATTTGATATTTCATCGGACTATGCAGCTTTAATCGGACCTTCCTGGAGATCGTATTGGTTATGGTCCCCAAAACTAAAACTAATCGCCCTATCTCAATTCTACCGTTTTTTTCCTGCAAATGCATGACCTGTACAATTTGGTTGGTTGTTGGAGTTTTACGTTCTAGCAACATCTGAGGTCACATGAGGACGGGTACTGACTTGTGACTGAGCATTCATGTGACTTTATAGAGCAGCCCCACTGGGAGACCAGGCTGCTATGCCAGCACCATGACCTGATATCCCACATTGTCCTGACACTGAGCCAACCAGTCCTTACCCTACGCTAATAATGCCGAGCGCCTGGCTAGTAGGAAGCAACAAGTATCAATTTAAGACATTGGTTTGACACTACCAGGGTTGGAACCGGTGGGTTCGAATCCCACGATCTACCAAAACGGGAGAAGGACGCTCAACTCATTCGACCACCCCGTCTGGTCAAGGGCTGTCCTAAGAGCATACAGATCCAGGGTTATTAGGTGGTTATATTTCAAGATATAGACATCATCAAAAATGCTATTAAAAAAATAACAGTTTCCTTAAATTAAAAAGCAGACGCTGGGTAACGAATGCTCCGTCAGGGTGGCCTTAAAGAACGCAAAGAACACACTGCCATCTACCGGCGGCCCTGGGAGTCAGACCAAACTGGGGCCATATGTATGTGTCGGGGTTAGCACTGCGAAGCTGGTTTTCGGCGGGTTTACCGGGTTAGCGGCGATAACTCCGTATGTATGTGTCGGCATTAGACAAACACTGCGAGCTTAAAGTCGCCTGCACTAACCCCAAACCATAGGATGGTTAACGTCGATGTTAGGGACTGATTATGCCTAAATCTATTCAAGGCGATCATATTTAACAGAATTACATACGCAATAAGTGAAATTGAATCAAATTAACCCTAAAATCGAACCGTTATTAACGCATAACGCGGCATTGGCGGTGTTATGCACATTGTCGAATCGACGAATGTAAAGTAAACAAATCGCCACCACCGCAGCGACGTCGATATCCATACTGTCCAACGTCAACTAAACATGGCCGCCGCGCTTTGGACACATACATACCCCATGACACATCTGGTACACCGGCGTTAGATAACCCGGGACCCGCCGTTAACACCGGAGCCGATAAAAAGTTGCTCATACATATGGCCCCTGGTGATGAGAGCAATTCAGCCAAAAGATGACCCCAAGGAAAGCCGTCAGCGCAGCTGGAACTGCGTGGCAATGTGCGTCGTGAAACCCGCGCAGGCGCACATCAAAGGGCACTCAAGTGTGATGTCACCACTGGACGCAGCAGTCACGTGACCAGTGAGCACCGGGTGGCCGGGGTGGGGTTGGTGATGGGGTTAGGAGTGTGGGGCTCTAGGGAATGCTAAGGACTGGAGGGTGTGTCGGGGAAGGGAAAGAGACAGACCTGAGCGAAGGGTGATTGTGTGTGCATGTAGTTTTTTGTTCGGTTGTTGAAACATATAAACTTATAAGGTCAAGCCAGAACAGGTACACAAATAAGGACAGTGCGCACTTATTAGGAATTTATAAACCTGGCACCTGTTTTTGTATATGTGTATGTGTATGTAGGTGTGTATGTATGTAACTGTGTATGTAAGTGTGTATGTAAGTGTGTATGTAGGTGTGAATGTAAGTGTGTATGTAAGTGTGTATGTAGGTGTGCATGTAGGTGCGCATATGTAGGTGTTCATGTAGCACAAAATCTGAGGTCACATGAGGATGGGTGCTGACTTGTGACAGACACACTCATGGCAACATCATAGTGCTGCCCCACTGGGAGATGAGGCAGCAAGAACCATGACCTGATATCCCACTCACATTATCCTGACACTGAGCTAACCAGTCCTTGCCCTATCCGAATAACGTTGAGTGCCAGGCTAGGAAGCGACAAGAATCAATTTTGTATGTGATTGGTTTGACTCGACCGGAAATCAAACTCCCGCCTTCCGCACGGGAAGCCTGCGCTCTACCGATTCAGCCACCACGTGCATGTAGTTATACAGGTATGAATGCACACATTTGTGTATGCAGGTGGGTGATGGTTGAATTGTTAATTGATTGATGAGGGCATTAGCCTTAATAATATATGTTGTAAGTCACATCAGAACAGCTACCGCCTTGGCGTATTGCACCATATCGTCAATACCGCGATGTAACATAAGCCAATCAATGGCCACCCATATCATATCAAGTGTCAAGCAACCTATTCAGACAGGGATCGATCCCACAACCTTGCCGCATCAAACACAGATGCCCGCCCACCCACTCCATCCCCATGTATGTTGGTTGGTTGGTTGGTTGTTGGAGTTTGACGTCCTGGCAACATCTAAGGTCATATCAGAATGGGTGCCGACTTGTGGCAGTGCGCACTCATGGTGACTTTATAGTGCTGTCCCACTGGGAGACGAGACGACCAGATTTATGTGTCGGTATGTGTGTGCTCTATGGTGTCAATACGAGAAGGTGTGTGCGCAAGTAGGTAGGTGAGTGTGAGTGTGTGTGTGTGTGTGCTTTACCACCACATAAAACCCGGCAAAAACGCGCAGCTGCGTTCGCCCAGCCGTAGTAACCACCGACATCGCCACCCAGGGTATTCTGCACCGTCCAACAAGTATGCGTCTCACCAACGCGCATAGACGTAGTCGAGGGAGAAGGTTCGCTTCTTAATGCTGCAATTCAACTCGCCAAGTCGTTGCTGTATTACAACCACCACCTGCCCTCACCAGCCGGCGTGGTGCACTGTCACACTACGATGCTTCTCTCCAACGCGCGTCGACGTGTGTGATTTTTTGGCGAAACGTCGGGAAACATTGGGAAATGTTAGGGGGACGTTATGCGAACGTCGGTACACGTCGGTACACTATCCTGGACGTTGACAGTCACCGGAGGACGTCGGCGAGCGTAGCAGGTCGCTAGATGTTTTTAGCATGTCAAAAAAGGGCGACGATTGACAATGCTCGTCAACGCGCGGGCGCCAATATTATGGCGACGTCAGTAGGACGTCGACAGCATGCGTGTGAGTGTCGTTCCCACACGCTGTGCCAAACAGTTGCTTTGTTGTTTTACGCCATAGCTACATCTAAGGTCATATGATGCCATCGCGCCAAACTTTTTTTTTTTTCCGCATGCGTTGACACATGATGGCCGCGCGCTAATAACACGCTACTGACACGCTACGCCAACGTCCAATTTCCCCATATTTCCCCTAAAAGTTAACGTTTCTCGATGCTTTAATTTTATTTTCAATGCTGACAGGTCGCCGGTGAGAAACGTCGTAGTGTGACAGGGCCATTACCCGGCACCCAGCCCCGACGCCCCCCGCCATCATGTCACAGCCGCCGACACTAAGGACGCCTTGTCTTCTTTTTTTTTTGTCGGGTGGGGGGTGGGGGGGGGGGGCGGCCATTGAATACATCACAGTGTAAGGGCGGTGCAGAGAGGAGGGTCATTAAGCATATATGTACCAGTTACATATCCTACCACATGGTGACGGTTTCGATTATGTTGACCAATGCTTTGGTTGGTTTGTTGGAGTTTTACCTCCTGGCAACATCCAAGGTCATATCAGGATGGGTACCGACTTGTAACAGTGTGTACTCATGTCGACTTTATACTTCATAGTATTGCCCCCATTGGGAAATCAGGTTGCCGGACCAATGACCCGATATCCTAATCAGTCACATTATCCTAATACTGAGCAAACCAGTCCTTATCCTATCATATTAATGTCTCGCGCCAAGCTATGTAGTAACAAGTATAAATTTTGCAAGTCCTTGCTTTGACTCCACCGGGAATTTAACTCACGATCTTCCCCACGGGAAGCCTGCACTTGAACAATTCAGCCACCGCGTCGGGTGCTGACCAATGCTGTGTCAGAACGACAGGCAGGTGGCAACACGCTAGTGAGTGGGGCGATCATGACCAGTACTAGCGGTAACCCCTTAAAGTTGCATGGTCCGATGAAACTTTTTTTTTCAAAACCAAAACACTTACCTATATTTGATTCTATATATCCAACTTAGGCATTAATTAGGGCAGCACATACAGAATAATCAGTGAATTTCTGACCCCATCCCTTTGGGCACCTACTTTGAGACAGCCATTAGGCAGGAAGACCAGTAACCAATTAGGTCAATCTTGTGACCTTATTAGTCCTACCCTCATTCCCAGTACCATATATGGCATTAGTCAGGGTCCAGACTACATTGACATTACTAGGTCATTCATCATCACGTGATCATCGTGAGATGTGAATCTGAGCCACAACAACAATACTTTTGACGAGCTTGTGGAAATGATTTTGGATTCTTTCAGCTCAAATTGCTCCAAAATTAGGCATTTTCCATCAAAATGACTCGCGAATAATGAATAGTAGGTTAGAATAGTCAACCTGATATATTGATGCAAAGATTAATGGAGGTTACTTGTGTAGTAGTCTGCATTGACCTATCAGGCAAGTAACCACATAGACAGCTAGGCGTGGGTAGTGTGGTGATATCAGGGAGCCTAGGTGGCGTAATGGTTAGCACACTGGCCCAGAATGTAAAGAGATGTGGGTTTGAGTCCTACTCTAGACACAATATTTCCCATTTTCATCACCCCCATGACACTGGTTGCCGTGATCATGATCTTATACAAGCTCTGCGCTGTATGGTTGTTGAACCTACCCTGTGTATGTATGTATGTAATTGTAAGCATTAAAAGATTTACAATTCCAGGGGGACGAGTGTAGTAGTCTGCACTGACCTCTCAGGCAAGTAACCACATAGACAGGTAGGCGAGGGTAGTGTGGTGATACCAGGGAGCCTAGGTGGTGTAATAGTTAGTACACTGGCTCGGAATGCAAAGAGATGTGGGTTCGAGTCCCGCTCTAGGCACAATATTTCCCATTTTCATTACCCCCCACGACACTTGTTACCCCTCCCCCTACTCAGCGCAATGTCATTCTACTCTCCATTCTACTTGGTGGTATTAAACCAGGGAACGACCCCGAGGATTGAAACATTTTATGATGCGTTGTTTGTCCTTTCATAGCCCATAGGAGAATAGACACACGAGTGCATCACAACTATTATATGTGGGGATGAGTGCGAGCTTTATATAAGGCGCTGTTTGCACATTCGTCACAACGCCAGAAATATTGCCATCTTTGTCTTGTATATATACTATAGATTATTTTGTCATTTTGAGTAAGAAATTTCGCCATGTTTGCCTTGTTTCTATATAGCATAGATTGTTTTTGTCTTTTTGAGTCACATAGGGCATCCGGAGCACAAGTTCCATTCACAAATAATATTGTGCAATGGATTTCGTCTTGTCGCCCTAATCAATAATTGGTGATTTCTAGTCCGGCATGAGATTTCACGCTTTTTTTTCTGTACGAACTTGACTCCATGTACGATATCGATTTCATGCACTTTTAAAAATTATGTTCTTGTAACATCATTTGTATATAGTGTAGTAGGCTGCACTGACCTCTCAGGCAAGTAACCACATAGACAGGTAGGCATGGGTAGTGTGTTGATATCAGGGAGCCTAGGTGGTGTAATGGTTAGCACACTGGCCCGGAATGCAAAGAGATGTGGGTTCGAGTCCCGCTCTAGGCGCAATATTTCCCATTTTCATCACCCCCATGACAATGGTTGCCGTGACCAGGATCCTGTACAAGGTACGCGCTGTATGGTTGTTGAACCTACCCTGTGTATGTATGTGTAAGTGCATTGCCTGTATGTAATTGTAAGCATTACAAGACCTTTAAAAGACTTACAATTCCAGGGGGACGAGTGTAGTAGGCTACACTGACCTCTCAGGCAAGTAACCACATAGACAGGTAGGCATGGGTAGTGTGTTGATATCAGGGGGCCTAGGTGGTGTAATGGTTAGCACACTGGCCCAGAATGCAAAGAGATGTGGGTTCGAGTCCCGCTCTAGGCGCAATATTTCCCATTTTCATCACCCCCATGACAATAGTATAACAGTGCTTTCCCTGAGTGCATTATGGATACACCATGGGGTTTCCTTACGTTGCGCACATACTGCCAGAAATGCCAGCCAACAGATAACACCTTTCACCCCTATCACCCCAAACTAGTTCTCAAAACGTCCGACCCCATTCTAAAATAGGGTAGAACATGGCTGCCAAAAATGTTGAACATGCTCAAAGTTCTAGAGTACCCTTCTGTCCTTGCCCATCCATGCAGTTCATAACAAGTATGTAAAATGCTGCTACTACGTTCACTATGTTCGCACACAGTTTGAGCCCGTTCGGCAACATTTTCAAGAATGTAGTAAGAACTACTTTGGTGTGATGGGGGTATTTACAACACATTCCACAAGATGAAATGCACACTTCCTAAAACGTTCCTAAAACGCGAAATCCCAGTTCAACAGATGAAATCCACATTAAAAATACCAAACATTTTCTAATCCCACGATCTACCAAAGCGGGAGACGGACGCTCAACTCATTCTGCCATCCCGTCTGTTGAATGAAGAAAAATGTGATGCTTTAATCGGACTATGCAGCTTTAAAATCGTATTCAGACTGCTCGGTCTAGCCATCCTTCAACTCATAGTAATGAAATATGGCAATCATAGTCGTATTTGCTGAGTCATAATATACTCATCATCTCCCTATCCATCACTTACCGCCCTAATATAGCCCGTATCAGCTAAGTTAAAAATTGAAATTGATAAGCAACAAATCAGTGAGAGGGATGTACCTTTCGGAGACACCAGCAATCCCAGGGGGCTGCATTATGGAGTCATTGAGTGGTTAGGTGTGGTTGTTGGAGGTTTACGTCCAGGCAACATCTGAGGTCATATCAGGATGGATCATGGCCTGAACAGAGAGGTTATATTTCTGACAGTGAGCACTCATGGAGACTTTATAGTGCTGCCCCACTTGGAAATCAGGCTGCCAGCCGCATGACCCGATATCCCACTCAGTCACATTATCCTGACACTGAGCTAATCAGTCCTTGCCCTATCCTATCAATGTCGAGTGCCAGACTAGGAAGCGACAAGTATCAATTTGATAAGTTATTGGTTTGACTCGACCAGGAACCAAACTCCCGATATCCCGCGTGCGAGGCCCACGCTCTACCGATTCGGCCACCGCGCCTGGTTCTCCTTGAGCGGAAGGGTAGGGAACACATAATGACTATAGACTAGACATGAACATTTCTGTCATTGTCACTGGGGTAATGGCAAGTGTATCGGTTCATGAATACCAAAGTGGATTAGTAATGAGGAAATAGAATTAGATTACTTATGCGCAGAGCCATTCAAACTCATATTTTTCACTTCTATCTCATGCCCCGGTAACATACACGTTAGTGCACATAGTTGAACGTAGTGGAGGCTAACGTATAACGTAGTTGAAGGTAGTTGAACGTAGTGGAGGCTAACGTATAACGTAGTTGAAGGTAGTTGAACTTAGCTGAACTCAGTTGAACATAGTTGAACGTAGTTGAACATAGTTGAACGTACCAATATCCATACTTGTCCGTGATGTTAACTTGGTAATAACGTGGGTGAGCCGTGATGTCCAATTTAATTTTTGGACACGTTCAAAAGAGTGCTACGTTACTTAGAAGCTGAATATACTCTAATTCATATACTATACATATAATATACTCTAGCGTACTCTAGCATACTCTAGCATACTCGAGTGTACTCTAGCATACTCTAGTGTATTCTAGTGTACTCTAGCATACTCTAGCGTACTTGGACATAGTTGAACATAGTTGACCATAGGGGAGGCTAAGGTAATTGAATGTAGTTGAATGTAGTTGAATGTAGTTGAAGGTAGTTGAATGTAGTTGAAGGTAGTTGAATGTAGTTGAAGGTAGTTGAAGGTAGTTGAAGGTAGTTGAAGGTAGTTGAAGGTAATTGAACGTACCGGCATCCGTGCGGTAACATATTTATCCGTACTAAAACCCTAACGTTTTTCACTGTAGTTTAACTTACTACGTTCAACTACCTTCAACTACGTTCAACTACCTTCAACTACATTCAACTACCTTCACTAACGTGTATGTGACCGGGCCTTCAGAACAAATATTTGCGCTGCTATAGAGTAATTAATAGATGTCCGCCCCCTCTTTTTCATGTTGAGTGATTATCATTAAGAGGAGGGTCACAGTGTAATAATAGGGAATACCCGCTTGCATTGTGTGAAGCCACCTGCTTTGTGTTACGCTATTCATTGCCGGGCCTGCTTTCTATGCAATTCTTTTTTAGTAAATGAATTTTATTCATATGTATCTTTTGTCAGTATCGTAGCACTGGTTTTCCGACCCTATGTCTTACAGGTATATAGGTATTTACACAAACATTATATAAATATATATATACTGCATAAGAATTATACAAGTATAATCGCCCCGAATATCCGTGTTCCTGCTCCCCATGACGCTCCTCAGTCACCGAGTGCTGGAGCCTGGACTAGTCATCCATTGGAATATTCATCTAGGTTGCAGTGGGGTGGGTGTGTCTGTGGTGGGTGTGTCTGTGGTGGGTGTGTCTGGGGTGGGTGTGTCTGGGGTGGGGGTGTTTGGGGTGGGTGTGTATGTGGTGGGTGTGTCTGGGGTGGGTGTGTCTGGGGTGGGTGTGTCTGTGGTGGGTGTGTCTGGGGTGGGTGTGTCTGGGGTGGGTGGTGTTTGGGGTGGGTGTGTCTGGGGTGGGTGTGTCTGGGGTGGGTGTGTTTGGGGTGGTGTGTGTCTGGGGTGGGTGTGTCTGGGGTGGGTGGGTTTGGGGTGGGTGTGTCTGTGGTGGGTGTGTCTGGGGTGGGTGTGTCTGGGGTGGGTGTGTTTGGGGTGGGTGTGTTTGGGGTGGGTGTGTCTGGGGTGGGTGTGTCTGGGGTGGGTGTGTTTGGGGTGGGTGTGTCTGTGGTGGGTGTGTCTGGGGTGGGTGTGCTTGGGGTGGGTGTGTCTGTGGTGGGTGTGTCTGGGGTGGGTGTGTCTGGGGTGGGTGTGTCTGTGGTGTGTGTGTCTGTGGTGGGTGTGTCTGGGGTGGGTGTGTCTAGGGTGGGTGTGTCTGGGGTGTTGGCTGGGGGTAATGTTTTTAACATGATAATAAAAAGAGGGGTGAATTACTGTATGCATGTCTCCTTACACCGGTGTTAATTCCGTCACGTGACATCCTAGGGGTGGTACATAAATACGCCGTTACTTCCAGTACTAGCGTGAGGAGTGCCATACTGTCACATGGTGGGGGAGGAGGGGGGTTGGGGGGGAGTGGAAGGGAGCAATATACAGCAGGAGAGACGCGCCCGAACGCATGCGCGAAGGAACTGTCTCCATCACGCCCCCTACACCGCCTAATGGAACACTCGAGGACCGTACGCCGTCGTACGGTGCCGCTCACCCCGCCACCTTGCACGGGCCGGCTGATGCCGCAGCCACAGGGACGCCTGACGGCTGTGTGCACGTACATACACCTGTATACACACCTCTAACCACTACCCATCCCTCCCTCCACACACACACACACACACACACACACGCAACACACCTCCCTCTATATTACACTGTGCGCACATCGCCCCTATATTCATGCATAGTGACGCTCGCGGATGTGGCGATCGCAACGCCCTCTGGCGGACCTCCCTGTGCATGTGAGACCCGAGTAAATAAATATATACATGTGGGTATAAAGCAGAGAAGATGAGTTGAGCGTTTGTTTCCCATTTTGGTAGTTTGTGGGATTTCAAACCCATGGCTTTGAATCCTGGTCGAGTCAAACCAATGACTTAAAAATTGATACATGTTGCTTCCTAGCCAGGCACTTGGCATTATTAGGAAATAGGGCAAGGACTGGTTGGCTCAGTGTCAGGACAATGTGACAGTGGAATATCAGGTCATAGTACAGTCAGCCTGGTCTTCCACCAGTCGGGCAGCACTACAAAAGTCGCCATGAGTGCACACTGTCACAAGTCGGTACTCCTCCTGATATGACCATAAATGGTACCAGGACGCAAACCATCTACCAATACTGGCCGCTCGTGGCGCTGGCGGCGGTGCATCGGAGCAAATGCCAAGCTGCCCAGCGATTGGACATAATACATAATAATATCAATACTCAGTTAACATAGACAGCAAGGCTGGACACCGCCATTTTATATATGCATAATAAATTATACTCCCTATATTATATATAGTATATATATTATATATATATATATATATATATATGTATATATATATATATATATATATATATATATATATATAGTAACGATTGACACAAAACAACACAGAAACAGTTACACTGAAAACACAAGGACATTTGCTTCAAATCAATGTGTATTCTATTGGGATCATGACACACTATGTAAAGGAACCAAATCAGTTTATCCTGAGCAAATGCATAAGCAGATAATATTGTAACGTACACTGCTCGAATATGTGGTTGTGAAGGCAGGCTATAGTGAAATCAATACAGGAAAAGAGAAAGGAAGAGCATAAAGTGTGAAAGAAGGGAGAGAGTCAAGCCGTCTGGTTTATTATTTATATGGTACATGGATTCAGTATAGAGTATCACCCCAACCCCATTCTCCCAATGAGAAACAAGCATTTCTAGCTCTATCAATAGGGATCCAGCATTCCTGGTCCCCATGGTTACCAGTGATCTGCCCACCCCCACCAAACTGTGTGGATCCTCTGGCCGCCACCTGCCTTGAGCCTGAGTGTGGTAATCCTGACTAGCAGATTCGGGAGGAGGTAGGCTCTGAGTGCCCCTTACCACAGTCCTCCCAGCACCACTATGCCTATTTACCTATCAATCAATAATGCACCACCAGCAACTACATTTGCATTCCCTTACCAATGCTTATGATCGGAATATTTTACAGTATGTTGATCCTTACAGTGGACAAAGTGTTGTCCCATATTGCTTAGCACCTTTTGAGACAGTCTCATATATATATATATATATATATATATATATTTATATTAATATATATATATATATATATATAAGAATGCAAAGCAGCGCCGGCAATATATAGAGTGCCACAGAGCAGCTGGCTTCCCACAATGCAAGCGGGTCTCAGCTATTATTTTTTCCCCTCTCTGTCTTACACTTGGGTACTTTTACAGGAAGTAAACAACAAAAAAAGGGTGACTTCATTGTGTTATTGCCGCCCGGTGCATTCATCTCAGGCTATGAGTTATGTACATTATGCGACCCCGCCTTAACCTCCCGGCAGAGAGCGTGGCGCCACCTCGAGGGGACATCAAACACCGTAGGTTGCGGAGGAATTGGGACACTTTTACAGCCACGCACTCTGTCAACTGATTAAGTCTAGAATCACACACAGGCACACACAAATCTTGATAATATTTGTGGAGTTTTTCACCTCTTGTCTTTCTGTTACAAAGCACAATCAATCCATGAGGTGCCTGCAATTTGCTCTCACTAGAAATAGAGTGCAATCATTACACACAGCCTCCACACATCCGTTGACTGCACCACGCCGAAAGGAAAGTGATGCTTGCATGAATGTATGGATATTTGGATGTGTGGGTATGTAAATGTGTGGGTGTGTGGGTGGGTGGAAGTGTGGGTGTGTGGGTGTATGGATGCGTGTGTGTGTGGGTTGGTGGAAGTGTGGGTGTGTGGGTGTGTGGACGTGTGTGGGTGGGTGGAAGTGTGGGGTGTGGGTGCATGGATGTGTGTGATGGACGTATGTGTGTGTGGACGTGTGTGGGTGGACGTGTGTGGGTGGACGTGTGTGTGTGGACGTGTGTGTGTGGACGTGCGGGTGTGTGGATATGTGGCAGTGTAGATATGTGGCAGGGTGGACGTGTGGGTGTGCTGGACGTGTGGGTGTGGGTGGACGTGCGGACGTGCGTATGTGTGGACATGTGGGTGTGTGAACGTGCGGATGTGTGGACGTGCGGGTGGTGGACGTGCGGGTGGGTGGACGTGCGGGTGTATGGAGGTGCAGGTGTGTGAGTGTGTGGACATGTGGTCGTGTGGACGTGTGGATGTGAGGTATGGAAGTGTGAATGTATGGATGCATATATGTGAACAATTTTAACAAGTGACAAGCGTTGTGTAAGTGGGAGAAATTCAGCTGCAGGCAATTGGTTTACCACGATCCACCGCCCCTTACACGACCCTACTAGTGCCGGTGGCCAGTTTAGAGAGCAACAGCTTTTAGTCATGGGTTTGACTCGGGCGGAATTCGAACCCTCGACCTACCGCACCGCAAGCGATCCCCAATTCATCGGCCACAGCCGTATTTAAAATTAAGACCGTGTACACTGATGTGAAATAAATGAGATTGGTTGGTTGGTTGTTGTGGTTTTACCTCCTGGCAACATCTAAGATGATATCAGGACGGTAAGATAAATGAGAAGCCTGGATGATAACAGGGGAGGATGAATGTCCTCACATAACAACAGCAAGAAAAACAAGAAAACATGGAAAGAACCAGACGTCCGGATGACACCTGGTTGGGGAGAAATACCTTCAATCTCTTCTTTTTTGTTAACGAAAGGGAAAGCGTTACAACCGCATTTCCTTTATTATACAGCAAAACACTACCCAGCTTACATGTATATATGTCAAATATAATATATTATATATATATGTAGTGGTCTGCACTGACCTCTCAGGCAAGGAGCCGTATAGACAGGTAGGCGTGGGTAGTGTGTTGATACCAGGGAGCCTAGGTGGTGTAAGGGTTAGCACACTGGCCCGGAATGCAAAGAGATGTGGGTTCGAGTCCCACTCTAGGCGCAATATTTCCCATTTTCATCACCCCCCCCCCACGACATATATATATAAATAGGCGGGGTTCTACCTACCTTGTATTTTATTTATTTATTATTTATTCTCTACTTCTTATTCGCTGCGATCCTAGCATGTTGCTCTGCTGCAATGGCGCTGCCGCCACTTTTCATTCATTCATGCTGGCGCTCAGCTCGCTACTACACACATTTTTAGCTCTGTATAGGTAGGGCTATTTTTTTGCCCGGCCATGGGGCCTTCATTGCAAAAATAAAATAAGAAGGTTCCCACCCACTCCTCGCTTCGACTCTCTCACTCTCTTTTTCACCATAGCCAGTTTTATATATATATGCAACATCAAGACTTGTTTCATACTTCTCTGCTGGCTGGTGTCATCCACGCTGGCGCCACCTGCCGTCTGACTTTAGAGAAATGATCAGGGGGTGGGGGTGGGGGGCCCTATTGATTACTGCGGCACGCGTTAGCTCCTCGGCTTCCTACCGGGTGAGTCGTCTCCTCTTTGATTATACCATCCTGTGCATAACACCTGCTGAATTACAAGGCGGCCTCTCTTAATGATAACAGACATACTCAGCTTTAACAAGACACTTTGTTCTTTTCTTTTGGTTCGCGATGCGTCTTCTCCTGCACCAGATCTGAATGACAAAGTGCAGCAGGATTGCCTTTGGCAGGCTGCCAACAATGGCCGGGTGTTATTACTTAGGGTGTTCCCGTTTGGATGATGCAATACCTAGTCCTCCTTCCCCCCTCCTCTCCCCACTCCTCCTCTCCTCCCTCCCCCCACTTCTCCTCTCCCTTCTCTCCGTCCTCCGCTATTCCTCTCTCCCTCTCTCCCCTCCCTCGCCACCTCCCCCTCCTCTCCCCACATCGCCACTCCTCTCCCCATATCCCCCCTCTCCACGCTCCGTCCCCTCTCCCCCGCACCTCTCCCCGATGAATGTGGCCACCCGCCGTAAAGAGACACACTTAACACAATGTTCCACATACAAGAGGACATACAATGCAATGTGATATGTTCTCAGTGAATCGGTGTGTGTGTGTGGGGGGGGGGGGGAGATACTATCACTTTAGCCCCCCCACACCCACACCCTGCCCGGGACACACGCCTCCCCCATCCACACACACAACAAACAGTCGTCATTCAATGGCAAACCTTAGTTCCCCACATTAATGAACGCCGACAATGGCACAAGAACAATATGGCAAGCAGTCTCAGCAACGCCTCCATTGAAAGCAACACGTGACTAACTCACCGCTATTTCTTCACAGAACGCCGCTGTAGCATATATAGCATTAATGTGATGCTCTTCGGAGGAGATGACAGAAGCTGTCATCCCCTCAACAGCAACAAAATAATGTAGGAACCGGCAGTGCCACTAGTGACAGGTGTGTTGTGTTGCGTTGTATTGAATTTCGTTGTGTTGTGGTGTACTGTGTTGCGTTGTGTTGCTGATATCTCGCCAGTCCATTTAACTGGGCTTTCCCCGGCCTTCCCTCACACACATTCCACACCCTATATGAATAACGGATGATGCAATGCAATGCAATAGTGATATACATAATTAATTTGGTCCTTCAGAAAGATTTGAAATTGCGACCCACCAGCACGTCGAATCGCAGCTTCAGCATGCGCGACAGAAGTTGAGCTTGGCAGTTCTATTACCCTGCTCCAACTGTCGATCAAGAATCAAGGGGTGTGTGCTTTATGCAGTACATACATTACCGATGTTGCGGAGGCAACATGGATAATTCGCGAACGAGGCAAGGCGAACACCCGCAGCACGTGACCCACACCCCTCCCCTCACTCACTGCTGGTCTGTCTCTCTCGACCTGGCCGCTTCTCTTTCCCACCCACCCAGGGTTAAGTGCTGATGGTGTTCTGATGGTGTTCTGTTCATAGCTAATTACACTGTTGCTCGCATATGTACTAATATTGTTATCTATTTACACAGAACCTCTGCCTAACATTGATGTCTGCTCTCACATACTGATTATATATGGAAGACACTCTATTTACACAGAACCTCTGCCTAACATTGATGTCTGCTCTCACATACTGATTATATATGGAAGACACTCTATTTACACAGAACCTCTGCCTAACATTGATGTCTGCTCTCACATACTGATTATATATGGAAGACACTCTATTTACACAGAACCTCTGCCTAACATTGATGTCTGCTCTCACATACTGATTATATATGGAAGACACTCTATTTACACAGAACCTCTGCCTAACATTGATGTCTGCTCTCACATACTGATTATATATGGAAGACACTCTATTTACACAGAACCTCTGCCTAACATTGATGTCTGCTCTCACATACTGATTATATATGGAAGACACTCTATTTACACAGAACCTCTGCCTAACATTGATTGCTCTTGCTCTCACATACTGATTATATATGGAAGACACTCTATTTACACAGAACCTCTGCCTAACATTGATGTCTGCTCTCACATACTGATTATATATGGAAGACACTCTATTTACAACAGAACCTCTGCCTAACATTGATGTCTGCTCTCACATACTGATTATATATGGAAGACACTCTATTTACACAGAACCTCTGCCTAACATTGATGTCTGCTCTCACATACTGATTATATATGGAAGACACTCTATTTACACAGAACCTCTGCCTAACATTGATGTCTGCTCTCACATACTGATTATATATGGAAGACACTCTTCCGTGATTCAACTACGTGCCAGTCGCTCGATCTGCTGAGCCCCGTCTCACGCCAGCCTCCTCAAGGTTATGACTTAATGTGTAGTATAAAGCATTTATACAAATATTATTCTGGATGGAACCTGTTGATATTATTGTCGGTGGGGCGGATTCGAACCCGCTACCCCCCACCTTGCTGCTACTGGGCCTGGGGGCCGCCCAGCTTAGGGGCCGGCACCACGTCTAAACCTGCTAGGTGTCGGACGCATGCGCCAAGCCTCCGAGCTCCAGGCGGACCGAGGCAAGTCTAGGCGGAAAATGTGTCAGGCCATGCGAATGCCTCCAGCTCCCAACGGTCCTCCTGCATATCGGCCCATTCGAATGCGAGTTCTAGCTTTATGTGTTTTGATGTTTGATGTCATTTGATTGATTATATGTTTGCTTTTGTCTGATTGATTGATTATTGATTGATTTTGTGTTTGTATTGATTGATTATTGATTGATTTTGTGTTTGTATTTTGATTGGTTGTGCGGTTGATTTCGATAATAGATTGACTTATGATTGACTTATGTTAATGTGAATAAACGGTAGGTCTTTTGTGGCCAGCCAGAGTACCTACTCAATCCAGTTATGTTTCCTGTTATGTGTAATGTCTAATAATATGGATATAATTATTATTTTTGATTATCATATATATATTCTTGTGAATAAATCACTTGTTGAAACCTTGCTTTCTGTTGTCCTTGCTGAGTGATGCTAATTATATGTTATACAGCCATAGGATTAAAGTCCGAGAAACCCATTTTGGGCTTTAAAATAACCACTTACTTCCCTGACTGCACAGTGCGTATATCATATACGTCCGCCATTGTTCTGTGTGGATGACCGCCAACCATTCCCATTTTAGCCCGGCTCAAATCTCCGGACGCGGTGGCCGAATCGGCAGAGCGCAGACCTCTTGTGTAGGAGATCGGGAGTTCAATTCCCGGGCGAGTCAAATCAATAATGTACAAAATTGATACTTGTCCCTTCCTAGCTTGGCGCTCGGCATTAACAGGATAGGTCAAGGACTGGTTAGCTCAGTGTCAGGATAATGAGACTGGGTGGGATATCGGGTCATGGTGCTGGCATCCTGATTTCTCAGTGGGGCAGCACTATAAACGTACCATGAATGTGCACTGTCACAAGTCAGTACCTTTCCTGATATGACCTTAGATGTTGCCAGGATGTAAAACTCAAACAACCAACCATGTCAACACCTGCCCGAAAACTGCGCTCAATCAGTATCTGAAACAAGCGATGCAACACCCAAGTGACACTCATGCCTGTGAGTTGGGACAACGCTGCACTGCGAGGCAGGCCCGGATGTAGCAACAGCGCATGCACGGCATGTGTGGACATCTTGGATTTACCCGGTACAAATGGTGTTAAAAACACAGAGCAGCCAATGCTCAAGCCTTAGGATGGCGCCAAATGGTGGTCTGACACCATAGGATCTTCCCTACGGAGGACTGTGCAGTGAGAATACACCGACTGAGAAGGTGATTAATCACTAAAATCGTGATGTAGTGGAATGAGCTCATCCGCTGCAAGATTTGTGGCGATCTTGCTATTTTGTGCTATCTCATTGAAACTCAGTATGTCATTGTCTTAGAAATCAGACTTCTCAGATTGAAGATAAAAACTCGCTTGCGACAAAAATGTCCTATTCAAGTGGAGATAAGCTATTGGGCTGGTCAAGGAGGTGCTTTTGTAGGGAGATGAGGGTCTATGCAAGCCATTGGGTGTCTAGACACGCCAATGAGGGCCTATGCAAGTCAGTGCGAGGCTTGGCAGTGGCTTCCATATTTACCTTATTCCTTTGATTTGCAGCTTTAGATGGCCAGATTAAAAGGGTCAATACTATGATTCATACCACCAGGTGGCAGCGTGCAGATCAACAATATTGCCGTACTAAGTACGTCAGTAGACTAACAGTAGCAATATTACTATGCAAATCAGTGGAATTCCCAACTCTTTCACATAACTAGGGCCTGGATGGTACAGATTGTCCTCTTCATTTTAATGCAAAAAATAGCCCTGTCTTTTTAGTTAAACAGTATCCTCTTCAAGCACCGATAATTCTTGGTGAACGGTGTAAAGTGATTCGCTCCCTATGAATCGACAGGATCCGCGACAAAGGTACGCATTGTTTATCACGGCCAAAGTAAAGAGAAATAATGACGGCAATACCATTTATTAGAAAAGTGGTATTTTTTTTTTCTGAAACATCTTGAATCGAAGGTGATTTTATTGTAATTGGTAGAGATGGCAGTAGATAGCTTTGGTGACTAGGCTGTTGTTGATTGCTTTACGTCCTAGCAACATCTAAGGTCATGTCAGGGCTGGCTATGAATATGCGTTCAAGAGTGAGGAAGAGGACGGGTGGGAGAGGAAGGAGGGAGGAGGTTGGGAAGTGCGGGGGAGGGGAGAGAGGGGGACGAGGGCGAGGGTGGAGAGGGGAGGGAAAAGGGGGGGAATTGGAATGGGAGACGAGGGGAAGATGGGGGGAGGAAGAGATGGATGAGGAGGGAGGGGGATGAAGAAAGGGGTGGAGAAGGGAAAGAAGGGAGAGGAGGAGCGGGAAGAGGAAGGGAGGAGGAGCAGAAGGAGGATAATCGGGGGAAGAGGGAGGAGGGGGAGGAGCAGGAAGAGGAAACGGAAGAGGAGCAAGAGCAAGAGGGGGACGGGGGAGAACAGGGTCGGGAGACCATGGTATAAGAGGGAGAGGGGGGAAGAGGAGGACGAGGAAGAGAGGGCGCATTTGTGGGAAGGAGAAACAGAGGAATGGAAATGAGTAGGAGAGGAGGGGGCTGAGTGCAAATGTGGTTAGCGGGCCGCCGGTTCCCGATGGTAGGTAAGCAGGGGAGGAGTGACCCTAAAGCATATTTGACGTCAGCCGGCACTGCGACGTGTATGTGCGGCCCAGGGCGTCTGGAAAGGGCTGGTGAATGCACGTAGGGTGTAACTGTTTGTGGTATTGATCCCAGGAGCCCGTCGCCTTTAGCTTAACTCTAGGAACTGGTGTCGTTTAACTCCTACCGCCGCCACCGCCACCTCCGCCACCGCCACCACCACCACCCACCACCACCACCACCCACCACCACCACCACCACCACCCCCCACCACCACCACCACCCACCACCACCACCCACCACCACCACCCACCACCATCTCTGCCACCAGCAACACCATCACCAATGCTGCTACCGCCACCACTGCCGCTACTGCCACCACCACCACCGCCGCCACCACCCACCACCACCCACCACCACCACCCACCACCCCACCACACCACCACCCACACCACCACCCACCACCACCCCACCACCACCCCACCACACCACCACCCACCCATCACCACCACCACCACCACCACCACCACCACCACCACTGCCGCCACGCCACCGCCACCACCGCCACCGCCACCACCACCACCACCATTACCATCACCACCACCACCACCACATGAGCACACCACACACAGAGAGACCGTGGCGGATACGACTTACACAGTCCAGTCAGCAACGCCTACAATTTCGCACAAACAGAAAGCCTATCAGGCGGACAATATGTGTAATCAATGGCTAACAAGTGGCGAGGGTGCCCCGCGCCTCCAACCCCCCCCCCCCCTCCCTCACATACACACATTCACCGTACAACCCGTCACGTCCCACGTCCCCCCCCTCCCCCCCCCCCTCCCGGCGCCGTGTGCGCCGCATACCGCAGCGCCCCCTCGAGTGCAACTCATACCACGTGACCCAGCGGCCACCCGCCTACAACCCGATTCGCTAGATGGCAGCACGAGACCCCAGAGGGCGCTGCTATTCAGCGGGGCGCCCGGGCAACCTGGCGGCGGCGAGCGGCGGCTGACGTGAATACGAAGTGTACACTTGAGCATTAAGAGAGTCATTTCTCATTGTAGTTAACCCGGCGGCCGCGCTAGGCCCGACGTCCAACGGGCGCACAGGCGGCGGAGGCGGGCAGCGATAACCGGCCGTCTTGACAACTGTTGAGTCGGCCGGCCACGGGCGGCTTTTGACCCGCCCCGGCGCACAGCAGCGCCCGGGGTACAACAAGGCCCTAATCCCGGAACATAGACGGCCACGGTTTACACGGCGTGAGCCCTATCTACCTGCCTACCACTCGGCTATCGGTTGGTTGGCTAGGTGAGGGGTGAGGGGTGAGGGGCTGGTGGGTATGGAGTATGGGGGGTGGGTGGTATGTGTCGGGTGTGAGGTGAGGGGTGTGGATGAGGGGTGAGGGTGTGGGGTGATGGGTGAGGGCATCAGGTGGGGGTGAGGGGTAAGGGGTAAGGGGTGTGGGCTGTGGGGTGAGGTATCGGGTGGGGTGAGGTGTGTGGAGTGAAGGGTATTGGGGTGAGAGATGAGGTGTAAGGGATGATGGTAAGGGGTGAGGGGAAAGGGATGATGGGCAAAGGATGAGGAGTGATTCATGACGGGTGAGGGTGAGAGGTGAGCGTGAGAGGTGAGCGTGAGAGGTGAGCGTGAGAGGTGAGGGGTGAGGAGTAAAGGGTTATGTGCTAAGTTAGAATCAATATAGAAAAAAAATCAAAAGAAATTCAAAAGAATTCAATAGAAATGTCTAAATAATTTTAATTCATTGAACGCCAAATTTGCGTAGTTAGAAACAAATATGGTTGTTTATGTCGGATATCAAGTCCCAGTTGTGTTTCCGCGTTGCAATGGGTTGGTGTTTAATGTGTCAGATGAGCAACCATTTATCGCCTTACACCGCCCTCATTAGAGCAAACAGCAAGGGCGGCTAATTCGTGTCAAAAAGCAGATGCAGGCCAGGACGGAGGTAGAGGGAAATGGAGGTAGGGGAGGGAAGGTGGAAATAATGGGAGGGTACTGGCAGATGAAGAAAGGGTAGGGAGGGGAGGGGAGGGGGAGTGCAGAAGGAGGGAGATTGGGGGGGGGAGATTATGGTGCATTAACTGAAGGGAGGGGAGGACGAGGGAAGGAAGGGAAGGAGAGGGAGGGGAGCGAGGAGAGGGAGAGCAAGGGGAGCGATGGGAGGTAGAGGAAGGGGAGCGATGTGGGAGGGAGGGGAGGGAGAGGCAAGGGGAGGAAGAGGAGCGAGAGGAAGGGGAGAGAGGGGAGAGAGAGGAAGGGGAGAGAGGGGAGAGAGAGGAAGGGGGGGCGAGGGGAGAGAGAGGAGACGGGGGAGAGAAGAGGGAAGGGGAGCGAGAGGGGAGAGAGGAGGGGAGGGGACGGTGGGGGAGGGGGGAGGTGGAGACAAGGGGGGACGGGGGAGGGACCTGGGAGGGATGGGAAGGGAAAGGAGGGGAGGAAGGGAGGGGAGAGGGGGAGGGGGAAGGGAGGGAGGGGAGAAAGGGAAGGAACGGGGGAAGGGGAAGGGGGGGGGAGGGGAAAGGGAAGGACGGAGGAAAGGAAGGGGTGAGAAGGAAACGGGAGAGGGAAAGGGATGGGGAAGGGGTTAGGAGCGGGGGGGAGGGGAGTGATGGCAGGGATGGAACAAAGGAGGGAAGGAGATGAGGAAAGAGGAATGGGAAGTGATAGAAAGGGAAATGGAGGAGTGGGAATGGGGGTCATGACACAGGGCAAAGACAAAGGGTGAAATGTTAAGAGGAGAAGCCAGGATAATCTGCGATCAACGCCGAAATCAACAAATCAGTTCGCTTCTCTCAAGACATAACGCACACACTGGGTAGTACTCTCAGCACCACAATATATGCTCAACAAAGCTTCAAACTGAATGGGGAGTGAGGGGGGGAGGGAAATCAAGTCTCAGGGCAGCGCCAAACGGAATGGAATACATTACCCTCCTCTGCCTGGCCACGTTAGCCATCACGGTACCCACCTGTAAACAGACGGAAGTAGAATCATGGTTAATACAATACACCGGAAGTGCGTCCTCAAGGAACGCGAGAAAGCCGAAGCTTCAAATGCCCCCCCCCCTCCCCCACCGTGTGTGGATCTGAGTCATATTCATTTAAGGTTGGTTTTTGGAATGTTACATCCTTGCAACATCTAAGCTCATAGAGTCCTGATATGACCTTAGATGTTGCTAGGACCTAAAGCCACAACAAACAAACAAATCTAAGCTCATATCAGGACGTGTACCGACTTGTGATAGTGTGCACTCATGGAGATTTTATGTCAAATCTAAGACCTAAATGCACTGGGATTTGTCCCAATGCTTCACTGGCCACAGTGTAGTATGTACAACCCCACCCCAACAATATAATTTATAAACTCACATAACTAACTACACTAGAATATTTATAACAAAACTAACATTTATATACCGGTTGCCTAACTCCAACTGAACATTAAAACTTACTACAACTTTACCAAATAAATACAGAAGATTCTACATACTATGTAAATACTCACATTGATCTGACTAATGTAAATACTCACATTGATCTGACTAATATTGATCTAGTTATATGACAATGCTGTTACCATATTGCTATGGAACTTTTGGGTTAGAGAATTTCATTGTGTTACGTGCTACAAATTGTGTACTCAACAGTTATTGTATACCCTATTCTATATACATTTGTGTAAATAACCCTGAATTGAAAAATGGCTGGAAGACCAGTGCTTTGGCACTGACAAAAGACTTATTTAGCAGAATAAACATATTTACCACACAACAAATAGTGCTTCCCCACTGGGAAATCCTGATACTGTGCTAACCAGTCCTTGCCCTATCCTATTAATTAGGCCTCGCATGCGGAAGATAGGAAGTTCACGAGTTCGGTTCCCGGTCGAGTCAAACCAATGACTAAAAAATTGATACTTGTCACTTCCTAGCACAGTGCTCGGCATGATTAAGATAGGAAAAGGGCTGGTTAGCTCAGTGTCAGGATAATGTGACTGAGTGGGATATCGGGTCATGATGCCGGCGGCCTGATTTCCCAGTGGGACAGCACTATAAAATCGCCATGAGTGTGTACTGTCACAATTCGGTATCCATCCTGATATGACCTTAGATGTTGCTAGGACGTAAAACAACAACAAACAAACAAACCTATTAATTTTATAAGTCATTGGTTTGACTCGACGGGGAACGGAAATCCAGATCTCCCGCACGCGAGTGGATCTATGAGTCAGGGGAACTTCCCATGTATAACTTATAAGCCACGTCTAAGCAGGAGTGGATTGCTTTGTGTGAATAATGGCATGTACTGCGTGTGAATCCGCGCACAGAGAATGAAAAAGAAGGGGAAAGAAAAGACACACACAAAAAACACACAAACAACAGACATGACGGTAATCCACTGAATGTGACAAGACAAGGAACCAGGTTAGCTTCAAGCAATGTTGGGGATGGGTAAACACGGCCCTTAATTGCCTCATTCAATAATGCATGCAGTATATCTGTAGGTATCCGAAGTACACGCCCTGCCATTTAGGAGTGGCGCATGGTGTAGGGTATGGAGAGCGAGGTATTAGCCATCTTTCTTTTCCAACACAGACTTAAGCCTGCGTAACAATGAGAGTTTCTTTTAATCCCGCCTTCATAATAGGAAAACAAGGATGACTGATCATATTGGCTGCACTGCACACCCTCCGCTATAGATACTGTACGTTGCGATAGGACATGGTCTGTAATGGGGTTTTACTTAGGATTAGGGGAGTATCATATCCATAAAATCAGCTAGAGCAATGTTCTTGGTCGATGTATTAAGCTCTGCAGGCGGCAGGTTTAATTTGATTCAAACATATTAATGAATCTCACTTAGGGCTAATGGGTCATTCTTATATATATATATATGATATATGTGATGTATGTGATCTAAGTGATGTATATGATGTGTATGATGTGTATGATGTATATGATGTATATGATGTATATGATTTATATGATGTATATGCTGTATATGCTGTATATGATGTATATGATGTATATGATGTGTATGATGTGTATGATGTATATGATGTATATGATGTATATGATTTATATGATTTATATGATGTATATGCTGTATATGCTGTATATGATGTATATGATGTGTATGATGTGTATGATGTATATGATGTATATGATGTGTATGATGTGTATGATGTATATGATGTATATGATGTATATGATGTATATGATGTATATGATGTATATGATGTATATGATGTATATGATGTATATGATGTATATGATGTATATGATGTATATGCTGTATATGATGTATATGATGTATATGATGTGTATGATGTGTATGATGTATATGATGTATATGATGTATATGATGTATATGATGTGTATGATGTGTATGATGTGTATGATGTGTATGATGTATATGATGTATATGATGTACATGATGTACATGGTGTACATGATGTATATGATGTACATGATGTATATGATGCATATATTATATATATAATATATTTTATATCATATACATGATATATATGATATACATGATATATATGATATACATCATATACGTGATATACGTGATATACATGATATACATGACATACATGATATTCATGATATACATGATATACATGATACACATGATATATAATATATATAATATATATAATATATATAATATATATAATATATATATAATATATATAATATATATATAATGTATATATTATATATATAATTATAAGAGCACGTTGAAACAGACGTGTGAATATACAAACATATGTACAGAAATGTATATATATATTTCTATAGACCCCTTTCAATGTTTGTAAACATCGTGTATGTGCGCACAGCTCGGCTGCAGAACGAAGGCACACTGCCACTGGGTTTGCCAATATGCGCAGTGTAAAACGTTTATTTTATTCAGAATTAATAGCAATGCAGAAGCCTAACCATATAAATTTAATATAATCTATTCGGTAAATATGTTTTCTATATTTGGTCCAAGCGGTTTGTCTCTAGGTAGTGTGGTTTTAGAGATATTTCATTTTTTCTGTAAGAAGATTGCTCACGGCCATTGACAATGCACTGAATTTGCCGGTACGCGCAGCACAAAACGTTTATTTTACTCAAAACTAATAGAAATCCAGAACCCTAACCATATGAATTTAATATAATCTAGTCGTTGAATATGTTTTCTATATGTATTCCAAGCGGTTTGTTTCTAGGTGGTGTGGTTTTAGAGATATTTCACTTTTTCTGTATGAAGATTGCTCACTCCCATTGACAATGCATTGAGTTTGCCGTACGCGCAGTGCAAAACAGCTATTTTATTCCAAATTAATAGAAATGCAGAAACCTAACCTTATAATTTTTATATAATCTATTCGTCGAATATGTTTTCTATATGTGTTCCAAGCGATTTGTGTCTAGGTGGTGTGGTTTTAGAGATATTTCACTTTTTCTGTAAGAAGATTGCTCACGGCCATTGAAAACGCATTGAATTTGCCGGTACGTGCAGTACAAAACCCTTATTTTATTCAAATTTAATAGAAATCCAGAACCCCAACCTTTTAAGTTAATATAATCTATTCGTTTAATATGTTTTCTATATGTGTACCAAGCGGTTTGTCTCTAGGTGGTGTAGCTTTAGAGATATTTCACTTTTTCTGTAAGAAGATTGCTCACCGCCATTGACAATGCATTGATTTTGCCGGTACGCGCAGTGCAAAACGTCGATTCTATTCAACATTTATAGAAATCCAGAACCCTAACCGTATCAATTTAATATAATATTTTTGGTAAACATGTTTTCTATGTGTATACCAATCAGTTTGTTTCTACGTGTTGTAGTTTTAGAGATATTTAACTTTTTCTGTATGGAGATTGCTCACTGCCATTGACAATGCATTGAGTTTGCGAGTACATGCAGTGCAAAACATTAGTTTTATTCCTAATTTATAGAAATCCAGAACGCTACCCGTATCAATTTAATATAATATTTTTGGTAAACATGTTTTCTATATTTATTCCAATCTGTTTGTTTCTAGGTGTTGTGGTTTTAGAGATATTTAACTTTTTCTGTAAGAAGATTGCTCACTGCCATTGACTTTGCAGTGTGACCGGATGTTGTCCTGCAGCCAAGCAGCGCACGCACTGACCTAAATACCAGTGCTGACGTCATATGAAATTGGTCAATACGCATATAGATAACATAGATTTAGGCTCCATCTGCAGGAGGCGTCAATAGCATCAACACAAGAATACAGGTGGTGCCGGTGTAGTAAGTTCAAAACACTACCCCACATAAACACTACGGTAATGTTTTCAACTTAGTTGAAGCTAGGTTCAAAACACTACTGTGGCCATGCTCAAAACACCATCATTAAGTTCAAAACACTACCTTTAAGTTCAAAACACTACTCTAATAAAATGGGGTTCTTGTCATTGGTTGCTGTTTTACATCCTAAGTTACCTAGCAACATCTAAGGTCATATCAGGATGGGTACTGACTTTATAGTGCTGTCACAATGAGAAAACAGGCTGCTGGCATCCTCGAGCCGATATCCCACTCTGTTGCACTATCCTGACACTGAGCTAACCAGTCCTTGCCCGATCCTAATAATGCCGAGTGCCAGGCTAGGAAGCAACAAGTATCAATTTTAAAGTCATCGGTTTGACTCGACCGGGAACCAAAATCCGACCTTCCACCCATGAGGCCCAGGCTCTACCGATTAGGCCACCGCGCCCGGTGGGGCAGTAGGCAGTAAGGTGGGGAAGAATGGGGGGGAAATGTAATAGGGCAGGGCAGTGCACAGTAGTGTGGGGCAGTATGTGGTAAGGTGGGGTCTATGCAGTAGGGTGGGGTTGTATGCAGTAAGGTGGGGCTGTATAAAGGAGGGTGGGGCAGACTGTAGTAGAGTGGGGCAGTATGTAGTAAGGTAGCGAAGAATGCAGTAAGGTACGGAAGTATGCAGTAGGGTGGGTTGTATGCAGTAGGGAGGGCCAGTATGTAGTAAGGTGGGGCAGTATGCAGTAGGGTGGCACTGCATGAAGGAGGGTGGGGCAGAATCTAGTAGACTGGGGCAGTATGTAGTAAGGTGGGGAAGTATGCAGTAGGGTGGGGAAGTATGCAGTAGGGTGGACTGTATGCAGTAGGGTGGGGCAGTATGTAGTATGGTGGGGGCAGCATGCAGTAAAGTAGGGCAGTGTGCAATAAGGTGTATGCAATAGGCTGGGGCAGAATGCAGTAGGGTGGGGCAGTATGCAGTAAGGGGGTTCATGATGCAGTAAGATGGGACAAAATGCAGTAGGTTACATTTTGTGGCACGACAGCCCCCACTGCCATGTCATGACAGCGTTTTGAACTTGGGTAGTGTTTTGAATGTACGTAGGGGTAGTGTTTTGAAGTTAACCATCGTGTTTAGAACCATGTATATATCATTATTTGTATTATATAATACTGCATACATTATATATATTTTATATATCATATATATTATATATATTATATATATTATATATATCATATATATCATATATATTATATATATTATATATATTATATATATTATATATATTATATATATTATATATATTATATATAATATACATCACCTGCGTTGTTATATATTTGGTTAGTTCGAGATGGTGAGGTTTGCTGGTGTAAGGTGATTGATTGGTTGGTTGTTGGAGTTTTACCTACGGGCAACATCTAAGGTCATATCAGGACAGGCACCGATTTCTCACAGTGCACATTCATGACAACATTCTAGTGCTACCAGCACCATAACCTGATACCCCACTCAGCCATATTATCCTGACACTGAGCCAACCAGTATGTGTACTGTCCTAATAATGCCTCGTGCCTGGCTAGGAAGAGACAAGTATCAATTTTGAAGTCATAGGTTTGACTTGACCAGGGTGCAAAACCGGTCGGTTCAAATCCCACAATCTACCAAAATGGGTGATGGACGTTCAACTCATTCGGCCATCCTATGTGGTGGGGGTGCAGGGTGAGGGTCGAGATGCCCCTGACGGATTCAGGTGCTGCTATGTGGCGCAGAGTGTGACTGCCGTTAAGAGTGGTTTGCAGTGGTGTGTGATGACGATATGCCCTGGCCTAACGTACTAAAGCCCTGCCTATAACCATGCATCACACCCCGCGTAAAGCCCTGCCTCATCTCACCGTGTCCAATATGAATGCCCCCAGCCGGGCCCGTCACCAGTGTGACCTGCCATCCGCCGTCTCGGCGCGCGACAGTTTTATGCATGCGCTATGGTTTTACACGCGCGCAATCGTTTTTGGCACATGCGCGATGGCTTCTGGGAGAGGAATTGATGGTATGTCATCACGCAGGTCCTTATGACGTACTCGCTGACACACCGGTATCTGTGGGATGTGTGGTGTAGATAGACAAATAAAAAAAGGACCAATACCCGACAAAGAGCGATGTGTTAGCGATACAAACAGACCAAGGCAAAAGACCCGGCAAAACTAGAAAGGCCCTTTTTTTCACTAAAGGCCCTTTTTTTCACTGTGTCTCGAATTGACACATCGCATTGTGAGCTTAGTCTGAAAGTCACAAGGTATCCAGTTGACTTCAAATGTTCCCAAAGACTCAGGAAATTTAGTCTATTGGCTCTGACGTCATATAGGTTCATATCAGGATGAGTACACGACTTGTGCCAGTGAAAGTGACAGTGCACAACCATAGCGGCTTTATAGTGTTGCTCCAATGGATAGAATTTCACTGACATCACAGTGAAAGTGACAGCGCACAACCATGGCGGCCTTATAGTGTTGGTCCAATGGATACAATTTCACTGACATCACAGTGAAAGTGACAGTGCACAATGATGGCGGCCTTATAATATTGCTCCAATGGATACAATTTCACTGACATCACAGTGAAAGTGACAGTGCACAACAATGGTGGCCTTATAGTATTGCTCCAATGGATATAATTTCACTGACATCACAGTGAAAGTGACAGTGCACAACAATGGCGGCCTTATAATGTTGCTCCAATGGATTAAATGTTACTGACATCACACTACACCACTGCACATTTGTTAGTACCGAGTCCAGCAGTGCTTAGCCTGTCATGGTAATCCTGAGCACCAGGCTAGACCATTATCAATATGGTTAAGTCTTTGTAGTCAGAGTAGGCAGCAATCTAAGTTGCGGCAGTTGAGGTGAGGGGCTGCGCAGGGCTAAATATATGCCATCGTTAACTTGGCCACCAATGTCATTACCCCTATTCCCTGTGCTGTCTACACGATCTAATGCATCTTCTCTACTTAGTGATTGATGATGATTGAGCACCACGCCTGCAACAAACGCCATCTTCATGGCCATATAGAGATACGGCTACAATTTAAATGTTATATATATAAAAAACAAACCTAGAGGTACCATACAATCAGCGTTAACAAAGTATAAATACTGCACTGGTCTTAAGATCCTCGCAATAGAAGATGGAGATAAAAAGAAGCTGAGATAGTTTACAATGTTGTAGTGTTGGATGCTCCGCCGCTTCCATTCGCGCATGTCTGGTCTATAAAAGAGGGCGGCATGGTGGATCTCCTCTTTGGGGGAAGGATGCGGGGGGAAGGGGGGGGGGGGGGTCAGAGGGGGGGCTTCATAGCGGGTGGCGCCACACGGTGGCGGAAATCTCCGCAAAGCACTCCTCATCCAAACACTGATATAAGTCATTCTCCCTAGAAGAAGCACCATGTTTGATGTGTGTAGTGTGTGTGTGGTGTATGTGTGCGCGCGCATGCCCAAGAATGTGCGCCATTCCACTTCCGGTGTGGTCATTTAGCGACATCCAAGGGCCCATGAGGCGTTAATGGCTGTTGCATGCCGGTATGGTTATGGGGCATCGGATTGCTGAGGTATGCAATAGATGGGACACCGCCATAAACAAATCATACACTTTTCTTCTTTTTTCAAAGAAGAAAAAACAAAGGTGTGTCGTGCAAGTTACTACCCGGTAAGAAAGAGGAGCAGACTACACATTTGCCTCATATTGGCGGACATCCGTCCACATGTCGCTGCCGGGCGCCGCTGCTGCTACTGCCACGTTGCCACGGCCGTTTATTTCCGGTTGCCGCCGGGAATGTCCGGTGGGACGCCAGCGGAAGTGCGCCTTCCTTTAGCCGTAAGTCTCCATTTCAAGCCGCAGCAAGAGCGGCTGGGCTGTGGGAGCCGGAGACAATGGTGCTATTACTGGTTTGTTTGCCGAGAGCAGACCGGCCTGGCTATACATGTAGTGAGCCACTGTCACATTATGAATGATCCACACCCACAATTATCACTACCCTTCCTACACGGCCCGCCATGGACTACATTGATGACATGGAAATATATTGTTTATAACGATAACAACATTGTCCAGACGCGATGGCCGAATGAGTAGAGTGTCCGTCTCCCATTTTCGGTAGATCGTGGCATTTGAACCCACCTTCAAGCACCAGCACTTACACAATCCACACACCCCACACACACTCCACACACCCCACACACCCCACACGATGCACACACCCCACAGCACAACTGCCCTCCCACCTATTCCAATAACACCCCAAAAACCCCAAACCCACAGTCGTTGTTACCATCTCCAAACCAACAAGCAACAGTTACCCTAACATCCCCCCACGCCCACCCCCAAACCCCCAATCCCCACGACTCACAGGGGACCTGACCCCCATGTACAAGGACCATATGTCATATTACGCACAGCCCCGACAATGACCCGTGCAATGCATTAGGTGAGCCCCGCAGCGCCCCCCCCCCCTCTCGCACACACACACACTCCTCTTCTCCCGCCGTGACATTCCCCGGCTTTTCCCAGTCTGCCTCCTGAAATGTGCCGGCGCTGCGAAGGCCATTTAGGGTCGGGCTTGCTGTCGGGGCAGAGTCCTGTTGCCAGATCAGGGCGGGAGAGGCCAGGTCCAAAGTGTATTTTTGCGCACTAAACCAGAGTTCACTGCGCCCATTCTGGAGACAAATGCTGATGGCGTTTCATAGCGCCGACCGCAGGCCGAGATGCGCCCCCAAATCTTCACCAACCCTCTCTCCCTCCCACCTTCCCACTCACCTCCCCTCCCTCCCACCATCACTCCATCCCACGCTCCAACCCACCCAACCTTCCACCCACCATCCAACCTCTCCGGGCAGCGCAGACGCTTGTACAGCGGCAATGTCACATGTAGCCGACACATTCCCATACACTGGGGACTAGCGTGATGTAATGTTAGCTCAACCACGAGGAAAGATAAAATATAATTTGTTAAACCACAATTGGCTTGGTTTCAGGATAATGTGACTGAGTGGGATATCAGTGACTGAGTGGGATATCAGGGCATGGTGGTGGCGCTGGTGAGCTGGTCTCCTAGTGGGGCAGCATTATAAAGTCAACATCAATGCGCACTGTCACAAGTCAGTACCCACTCCATCGCACCATATCTCATCTGTTGCAACCCAACAAGAAACCCACAGAGACAGCCCCACACAAAATAAAACACACAACACTGCCACAGTCTGGTAAAGCGATGAATATTGCCTGCTATGTTTTGTCATTATGGATCGGCGCTAGTGATGGATTGCTATAGTTTCTTTATCCCCCCCCCCCCCCCCATCCCATCGCTCTTCTTATTTTTATTACAACATTGTGGTTTAACAAAAATATATTTATCTTTCCTCGTGGTTGAACTAACATTATATCATGCTAGTCCCCAGTGAATGCCAATGTGTCGGCTACATGTGGCATTGCCACCGTACAAGGATCTGCGCTGCCCGGAGAGGTGGGTTGTTGGAATTTTACATCCTGGCAACAACTAAGGTTAGTCATGACGAATATATAGTGTTTCCCCGCTGGGAGACCAGGTCGCCGGCACCATGACCTTAAGTCATTGGTTTGACTTGAGTAGGGTTCGAACCCGTAGGTTCGAATCCCACCATCTATCAAAACGGAAAACGGACGCTCAACTTATTCGGCCATCCCGTCTGGTCATATTATGGATCGGTGCTCGTGATGGATTGCTATAGTTTCTTTACCCCTTCCCCCTGCAATCCCTCTCCCTCTCTCTCTTATATTTTTGTTACAACATTGTCGTTTAGGTTGGTTTGTTGTTGGAGTTTTACGTCCTGGCAACATCTCTAAGGTCATATCAGGACGGGTAGCGACTTGTAGCAGTGATAGACATAAGCAATATTTACATTTTTCAGATCGAAAATCTCCAGCCATATTCCGCTTGTCTGTAACCCTAACCCTAACCCTAACCCCTAACCCTAACCCCTACCCCTAACCCCTAACCCCTAGTGCCTACTCTTACTTCGCTCGGACAAGGTGGACAAGCCTCATCTCGAACGCTGTCTTGAGATACTTTCCAGGATGTGTACAACTGTGTAAAATATTCCGATATTCGGCATAGGGGGGAATGCAAATGTTCTATTACTGATTGGTGTACGTGACCAGGCGCATGTATATATGTATGGGTTGGTGCTGCCTGAGTGGGATGTAAATAGACATAGTGGTGCTGGCAGGTCTGGGTGTGAGTGCACTCAGCGCCTACCCCCTCTGCTGGGCTAGGGATCACCACACTCAAAGGTCAAGGTCGGTGGTGGCCATGGGGGCCATACAGCTTGTGGTGGTGGGCAGACCACTGGTATTCATGGGGACCAGGAATGCTGGATCCCTATTGGTAGGGGCAAGAATGCTTGTTTCCCACTGGGGGAAAGGGGTGGGGTGATTCTCTACAATGAACCCATCTAACCATATAAATAATAAACCAGAGGGCTTGACTCTCTCTCCTTCTTTACACTTCATACTCTTCCTTTCTTGTTGTCTGATTGATTTCACCATAGCCTGCATACACAGCCACAGATTCGAGCCTTAGCCTTTACATCTGTATACCGATTATATATCACGATCGATATGTATGATATATGTTTAATACATATGAATCATGCACAATGAAGGTTCAACTAACTACATGGTCTGCAAGCAATGCATGTGCATTGTGAAGTGTAGTTTGGAGGAGTGGCTGCATCGTATGTGGAAGCCCCCCCCCCCTCCCCCTCCCCAGAGGTGCCAACATTGTATGACCAAAATGAGCAAGATTTTAACATTTTATTCGGGAGATAAGTTTTTCTACGACAACACGTGGTACAACAATCAGACATATATCATCACATGTTATGTATAATAATACAATATTATAAACTGGCCGATAGCCATTGACAGCAGCTGGGTGCGTGAGCAGCTCCCAGCACCAAAGCAGACCTACAGTCGCCAGGTCGCTTCACCTCCGGTTTGCTTTCCCGCCAGAAGGTGATGAGTTCGAATCTCTCCTCACCACACAGATAAGAGAGTGGGCGCCATTCCTAATAATACTGGTATAAATGCTTTATACATCCTATATAATATGTATATATAATTATATTATATACTTCTTCAAACAAGTCCAACCCACCATGTATCCCACCACGTGTCTATGTGTCATTTCTTAGGCTCCACTGGCCACCTTGAGCTGCTGATGTCTTTAAGCTGCTGAAAGTAGCTAATTTCGCCTTTCGTTTCAGCTGATTTGTTCTTAGAAGGGCGAGAGTGGAAATGGGGAGATTTGCAGATGGAATTGCAATATTGGAAGAATGTAGCCAAAATCGGAAGTCTTCCTACAAAATCGGAGCTGTTGGCATCTCTATGTCCTCCCTCCCCCACAGTGTATCGACAATAGATTAGTTCGTCATTCCAGCCGCATGGTGCATTGTGGGATGTGTAAAAGCAAAACAACCGCACGAGAAGCACATCACACATCCTAATACACTGGGTGCAGCTATGAAATGTGCTAGATTCAGCTCATCGCAGCCTTTGTTGGAAACATAGAATACCAACTAAAAAAATATATATAATAAATTAAGATGCTAATCTTTTATCTAGCATTGCAATTACACTAATCTAATCAGCATGTCTTATGCCCTCTGCAGGTAGATCTAGAGAAATCTGGTCACTCAGACTAGTGTTAGAGCCATAGCCGAAATCAGTTTTACTTATTTTATTCGTTTTTATTTATATCTTATGGTTAATGACATATGTAGAGCTAGGAAATGAGTATGGTTAATCAAACATTGGTTATATATTTTTCTGAAACAAGTTTCTGTTGACAAATTTGGCATTTTAATATTTAGAACAAGAATTAATAATGGTGATGTGGATATCAGCCTTAAAGTGACTGATTGTTTTGTGTGTAATTGTATGTTTCTTACTCTTAGCTCATAATGTTTAACTATGGCTAGTTTTGTCTTAGATATATTCATCCGATCATTATATTGCATGTGTGCATACATGGTTATGCCAATTGTTATGTATTTTGATTAATTTTGAATAAAATCGAAGTTTTGCCCTACCCGTAGCGGCAAACTCAATGGCCGGATGCCTTTGTTTCTCTCTCGACGCCGTTTTTAGCGCATGCGCAGTCACAATGACAATCACGTCTCTTGCTCGTGAGGTAGACAGGTAACAACCCCCCACCTCCTCCCCCCCCCCACCCCTCCACCCCCCACTTCCCACACACACCTTGGTCCGGCCGATTGGTAGGCGACGACCGGCCGCTGCACCCAGAACGCCGGGGACAAGACGGATCCGCCCGGCAGGTCGAGGTCAGCCCGCCGACATGGATCATCCCTTACGCTGCCAGGTCAGGTCTATACTGCTTAACTGTAGGGGAGGCTACCTGGCCGCGCCAACACAGAAAGCCCTGATTACCTTGTCACTGGGAGAGGATGCATCACAGTAAAAGAAACACACAAAAAAAACACCCTTATCCATATACCGTACATTGTTGGAAGGGAAGGTGAATGGCAGCAGAGGGAGAGGGAGACCAAGAACATCATGGTTTACAAATATTTCTCAGTGGACAGGCTTGAATTATTCACAGTCTATCAGAACAGCACACCATCGGGACAAGTGGAGAACCATTGCATCCAACCCTCGACTAGAGGACGGAACTATTGATTGATTGATTGATCCATGGAGCCAGACATGTGTAAGGGAACAATGGTTTTGTTGAAAAATGTACTTTAAATGTGAATGGTGTAATTTTGTGAAATAATTGTATGCATATGTCGTGGGGGTGATCAAAATAGGAAATATAGCGCCTATAGTGGGATTCGAACCCACATATTTTGCATTTCGGGCCATTGTGCTAACCATTACACCACCTAGGCTCCCTGATGTCACCAGCCTATCCACGCCCACCTGTCTATGTGGCTTCTTGCTATGTGGCTTCTTGTGGCTTCAGCGTACACGACTAGACTCGCCCCCCTGGAATTGCAAGTCTATTAAATGGTCATGTGATACTTACAATTACATAAGCGTGGTGGGGTAGGGGGGGGGCCTAGGAATACCCATATAATTTGTACGTTTTATACAACCTACATGCCTGTGGCATACGAGTAGAAATCAACCTGTGTAACAATGGGGTATTATTAGATGCGGCGGAAAGGGAGGGCTGCAGGTGCCGGCGAAGGGAGGGCGGGAGAACGGGAGGGCGGGAGGGGATGGGAGGGGCGTGGAAGGGGGTGTGTAACGGGGTGAAAGGGGGTAAAAGTGGGTGGAAGTGGGTGGAAGTGGGTGGAAGGGGGTGGAGGGGGGGGAGGGGGTGGAAGGGGTGGAAGGGGGTGGAAGGGGTGGAAGGGGGTGGAAGGGGGTGGAAGGGGGTGGAAGAGGTGGAAGGGGTGGAAGGGGTGGAAGGGGGCGGAAGGGGGCGAAGAGGGGGGAAGGGGTGGAAGGGTAGAAGGGGGTGGAAGGGGGGGGCTGGAAGGGGGTGGAAGGGGGTGGAAGGGGGTGGGAGGGGGTGAAAGGGGGTGGGAGGGGGTGAAAGGGGGTGGAGGGGTGGAAGGGGGTGGAAGGGGGTGGAAGGGGGTGGAGGGGTGGAAGGGGTGGAAGGGGTGGAAGGGGTGGAAGGGGGCGGAAGGGGGCGAAATGGGGTGGGAGGGGGTGGGAGGGGGTGGAAAGGGGGTGGAAGGGGTGGAAAGGGGGTGAAAGCGGGTGGATGGGGGTGGAAGGGGTGGAAGGGGTGGAAGGGGTGAAAGGGGGTGGCAGGGGTGGAAGGGGTGGAAGGGGTGGAAGGAGGTGGACAGGGGTGGAAGGGGTGAAAGGGAGTGGATGGGGGTGAAAGGGGTGGATGGGGGTGAAAGGGGGTGGAATGGGGTGGAATGGGGTGGAAGGGGTGGAAGGGGTGGAAGGGAGAGGAGGCGGAGGGGTGGTGGCTCGCTAGATTCCGATTGGCCCCCATTCGCAGTCCAGTAAGTGAGAATGCTGTCGTCGACGGTCGCCCGACAAGTGAGAGCTCACATCCTTTGTGTCTGCCCAGCGCCCCAAGAAGCCGCCCTCATTATCCACCAGGGGGCGTCCCCTCAACCCTTATGTGACGGGTTTTACAGACAACTCACCTCGAAAAATTAAAAAGACAAAAAAAAGTTTAAATCCCCCCCAAGAGACAACAACAGTGCGAGCAGTGAACCCGAACACAGCTTGCAGTCCGTTTTCATCGCTTAGACAGAAGGGTGTGTTCACATGCGCTGTGCTTCTCTTTTTGTTTGTTTGTTGGGGTTTTACATCCTAGTAACATCTAAGGACTCCTCCTGATATGACATTAGATGTTGCCAGGACGTAAAACTCCAACAACCAACCATGGTCATATCAGAATGGGTACCGACTAGTGACAGTGCGCACTCATGGCAACATTATAGTGCTGCCCCACTAGCGGGCCCAGGCCACCGGCACCATGACCCAATACCCCACACAGTCACATTATCCCAATACTGTGCTAACCAGTCCTTGTTATATCCTAAGAATGCCAAGCGCCAGGCTAGGAAGCGACACGTATCAATGTTATAAGTCACTGGCTTGACTCAGCTGTGATTCCAACTCCCGACCTTGCACAAAGGAAATCCCACGCTCTACCGATTCGGCCAACACATCCGGTCACACGCACTCCGATTGAGATCTCAGATAGTCGGCGATGGTCGGGTGAAATGTACTCCTCCCTCCACCCCTCCCCCCCCCTCACACCCCTCCCCCCCCCTCTCCCCTCCTACCATCAAGGTGCCGGCCACGAAGCACAACTTCAATAATTAAAGCCAATCACATTACACGCCATTAGCACTGTTTTATGGTACGTCCCTTCCGCATTCGTCGTGCAGGACCCGGGGTGGGGTGGGGGGGGGGGGGGGGGGGGGGAGGGGGTTAGACGCGGGACGCGCATGCGTGAGCGAGCTGCTCCCCGGGGCGGGTGTGGTAACGAGTCGGATCCGAGATGCTCACCCGATTAAAGGACCGGCCCGGCCCGCCTCGGCCCGCCTCGGCCCGCCTCGCCCCGCCTCGCCCCGCCTCGCCCCGCCCGACCAAGCCTGGCCAAGCCTGGCCAAGCCTGGCCCAGTCCAGTTCTACCCAACCCCGCCCCCTGCCCACACCTGCGCTCTCGTGTGTAAAATGTTACTTTGTTTGTGTGTTTATTTGTTCGGGTCTCACGTCCTAGCAGCATCTAAGGTCATGGTTGGTTGGTTGTTGGAGTTTTACATCCTGTCAACATTTACGGTCATACCAATGGATACAGTGTCAGTGGTCACTCATGGTGACTTTATAGTGCTGCCCCAGTGGGAAATCAGGCTGCTGGCACGGTGACCCGATATCCCACTCAGTCACATTATCCTAACACTGAGGTAACCAGTCCTTGCCCTATCCTACTAATGCCTAGCACCAGGCCAGGAACCGACAAGAATAAATTGAATAGGTCATTCTAAGGTCATATCATGACGGGCATCGACCTGTGACACGCCGACTTTATAGTGCTGCCTCTGTTGGAGGTAGCCGATATCCAACTTAGTCACATTATCATGATACTGAGTAGTTGTTGCTCCCGCAGCACTATGTAACACAGCTGGTTAACAGCCCATTACAAATAGTGTCGGAAGGCTTAGTTAAGGAAATAACCGCATCATCTTGCAATCTATATGTGACATAATGCGACCTTACTACAAAAAGATTCTATCTGACAAAATGGTGCTTTCGAGATAGGGAGGACTGCAGCTGTGTAACTGCATGATACTTGATAGCAAAGCAGACAGAACAATATTATTTCTAATATATCTCAGTGAAAAATACCAGTTGAGAAACAGTTGTGTAACTGCATGATAGTCTTTTGTAGATAGAACATTTTTACATCCATAACACCAATTCGGTCACTTTGTCAGATAGAACCTTTTTATAGTAAGGTCCACGATACATTAGTCGAATGCTTATCTATCGTATGTCACTACTTTTGGGTTGATGAAATCAGGTCGATTAATCAACATTAAAAGTCAAATCATGTACATTCAGTGGCCACCATCTTGGAATGTTTGCAGTTTCTCCAATTTCATCAACTCTACTTCAAAATAGATAAACATTGGATGCTGGAATCAGTAGCTCTGCCTCATATTTATAGTTGATTCCTACCAGAACAGTTTTGGCTCGGAATAGACTACATCGCCATTCCAGCGGCGTGGTACATTTTGGGATGCGTGGAAGAAAAACAAACCCGCGAGAAGCACATGGCACATGCTAATACACTGGGTGCAGCTATGAAATGTGCTAGTTTCAGCTCATCTCAGCTCTTGTTTGATACATAGAATACTAACTAAAAATATATATATATAATAAATTAAGATATTAATCTTTTATCCAGCATTGCATTTACATCAATATAATCAGCAGATCTTATGCCATGTGCATTTAGATTTAGACAAATCTGGGTACTCAGACTAGTGTGAGAGCCATAGCCAGAGTCAGTTTTACTTATTTTATTCATGTTTTTATTTATATCCTATGGTTAATGACATATGTAGAACTAGAAAATGAGTAGGGTTAATCAGATATTGGTTATATATTTCTCTGAAACAAGTGCATCTTGACACATTTGGTAATTTTAATATTTCGAACAAGAATTAATAATGGTGATGTGGATATCAGCCTTAAAGTGACTGATTGTTTTGTGTTGAATTGTATGTTTCTTAGCTCAAAATGTTTAACTATGGCTAGTTTTGTCTTAGATATATTCATCAGATCATTATATTGCATGTGAGGATACATGGTTATGCCAAACTGTTATGTATTTCTATTAATCTTGAATAAAGTCGAAGTTTTGCGCTATGCGTATCGGCAAACTCAAGGGACGTACGCCTTTGCTTTGCTCTCGACGCCGTTCTCAGCTCATGCACAGTCGGAATAGCGATCCCGTCTATTAGACATAGTTATCACTGTGCATATGAGTGAACATTGTATGTGCATACTGAGTAAATCAATCCTTGCTATTACTATATTAGAGCTAAGCGCCACGCAAGATAGCAACAATTATAAATTTGGTAACCCATTGTTTTGACTCGGCCGGAGTTCCACCTCGAACATAGGAATGGTTGGTTGTTGGAGTTTTACGTCCTGGCAACATCTTCGAACAGCTAGCGCTCTCCCGGAATACTCCATCTCATCCGATTCAATATGACTAAACCTACCCTAGTTTCTACATTCCAACATGTCGGGAGGGCGGGAGTGAGAGCGGGTGGGGTGGGGGGTGGGGTGGGGGGTCGGGGAGGGGGGGGGGGGTCGTGCCGCCTCAGTCCCACTGTCAGCCGCTTAGCGCTGCGCGGGGGACGGGTGGGTGACAGTCCATGTGACAGCCCATGTGACAGTCCATGTGACAGGCCGTGTGACATTGACAAAGGCCCGTGAAATATTAATGTGCGGCCTTAACCAGACGGACGGACAAACACACACAACCAGCCGCCGTGTTGTGACCTGTCGGCATGCACCGCATCGACACTGACAAAGTCGACAGGTGTTGGGGCAATTAGCAGTATGACTTATGCCCGTCAGATACCACACGACAATGGCGATTATTGGCAGCCTGTTCAGGGTAGGACAGTACCTGTTTTTCCCCCCACTTGCCGAATCGGTCAAGTGATTGAATTTTCTACTTGCCCGAGTGAGAAAACTACTTACCCAAGTCCAAGTCAGGCAATTGAAACTGAAATCTGCTGCTGCAGATCAGAAAAAAAAAGTAACTACTTGCTTGTTCGGGCCACTGAGAACGTTACCTGCCCGACCGAGTTATCTAGGTGCCCCTGGCAACCGGAGGTTCCTCTGTGTCCTACCCTATTTGTTTATCCATGCACTAAACTATAAGATTCGAGGTTTTCTTTTTTTTTCTTTTTTTTTTAATTGAGGATGTATTTATTCTGTCCATAGCATGTAAGCCTGGGTACCCAGGCTTGTTTTCAATGCTGGCCAGCTGTAGTGTTGGTGTTGTCTTACCAAACAGTAGCTGCTGATAAGTTATTTGATTGTCTGCATTTCAGTAGCAGATAGATAGTCTGTTGGTACGTTTAGTAGTCTATGTTAGTTTTTTTGGGCCCTCTTGTTCTATTCTTATTACTATGTTAGTTGTTTTCTTAAGGTTCTATGTTAGTGTTTTGGGGTTTTCTTGGGAAGAGTTTTCCGCTTTTTTTCTACTTAATTCTATACTAGCCTATTTTATTTACATGTCCATAGGCTTGTACATAATAGGTGGTTGAGTTATGTTTGTTTGAAATTGATTTGATTTATATTGTTGTTGGATATGTTATCTGGCTTTTATATTTCCGGTTATCCCGCCCTGGGCTGTCCAGTTGGTGGGCCGTGACATATCACCTGCCCCCTTGTGGTGCAGTTCAGTTGGGGTTCCCAGTTTTTATTTTGCACAGATATTTTTTGTACGTTTTTTAGGTCAGGGTTTTTAGGTCTTGGATTTCTACTAGTTTGCTCAGATACTGGACCCCAAATTGCCTTACGCCCGGGGTCACGTGACAAAAATAACGCGCGGTGATTGGCTAGGATTCTTTTAAATGCTTTGGGTACTGTAGGATACAACCTCACAGCTCCAGAACCACCACCGCTTCCCGTAAGCCAACACTGACGGCGCATTCTCACAAATCAGTACTCGCCCTCGCATGGCTTCAGATGTTGCTAGGACGTAAACCCCTAACCAATCAAACAGGGGCACTGTCACTAGTCTAACCACACACGGTTACTCTTTCTTCGCAAGCCGATAAGGCGTACGTATGCACAGCAGGTTCACCTATGTCTTTGAGCCACACACACCTCGTCCCTGTCATCACTATATCTAACGTCAGAGTGCTCTTACTATTAGCAAAATCGTCAGGAAAATGTATTTGCTTAAAAAAATGTAAAGCCGCAGTTGGTCTTCAGGGTGTTTATATCGTCGTATAGGAGAGAAGGGTGGGTGGGTGAGACGGGGGCTGGGGATTAGGGCAGTGCATAATTGGTCACGTGAGCAACTCGTCCACGACCACCGAGCGCCAGCCACTAACACCACCCCCTTTATTCCACGACCACTTACCCTGACCCCGTCCATCCCAATCCCACCCTTGCCCATCCCGAAATGGGTCACCGGGCTCCAACCTCACGACCACCAACATCACCAACACCACCACCAACACTACCACCAACACCACCATGACCACCACCACCACCAACAACACCACCACCATGACCACCACCACCAATAATACCAACACCACCACCATGACCACCACCACCAATAATTCCAACACCACCACCAACAAAACCGATACCACCAACAACACCAACACCACCACCAACAAAACCGATACCACCAAGACCACCTACACCACCACCAACACCACCAACAACACCACCACCAACACCACTACCAAAACCACCATGACCAATACTACCACTAATACTAATAGTAACACCACCACCACCACCACCACCAATACCACAACCAATACCACCACTAACAACACAACCACCACCAACCACCCCACACTCCTCAAGGCGTCAACTTGGATCAGCTACCAGCCAGTCCCCAGAGGGACGCTCCTCTGCACCGGAAGTGTCAGCAATGCGGCCGGAAGCGGAAATGCCCGGAGACATGCCCACACTAGACCGGGCAGCCAGGCCCTCCCGCATTGACCCGGCTGGGGCCGGGCGGGAGGAAGGGGGGAGCGCCGGTCAATGCGGGCCGGCAAACCGGATGTGACCGCCCGGTGTCGGCGGGCCGAGCGCGTCCCTGGGCGGCGTATCGACCCGCGTCCGGGATAGAAACGGCCTTTCGATCGGCGCGCCCCCTATATATAAGTATGTCGGGCGTTGTTGGTAGATAGGTGGGTGGGGTGCGGGTAGATAGGCAGGCGGGCGGGGGGAGCGGGGGGGGGATGGACGGGTGCCCCCTCCCCGGAGATCGGCCGCCGGCTGAGATTACGGCACTAAGACGCTCGCCATCAGGGGGCGCCATGTCGGCGCGCGCACTAACACACCAACGACCATCCTGCAGTAAAAGCCTGATGAATGCATATTTATGATGCACAGCGCCTATCCAGGTGCGTGTGTGGGGGGCGGTGGGGTGGGGGGGGGGGGGGTGATGACACCCGAGCTACCCATGCTTCTCGTCTAACCGCCTTAGGCTTATTGGCTGCGAGCACAAAAGGTATCAATGAGCAACAATATCAACGCCGGCGGAGGTCAGCCATCACCGTGGTAGATGCGCCCGTAAAGAGGGATCACGTCCAAGCGGCTTATTCTACCCCCTGTTCCCCCCCTCCTTCCCTCCCTCCCTCCCTCCCTCCCGCACGCACTCATTCCCCTACACACACACACAGTTCACCTCTGTCACTAGTGTCAGTACCCCAACACACACACCGTCAGACAAACCGGCCTACACACATATCCCATAGACGGGATGGACGAATGAGTTGAGCGTCCGTCTCCCGCTTTGACAGATATTGGGATTCGAACCCAGGGGTTCGAACCCTGGTCGACTCACACCATTGAGCTACAAAGATGATGGCGCTCGTCATTATTAGGATAGGGCGAGGACTGGTTTGGCTCAACGTCAGGATAATGCGACTGAGTGAGAAATATCAGTTTATGGTGCTGGCAGCCTGGTCTCGCAGTGGGGCAGTACTATTAGGTCGCAATGAGTCTACACTGTCACAAGTCGGTACCCATCCTAATATGACCATATCTGTTGTCAAGACATTAAACTCCAATAGTCAACCAACACCCCCCCCCCCCCCACGCGTCTGTCTACACATGCCGGTGTAAAGATTTCAAATTCCCCCCATATTCCCCAGGAACTTGAAAACGTTTTCAAATTCCTCCCAGGGGAATTTGAAAACGTTTTCAAATTCCCTCCCTCATTTTAACTTTCCCTCCCCCCCATTTTTGGGGAATTTTCTTTATTTTTTGCAATTCTTTGGTATTTTTGATTATTTTTCATGACAAATATTATAATATACAGAGAATAACATAATGGAAATTATTACTAGTACAATAAAATATATTTAACCACAAATGACACAAAAAGTCTCCAAGATGGTTAAAAAAAATATATTATAGGTCTGAAATTTAAAACGTTTTTTAAAGTATTGTCATGGGGGTGATGAAAATGGGAAATATCGTGCCTAGAGCGGGACTCGAACCCACATCTCTTTGCATTCCGGGCCAGTGTGCTAACCATTACACCACCTAGGCTCCCTGACATCAATACACTCCCCACGCCTACCTGTCTATGTGGTTACTTGCCTGAGAGGTCAGTGCAGACCACTACACTCGTCCCCCTGGAATTGTAAGTCTTGTAATGCTTACAATTACATACATACAGGCAATGCACTAACACATACATACACAGGGTAGGTTCAACAACCATACAGCGCAAAGCTTGTACAGGATCCTGATCACAGCAACCAGTGTCATGGGGGTGATGAAAATGGGAAATATCGTGCCTAGAGCGGGACTCGAACCCACATCTCTTTGCATTCCGGGCCAGTGTGCTAACCATTACACCACCTAGGCTCCCTGACATCAATACACTCCCCACGCCTACCTGTCTATGTGGTTACTTGCCTGAGAGGTCAGTGCAGACGACTACAGTATTTAAAAAAAATTGAAATTCCCGGAGGGGGGAATTTGAAAATATGGGGGGGGGGGGAACTGTTTTTAAGTTCCCCCCCAGGAATCTGAAAACGTTTTAAATTTCCCTGGAGGGAAGTTAAAAACGTTTTCAGATTCCCGGGGGGGAACTTGAGAAGGGGGGAAGTTGAAATCGTTACACCGGCCTACAAACCCCCGCCCCCCCCCCCCCCACACCCACCGGCCCTAAACTCACACTCCTAATCGCTGATGGCGCTCCATTGAAGATGGGAGGAAGGAACGAAATGGGGGGGGGGGGGGGACTAGAAAGGATTCGAGCGGGGGGCGGGGTTATAAGCCCGGAATATAGAGCTGAGGGGCGGCGGCCACCCTGCCCGGCCCGGCCCAGCCAAGCCAAGCCAACCCAGCCAGGCCGACACGCGCCACACATACGCCGCCAAGACCCCTCAACCTGCCAGCGCCTCTCACCCCGCCCGCGGAAAATTAGAGAGGCCGATTCCTTCTCCCGCGCGCGATCTACATAAACTGATTTGCGCCGCGGCAAATTCAATCTTGGCGCTCGAGTAATCGCAGGAGTGGGCGCTGGGGGGTGGGGGCGCGGGGAAGGCGGGGAGGGCGGCGGACGGATCGCGGTGGGGCCGGCCTGTTGCGTGCGGGCGCTGCCCGGCCGGTTTGGGCGCTGTTAGCCGCTGTTTAGTGCCGCTAATCCGCGACGGGCATCCGCGGCGGGCCGGCGTTAGCAGGGGAACAATCTGACCCGACAGTCATCTAATAACATTTCGCCGCGGAAAGCACCAGCCACACCCATCGCGGGACTGCGCATCTGCATCCCGGGCCCCGCAACAAGCTGCGCGCGCATCCATCATTTGCACCAACCACCACGCCACCTGGAGGCGCACAATGGAACCACAATGGGCGCACCTGGGATCGTCCGTAGCCAGCGCCACCCTAGCATCCCCCTCACGCCCCCCCCCCCATACACACACCACAACACACAACTCACGAGCTCACAAGCAAAGGGAATACCATTTGTGCAGCTACTCTCACCATAAAACCCGGCTCCAGAACCATACCCAACCGGCGCGCCTAAAATCAGCGCGCGACAAAAACACAAAAACCAAAACCCGGCCAATGTTCCTCTATAAAGACAATTGGTTCTTTTTGTTTCATCCAAAAAAGAACAAATCCTTCCTATTTTTTTCTCTCTCTCTTTTCAATTGGACCTACGATAGATAAATAAGACAGGGGCCTCATTCTGAGTAGAAACCTCTTCCGGGAATGAGTGTGGACAGTGAGCTCGGCGCAGCGGCTCCTTTTTTTCTTTTTGTAATTCTTGTTCCCTCCTTCTACTTTGCAACAATAAATGCAAAATATCCCAGATGAAGCAATTGCAACGTCAATGAGTATACAGCCATTCCCCTTCCTTCCCACCCCCCTCCTCTCGCCCCCCCCCCCCTCCTCTCGCCTCCCCTCCTCTCGCTTCTCCTCCTCTTGCCTCCCCTCGTCTCCCATCATCTCGCTCCCCTCCCCTCCTCCTGCCTCCCCTCCCCCCTCCCTTCATCTCTCCTCCTCCCCCCTCCTCTCCCATCCCCTCCCTACATTATACGCCTTCCCCGATCGCTGTCTCCTCATCTCCCCGCCCCTCCCCTCCCCTCCCCACCCTCTGCCCCTTCACTCTCTCCTTTGCACACACAAAAAGCCGCTGAATTTTCCAATGGCGTAATTAGGAAAATCAAGAAATATGGCACTGCTCATATATGCACTACGCATAATGAATTATCTCACAGGCCGCCTTCGCCGCTTAATTCATAAATCAGCCCGAGGTGGGAAATCTCCTCTAATCGATTCGGGGGAGCAGTGAGGGGGGCTGAGGAAGGGGGGGGGGGGATGAAGCGGGTAGTGGCGAGCTCGCGCCAGTTATAAACGCCCTCGGTCCCCCAGCGCTAAACGCATCAATCACATCACGATCCCCGACGGTGGTGAGATTCTAATTCCGTCGTGCAATTTACAATCTATGAAAATGAGTTATGAGCTCGCCAGATCCATACGATGCAACCGCAGCCCCGACGTTATAACCCAGCTGGTCCCGTCACCGTACCTCCAGACCAGCCGCCCGCCGCCCGCCTCCCGCCTCCCCGCCTCCCCGCCGCGTCATCCCCGCCCCGACTCCACTCGCCCACCACCCCTGCCCCCACCCCCACCCACACTATTTGACCTTCGCCCCCCCCCCCCACCACCATCATTCCCAAGACCTGACCACCACCCGCTGTCCCGCTTCCAGCCCATTCACCCCCGTCAACACTCCCTCCTGCCCGCCCCGACTCCCCTCACCCACCGCCCCTGCCCCCACCCCCATCCACACTACCTGACCCCCCCCCCCTCCACTCCCATTCCCACGGTCTGACCACCGCCGACTGTACCGCTTCCATCTCCATCCACACTACCTTCACCCCTGCCTCTCCCTCCTCCTCCAGCCTCATCTTCACCCTCACCCCTACCCTCTCTCCTGCCGCCACCCATCCCCACCCTCGACCCTACCCGTCCTCACCTCCACCTCCGCCCCCACCCCTCACCCGCTTCCAAATCACTACCACCCCAGCCCTCTCTCCACCCCCCCCCCCATAACTCCCCCCCCCCACCCTCATCACCCTCAGTTGCCCTTTCTCCCGCCTCTACCCCATCCATACTACCTGACCCCCCCCCCCCCCCCCCCCCCACACACACACCCACAGGCCACCATCGTGTAACCCTCTGGTGCCGTCATCACCACCCCCACACCTGCCATTTCTACCCCCTCTATCCCCATCCATACTACTTTACCCCCCCCCCCCCACTCATCCCCCCCCCCCCCCCCACCTACCCACAGGCTGCCCTCTGGTGGCGTGACTAAGACGTGGCCCTGGTTCACGACCCCTCCCAGAATGCCGTTGTTTCCTCGGCTCGGCTGGTTGTCCTCACACACTTAGCGCGGCCATGATTTACCTGGCAGGCATAAAACAAGTCACGAGATGCATGATGTATTATTTGCATGATGGGTGGTGGTGGTTGAGGAAGTGTGTGTCGGTGTGTGTGTCGGTGTGTGCGTCAGTGTGTGCGCTGATGTGTGTTGGATTTCCACCGTTGTGTATAACTCACAGCGTTATCAAAGGCCAGTTGCTCTCATACCATGTCTATGTGGTGTGGGAGCTTAAATATCCCTTGGGTTGGTAAAAGTGTAGGCTCAGGCTTTCTATCGACAAACTGTCTAATGGTGAAAACAAGTCTATTCAGACTTATCCATGATAAGCAGTATAAATCTTCAAGAAAAAAATGTGTTGGTGTGTGCTGCTGGTGTGTGTTGCTGTGTGTTTCGGTGTGTGTGTGTGTTGGTGTCTGCACTATGGCGCCTATTTGAAGGACCCCCACACACACACACACACACACACCGCAACCATCACTCAGCAGTACAAACACTCAGCATCAACACGTGACCTTGCGCCAGACCGGAAGTCACTGTCACATTGCCCACTCGGCCAGCGTCCATCCCCGGCCCGGCTCTCATGTCGCCGCCACACCCCATTTCAGCCATTGCCCCCTAGCGCACCTCTAATTAACATATCCGCTTCTATCACCATCACCATCACCATCACCAGCATGGACAGCAGAGGGCGCGGTTGTCGAATCGGTAGATCGCAGCCCTCTCACGCGGGATCGGGGCTTCGATGCCCGGTCGTATCGAGTCAAACCAATTACTTATAAAATTTATATTTGTTGCTTCCTAGCTTGGCACTTGGCGTTAATAGGATAGGGCAAAGACTGGTCAGCTCAGTGTCAGGATAAGGTGACTGAGTAGGATATTGGGTCATGATGCTGGCGACATGATTTCCCAATGGGGCAGCACTATAAATAAATTCGCCATAAGTGTGTACTGTCACAAGTCGATACCCATACTGTTTTGACCTTAGATGTTGCCTGGATGTAAAACTCCAACAACCAACCAATCGAATGTGACCACCCTGCAACAAAAGTCGCCATCTGGCACCCTAGATGTTGTCCTAACACCTTATTAGACTTTGCCAGGACTTAAAACACTCCAGCAGCCAAATAAGCACCACCATCACCATCAACACCACCATCACGAGCATTGCTCGCTAACAGAGATCGCGTTGGAAATCACAACAAAGCCCCCTCTATCGGCAGTGGGAACTCGATGCCCTCGCCTTGTGTGACGTCATGGTATAATTGGTTCTGACAGAACACTACAGATGATTAATAATTCCCAATTAAAAAAAAGAAAAATCCACAAAAGAACTTGTGAAGACTTGAATTTCATGTTGGGGCTGGATGAGCTGTGCTATAGCTAGGTCCTAGCAACATTTAGGGTCGTATCAGGATGGGGTACAAATACCATTTGAGGAGAGGTGAGAAAACGCTATTCAGGTGGCCAAATGTCGGGTAAGATTGAAATTATTTGAGAATGTCCCATTACGTATCCTTGGGTTCATTATCGTCAACTTAACTTGACATAATAGGTTTGCACTGTTTTGAGGGCTGGTGGGGGGAGCACTTTCAGAAATCGAACTTCACCAGGTGTAGAACTACAAGAAAGTCTTCATTATCCCAGCATCAATTATAATCAACATCGACTGAGTGAATATACATCTTTTGTTATTCTCAAGACAAATAATGAGCAGATGGGTTTTGTTGGTGGTGTTTTGGTGGTTTATTTGGTGTTTTTGTCAGGTTTTCCTTTTTGTTTATGTGTGGGCATGGGGGTGGGGTGGGGGGGGGTGTTGTCCCGCTAAACCAGAAGTACCTTAAATACCTTGTCACTGGGGATGGCCGAATGAGTTGAGCATCCGTCTCCTGTTTGGATAGATCGTGGGATTCGAACGCAGGTGTTCAAACCCCGGTCGAGTCAAACCGATGACTTAGAAATTGATACTTGTGTGCTTCTTAGCCAGGCGCTCGTCGTTATTAAGGATATGCCAAGGATTGATTGGCTCAGCGTCAGGATAATGTGAGGGGATATCACGTCATGGTACTGGTCGTCTAATCTGCCGTGAGTGTGCACTGTCACAAGTCTGTACCCATTCCGATATGACCTTCGATGTTGCCAGGACATAAAACTCCAACAAGCAACGAACCAATCTTATCGCTGATGCAAACACGTCAAATAGTACAGAAATAAATGTGAAGGCCAGCTGGGATTTATAACGTGCATTGTTGGCCTTAGTACTCATCCCCCCCCCCCCCCATTGCCCATTGCTCACGTGACCCTCCATCATGGTACCCGTGCTTGGCATAATGACCCCTCTCACAAAGCCCCCAGTGGGTGAGTACAAACCCATCAGAGCCTCCTCTCCGTCACCCCCCCCCCTCCCCTTCTCTTCATCATCCACCTCCTCCTCACCCCCGCCCTCGAACATCCCCATTCTAGGCGCCTGCATGTTTTGCCGACAGACATCCTCGGAGATCAAGAGTCACGGGTGAGTGATGCTGCAACTCCCACGTGGATTATAGAGGAGTCGGGGGGCGACATTGATGTCTACCACCCGGCACTGTAGCATTGTCACTCAGATGACAGGCTGACAGCTCCGGAGCGCCTTGCCATCCGCCCCCGCCCGTCCCCCGCCCGCCTCCCACCCGCCTCCCAGCCACCTGCCGCTGGCCTTCCACCCGCCTCCCACCCGCACGTCTCCCGCCCGCCTCCTGCGTCCCGCCCGTCTCCCGCCCGCTCCCCGCACGCACGCACGTCTCCAACCCGCCTCCCGCCCGCTCCCCGCCCGCTTCCCGCCCGCTCCCCGCCCACACGCACGTCTCCCGCCCGCCTCCCGCACGTCTCCTGCCCGCCCCCACACGTCTCCTGCCCGCTCCCGGTCGTTCTCTGCCCGCCCGCCTCCAGTCTCCCGCTCGCCCACCCTCCCACGCCCGCCCTCTTGCCGCCCACCCTCCCACAACACCTGGTGCGTGCCCAACATATGGGTGCGGATTAGAAGATGGTTGTACCTCACCCGTGTAATACAATTGTACCCCCCCCCCCCCCCCCTATATGCTCATAAATATCACGTGTTCCAGACACGCAGATATCTAGGTGTGTATCACTCTACACGCTTGGTTGTCTATCTGTATGTCTGTCTATACAGCTATATATCCATTACCTTGGTGCTATCACATTACGACGCTTCTCGCCAACACGCATCGACATATGTGATTTTTGGGCGGGGAACGTCAGGATACATCAGGAAGCGTTACGCGCGTGTTAGGCATGGGTTGGTATTCGTTGATGGACGGTGACGATCGGCGAGGCGTGTCAGGGTATCGGCGAAGATTTGTGCTTGCACAAAACTTTGGACGTGCGACAACGCGTGGGTCCTAACATTATGGTGACGTTAGGGGCGTGTCGAGATATGTTAAACGCGCTGGAATAATGTTATGCGAACGCTAGGCACACGCCGCACGCATGTGAGGCTCGTTGCACCAAACTGTTGCTTTGTTTGTTTGTTGTTGTTTTACATCCTAGCAACATCTAAGGTCATATCAGGACGGCATGCTAAACTTTTTTGTTTTTTTTCTCACAACGTCGGCCGCACACTACCAATACATTGCGCTGACGCCGAAGAGTTTGACGTTTTCACCTTATTTTCGACCTACCTATTTGGCTAGTTTAACCATTTATCGTTTCCGTATGCTCAGCTTGCTTTCATTTAGAATTCAAAGGGGCTATTTTTGTCAAAGTTGGCATCATCACCAAGTGTTCCTAACTGCTCCGATATACACATAACTTGTACGTAATATGTTCAGACATGCATATAGATAAGTTGTCCGCATGTCTGAGCATACGACATCTTGTGCAAACACAAGGTCTGGCGATATGTCCCTCAACTTGTCATACGGCGGCAGAACAGGCTGCACTTACATGATCCCCCCCCCCCCCCCACTCTCCGCACATACTTCCACCCTGGTTTGGATCATAAGAAGGCGAGTTTGGCGTCACTAGGCGTCACTAGGCGTCACTAGGCTTTGATAGGCTTTGCTAGGCTTTGCTAGGCTTTGCTACGCTTTGCTACGCTTTGCTACGCTTTGCTACGCTTTGCTACGCTTTGCTACGCTTTGCTACGCTTTGCTACGCTTTGCTACGCTTTGCTACGCTTTGCTACGCTTTGCTACGCTTTGCTACGCTTTGCTACGCTTTGCTACGCTTTGCTACGCTTTGCTACGCTTTGCTACGCTTTGCTACGCTTTGCTACGCTTTGCTACGCTTTGCTACGCTTTGCTACGCTTTGCTACGCTTTGCTACGCTTTGCTACGCTTTGCTACGCTTTGCTACGCTTTGCTACGCTTTGCTACGCTTTGCTACGCTTTGCTACGCTTTGCTACGCTTTGCTACGCTTTGCTACGCTTTGCTACGCTTTGCTACGCTTTGCTACGCTTTGCTACGCTTTGCTACGCTTTGCTACGCTTTGCTACGCTTTGCTACGCTTTGCTACGCTTTGCTAGGCGTTCCTACGCTTGTGTACGCATTTCTACGCATTGCTACGTATTGCTACCTGTTTCTACCTTTGCTACACGTGGCTAAAAGTTGTCACACGTTGCTACACGTTTCTACAGGTTGCTAGGCGACGTTCACTCCATCCTACTGCACGTGCTACAACCAGCGCGGGTGAGTGTGCATACACACAAGCGTTCACTTCTACGTGTGTGGCAGCGCAGCGCAGCCCTGTCACTGTCAATGTCACTGTCACTGTCACTGTCACATCAAGCTCTGCACATCTGTTGTCGCTGACAGCGCCTTGTTAGCAGGATCAAAGTCCCCTTGCTGCACGATGGCCACGTGACTCACCACCACCACCACCACCACCACCATCCCCGCCAGCACCACCGCTATCAGAGATTACCATAGACCATTGTCTCACTAATGTACTTTTGTAAAGGGGCTGTCACATTACGGCGTATGGCGGAAGCGTATGGCGGCGTAGCGGCTTACGTCATATACGCCGCCATACGCCGCATACGCTACTCATACGCTCCTCATACGCTCCTCATACGCTACTCATAGGTTCCCCATACGCCGCCAGATGCAGCCAGATGCCGGCGTATGTGAAGCCTATGAGGCATACGCCGCCATACGCTTTCCCAAATTCGTCCGTCCTTTTTTTTTTTGTGCATGCTCAAAAAATCGCGACCTATGGTGGCGTAAGGGGGCGTATGGGTCATACGCTACGCATACGCCGCCATACGCTCCGCATACGCCCCCCATAGGCTGTGGGTACGCCGGCGTACGCAATAGGTACGCCGCCGTACGCTACTCGTACGCTCGACTTGCGTCATGGGCGTATCAGGGGCGTATCAGGGGCGTATGCAGCGTACGCAGAACCTACCCGTTGCGTATGCGAGCGTATGGAAAGCGTATGTGAGGCGTATGCGAAGCGTATGCCCGACCTATGGTCTCGGTATATAAAGGCGCCCCACGCCATTCCTTTGGTCATTCCTGCTCTGCTGCTCATACAGGATGGAGGCCCAGGCACTGCAAGCACAGTTCCAGCTTTTCTACAGAGTTGCCCTTTATCACCAAGAGCTTACTCTACTCCTCATGGTTCTTCTGGCGTCCCGTATCGAGAGACGCAGGAGGAGGGAGCAGCGCGTCGACGATCAGTGTGGGTCCGACCCTGGATTGGGAGGCGGCCACAGTTTGGCTTGTTTCGACAAGCTCATGGTCGAGCTCCGCAGCGAGGACACCGCATCGTTTGTCAACTTCATGCGGCTGCCTCCCCAATTGTTTGACGAGATTGTGGCGCGAGTCGGACCCAGGATCGCCAAAAAAACGGACCACATTCAGGGTGCCGCTCGACCCGGCGCTCAAAATAGCACTTACTCTGCGGCACCTGGCATCCGGCACAAAATACTCCTCCATGAAGTTTGGGTGGAGGGTGCCCCACAACACACAGTCGCTGATAGTGCGTGAAGTCTGCAAGGCCATCGTCGACGAGTACATGGCCGAGGTCATGACGTGTCCGACGACTCCAGAAGGGTGGCGTGCCATCGCGGACCTCTTTGCTGAGAGGTGGAACTTCCCCCATACCTGTGGCGCTCTGGATGGGAAGCACATCGCCTGCCGGTGCCCTCCAAAGAGTGGGTCGCTCTACTACAACTACAAGGGCTTTTTCTCCGTGGTCCTGTTGGCGCTTGTAGATGCGGACTACAAATTTATCTGGGCAGATATTGGCGGTATGGGCTCCGCGTCCGATGCCCAGATCTACAACGCCTCCGAGCTGAAGGCGTGCACAGAAGATGGCACCATCGGCTTTCCGAACCCTGAACCGCTCGTCGACGGCCAGAAAGATGTGCCGTATTTCCTGATCGGTGACGACGCCTTTGCCCTGCGGCCGACCATGATGAAGCCGTACGGCAAGAGGGGCTTGACCAATGACGAGCGACTCTTCAACTACCGGCTTTCCCGAGCTAGGAGAGTGGTGGAGAATGCCTTTGGCATTCTAGCCAACCGCTTCCAAGTGCTCCTGACGACTATGCAGCACCACCCCTCCAACGTGAAGCTCATCGTCAAGGCGTGCATGGTTCTGCACAACCTCATGAGGACACGCTACCCAGCGCTACAGAACATGCAGCTGGATGGTCCCGAGACAGCCAACAACAACTTTGTGCCTGGAGCTTGGCGAGAGGGACACAACCTTCCTGACATTGACGTTGTACCTCCCAACACCGCGTCCAAGTTAGGAAAGGAACAGCGCAATCTAATTAAAGACTGGGTCGTCTCACCCGCCGGAGCACTGTCATGGCAAGACAGGATGATCTGAAAAAACATTGTCTGTCTACTGTTTTTGCAAACATGTCTGTGATGTTGTTATATATAAACATGTCTCCTGTTTTTATATGAGATGCTAATTATGTTTATATGTCTAGTATAAAATAAACGATATCATTGTATAGATATGAAAACACAATTTTACATGTCTGTTACATTCTTTGGCTCCTTAATTTAAAGTTAATGTAATTGTAATGAATCTCCTCTCTTTTTACATACATACTAGAACTAGGTACTCCAAAGTGATTTCTATTTTCAACAGGTCAGTATTACATCTTATATATCTGTACAGATCTTTTAAATTGGATCTCAATGATATAAAAATCATTTAGATCGATTGAATAGCTGCAAAGTTATGAGTGTTTAAAGATTGATTTTTTTGCCCCAATTTGTGCACATTTCCAAATTAGCCAAATCTTGGATTTAGGGTCCCACCTTGAAGCTATTTTGCATATGATCTGTCCAATATTAAAGAATCTCATTCTCTATAGTACAAATAAGGAGCTCAATTTTTTACAGACCATCACTGTTAGTATTCTTTCTGAAATTTCATGTCAAACTTGCTAAATTCCTTAATTTCCAGCAACCACCAATAATAAATTCAGTAAAATATAGAAAAATAGCATAACTCCCATTCTAATTGTCCTATCACAGCAATCTTTATACCAAAATAACCAGAATCAAAAGCTCTACATGATGACATAATTTTCTAACTGATCAGAGAAAGAAAGACAATATTAAATTTTAGGCATCGCGAGCTGACAATAAAATTAAGAAAAATAGCATAACTCCCATTCTAATTGTCCGATCACTGCACTCTTTATACCAAAATAACCAGAATTAAAAGCTCTACATGATGACATCATTTTCTAACTGATGAGAGAGAGAAAGAAAGACAACATTCACTTAAGCATCGCGAGCTGACAATAGCCAAATTCTTGCAGCAGTCACTTCTCAGACCATGCTTGATGTGTATGATATAAATCTCAACCAAATATTGTTCTGGTTAGGTAGAGGAAGACTTAAGCTTTCTGATGATATAATTTTCAAAACGATCCTGATCAATTTTCAATGAGGATTAATGTCTTAATATTTTCACTCCTTCAGTTCAATCAAATATCCCACTCAGAAACACTCATGCTTGATATGCTAATGAAGCCTAGATTCTTCTCTATCTTTTATTCGTGGTTATTTTTAGCTCAGGTCAATGTACTCACCAAGCCATCAAGCTTAGGGAAGGGAGTAGCTCAGACTGGATGAAAACAAAATCGGCAAGCATGCTCAGAGCTGCTGATGGTACCCGCCAACAAGTGTCCATTGACTGTGATTTCTTTCATAATGATGATTAAAAATCAGACACCCTAAGAGGCAAAAGAACAAACTTTAATTTGATATAATTTTTATTTCAAACCAAGCAGAATTAGTGGAGATGCAAGGCTTTTTAAAACTGTTAAAATGAGTCAAATTTTGCGCTGCGGACACCGTATACGCCGACTTTGGAGTACCTACTAGAACACAGGAAAAAATAGAGTGACACAGAGAGAGGGAGGGAGGGAGGGAGGGAGGGAGGGAGGGGAGAAGAGATAGAGGGAGGGAGGGAGGAAGAGAGAGAGGTAGAGAGATAGAGGAAGAGAGATAGAGAGAGAGAGGAAGAGAGATAGAAGGAGGAAAGGGAGAAAGGGGAAGGAGAAACATTATAATAAATATTTTAAATTTAAAGTTATTTATGTTTTAATTTTATTTTTAATGTTAATTGTACTTTAATATATAAACAATTAAATGATGGCATGCACAGACACAAAAATTAAAAGTGACAGTCTATTTATTGACACATCTTGACATAAATGTACAAACAAACAATATATATACATATATACATAAGATAAATAAGATAAATACGACAACATATATACATATATACACATACAATCACTTCTCTCCCTTGCCGTTGGTATCAGCTGGCGACTGGGAGGCTGAGGCGAACAAGTCCAAATTGGCCCCTAACATGCCCGATATCCCGGATAACCCCGACAAGTTTAAGAGTCCCTCCGGGCTGGCCGACTCGGACAAGTTCACTTCGGGGTCGGCGTGTGTCGGAGTCACCATGTCTGTGGCAGTGCCACGCACCACAACTGTAGGAGAGGCCCTCGTGTGCGGCACCATTCCTAATGTCCGTACTTGTGCGGTTTGCGGTGGTGACGGCCGTACCACTGGCGGAGCTGGATGCAGAGGCTGAGGCGGAAGACTTGGCAGAGGCGGGTGTGGCAGTGGCTGATGAAGACTGTGTGGCACGCCCACATAGCGGTCCACGTACTCCAGTGTCTGCGCAGGCCACTGTTGGGGTTGAGGCTGGTATGCCTGAGTTGTATGTGCAGGAGCCAGTGCAGGAGCAGGAGCAGGAGCAGGAGCATGAGCAGGAGCAGGAGCAGGAGCAGCCCCACAAACCACCGGTCCCACGAATGTTCCTTCCTCCTCCTCCAGATGGTGCGATGCCATGCGGTTCAGTGGACCGCAAACCACCACAAACCGCTCCTCCGGCATCGTGAGGATCATGTCCCGAATATAGTTGGCGAATGCCACTCGCTTCGTCACCGCCGGTGGAGGTGGAGGTGGAGGAGGAGGAGGAGGAGGCGGCGGCTGCATCACCTTGAGCATGTCGGCAGACTCATCGAACCTCTTGTGGATGGCAGCGAGGAGGTTGGTGTCGACTGGGGCACAACGCTTCCCTCTCCCCTTTCCCCGCTCTTGGGATGTACCGGGAGGAGTGGGTGGAGGGTCCTCGTCCATCGCCACCTCCACATCGGTCCCGACATTCTCCTCCACACTGAGATCGAGCTGCGGGAGCCGCGACAGGAGTGGCCAACTGCAAAACAAAATCATAACATAACATAAGTAAACATGAATGCAAATCGATATTTCGACAAAAGACACGACAAGTCAACAGTAAATCAAATTTATATAAAGCAAAAATAATTAACGTTAAATGCAGACATGGATTTATAACGATTATATCATGATACATCTATTGTCAATATCTCGATTTAAGAACAACTACACAACAACTCAACATTAAAGAAATAAATAACATTAACAAATTACTAGAATATTAGATGTTGCTAGGATGTAACAACAACAACAAACAAACAAACAAACATAAATACAACAAAAGCATAACATAACAAACTAGAATACGATACTAATGGCCGCACTTGTCAGAACGAAAAAAGTTTATGTACTTACACTCCTGCAGGGCTCCGGTCGGTGATGGACGACGGACCGCAGGAACCCGAACTTGCGCAGGATCCACTGCTCCCGCTCAGTCAGGTCAGCGGCTCCGTCCCCGCTCTTTTTTTTGTGGAGCCGCGTGTTCGTGTCCCGCAGCGACTTGAACCACTTCTGGAGATGGACTGTTGTGGTCCCCAGAAGTGTCGCCTGGTCCTCCCACATCTTGGCCTTTCTGTCTGCGCGGCGGTAATCCGTGAGCTTCATGTTCCAAATGATGGGGTTCTCCTCAAGGAAGTCCAACATTTGACCCTCCTTGAAGACCGACAGAGAACAGTCGCTCTTCTTGGCCCTCCGTCTCTTTGACGTGGCGATGGCAGCGGTGCTGGCGGAGGAGGCGGCGGAGGCAGCGGACGACGCCCGTGAGCTGCCCGCAGAGGCAGGAGATGGCGAGCTGGAGCGGGGACGCCAGCGTTGCGTCATCGGCCTCTCCACTTCCATCTCCAGCTCCTCCAGTGGAGAGTGGTGTTCTGGAGAGTAGTGTTGTGGAGAGTGGTGTTCTGGAGAGTGGTGTGGAGAGTGGTGAGGTGGCGAGGCAGGTGAGGCAGGTGAGGAGGCTGGTGATGGAGAGCATTGTAACAAAGTCTGCCTCTTTCTGCCTCTCCCACGGCCTAGTCCTCCTCCTGTAACAGCAGCTCTGGAGGCTGGTGTGGTAGCAGTAGTACTGGTGGTGGTAGTAGTAGTAGCAGTAGCAGAAGCAGCAGCAGCAGTGGTGTTCCTCTTAGCAGGCATGGTGGCAGAGTGTGAGGGGAGCCTGTTGCTGCAGGCTTTATATACCCAGGAGCCAACAAGCGGCGGACCGCGGAGAGATACCATAGGTCGCGCATAGGTCGCGCATAGGTCGTGCATAGGTTTCGCATACGCTCCGCATACGCTCCCCAAATATCCATACGCTCCTCATACGCTCCTCATACGCTCCACATACGCTCCACATGCCAATCAAAACTGTCAAAACATGTCACAGCACGCTCCCATACGCTCCTCATACGCTCCTCATAGGTTCCCCATACGCTCAAACACCCCCGAAAGTTCACCGAAGGTCATCATAGGTCGGCATAGGTCGGCAAAAACACGGCGTACGCAGGTTTTCAATACGCTCCCGCCATACGCCGTAATGTGACAGCCCCTTAACCAGGATGATCACCCGCTCCCCTATTTGACACCACCCACCCACCCGCCCACCCACCGCTCCATCTGGGTCCGGTTCCTCTAATCCCATCCGAAATTTCCATTAGTTCCCAAAGTAAAACCATTACGCAGCCTGCGAGGGTTTTGTGTCTGTTCCGCCCCATACCCCACCCCCATGCCCCCGCGGTTAGGTTCGGGGGAGGGGCGGGGTGTCGACATACCATTCCCCGCCGATGTTCCCCGCACAAAGCAGGCCGCTCCCGGCTAACCGACCACGCCTCACCCCCCTACTGCCCCCATCCCACCGGCCCTAAAAGAACCCGGTATAATCTTGTTGAGGAGTTCTGATTTTTGTTAAGGCGGAAATGAGATGCAGGTTGAGAGTGTGTGACTCACGGCTGACAGCTGGACACGTCCGGGCGGCCACCATCTGTGTACGGGGACGGCGCTGGTCCCGGGTCGGCCCCCGCCCCCGCGACACAAGAGACCGCCAACGGCGCAGAGTGGAGAGGCGGCGGGGAGGATGCATAGCGCGCCCGTGTATGGCTTACTTTTGCAAGACCGGGGCGTGACGGGGAAGGGGGCCGGCGAAGGGGGCCGGCGAAGCCTGGGGGAGGGAGCGGAGGGAGGGAGGGGAGGAGGATGGGAGGGAGGGGAGGGGGGAAGGAGGGGAGGGAGGGAGGAGGGAGGGAAGGAGGGAGGGAGGGGAGAGAGGGGAGGGAGGAGAGGAAGGAGGTGAGGGAGAGGGAGGGACGGGGATGCGACATTGCAGGGGCCGAGAGGGGAGGGCAGGGGTGGAGAGGGGTGGGGAGGGGAGGTGTGGGAGACGGATGGGGGGGGGGGTGACTGCGGGGTAGGGAGGAGAGGGGGAGAGTGGAAGGGAGGGGGAGGGGAGTGGTGGGGAGATGCGGGGACGGGAGCGGAGGTGAGGGGCGGGGCTGGGCTGGGGCGGGCTGAGGTCGTGGGGGGGGGGGGGGGGGGGGGGGGGGGGGTTTGAGCGCGTTTTAGATGCGGTTAGGAGATGGCCCGGGGGCGGGACGGGGACGGAACAGTGCAGGGCGGAGCATGGAGAACGTCTGGCAACGTAGAACGTGTGGTTAACAGTAGGGTTCAGAATGAACAACAGCGGTAGGCGTGGGTCGGAGGTGGGGTGCGGGTGTGGTAGGGTAGTGTAGTGTTGTGGACGGTGGAGTAGTGTAGGGCAAGGTAGGGTGGTAGGGTGGAATCGGGTTTGGTGGAGTGGTATGGGATGATGGGGGGATGATGGGGGGATGGTGGGGGAATGATGAGGGATGATAGGGGGATGATGGGGGGATGATGGGGGGATGATGGGGGGAATGATGTGGGATGATGGGGGGATGATAGACGATGAGCTGGGATGAGGGGGTTAAGGTTGTATGAGGTGGGATGAGATGGGATGTGGTGTGGTAACGTAGATGAGGTGGGTTGGGTGAGGTGGGATGGGATGAGTTAAGATGGGATGAGGTGGGATAACGTAGGATGATTTGGGTTGGGTGAGGTGGGGTGGGGACGAATTGGATGTGTTGGGCGGGGGATGAGGGTGTGTGGGGTGTGTGAGATGAGGTGGTGTTGAGGGCCATCACATGACCGGAAACAACGTGAAAGGAGCGAGCACGAGGGAAGGTCAACAACCCACATCAACAAGACGAGAACACTTAATATGCTCACTTGATATTTCCACTCTGACCCAGCATTTGTCACCGGACCATTAGTGTCGCGTGGCACCATGTTTCTTTTTTGCGCGCGTTCTGTTATGACTGTATTGATGGTAACGCTGCTTGGTTTGTTGGTTGTTGGAGTTTTATGTCCTGGCAACATCTAAGGTCATATCAGGAATGGGTGCTAACTTGTGACAGTGTGCACTCATGGTGACTTTATAGCACTGCTCCACTTGAAAATCAAGCCGCCGGCAACATGAGCCAATATCCCACTCAGTCACATTATCCTGACACTGAGGTAACCAGTCCTTGCCCTATCCAATTAATGCCAAGCGCCAGGCTAGGAGGCGACCACTATCAATTTTATAAGTCATTGGTTTGACTAGACCGGGAAGCGAACTCCCGATATCCCGCATACGAAGCCCACGCTCTACTTATTCGGCCACCGCGCCCGGTGGCCGACGGTCACGTGACTCTCCATTCAGCCATTGTCGAATGGCAGCCGGTCTTATAACCGACAGAGACTAGCGGTGAGATTGGCATTATCCTGCAACCACCCAGGCTTCCCACCGGTGTTAAGGGCAGTCGCTAATCGCCCTAATTATCACCCTATCAGTCAGTAATGGAGAGAGGGGCCTCATACCAGATAGATAGAAACGGTTGATTGTTGGGGTTTTATGTCCTAGCAACTTCTAAGGTCATATCAGGACGGGTACCGACTTGTGACAGTGCACACTCATGGCGACTTCATAGTGCTGTCCCACTGGGAAATCAGGCCGCCAGTACCATGACCTGGTATCCCACTCAGTCACATTATCCTGACACTGAGCACACCAGTCCTTGCCCTGTCCTAATAATGCCGAGTGCCAGGCTAGGAAGCGACAAGTATCAATTTTTAAGTCATTGGTTTGACTCGACCAGGGTTCGAACCCACGACCCCACGATCTACCAGCACGGGAGACGGACACTCACCTCAACTCATTCGGCCATCCCATCTGGTAAGGTTCATACATAGTGCCTTAATATAATAATGCTTCCCCACTGGGAAACTAAATTACCGATGCCATAACTCACTCAGTCGCATTCTGAAACTGAAGAAAACTAGTCTTTTCCCATTCTTGGCAATGCCAAATGCCAGGCTAGGTAGTGATAAGTATCAATTTTGAAAGTCATTGGTTTGACCCATTCAGAATAGGGAAACCCAACTTACCCCCATGCCATCACCTCTGCCAATTTGGATTTCCACCGCTATGTCTAACTTACAGCATCATCAAAGGCAAATTGTTCTCTTTTCTTTCTTTTTCTTCTTTTTTATTGACGAGGTATTTACTCTGCCCATAACGTATTATAAGCTCCTGTCAGGGTCCTTGTTTTCAACGCTGGACAGCTGTGGTGCTGTTTTGATCTGTTCCTTTGCCCAGGAGTGTTTACCTGTGTCTGCTCAGGTCAGCCTTCTGCAATTTTGGTTGTTAGTAATAGCCTATGTTAGTTTTTTTTGTAATTTTCCAGTTTTTTGTCTAGTCTGAGTATGATACCTTAGCCTACTATGTACATCTACTTGAGTGACATGCAGGCTTGTGGGAGAGGATCCCATTCCAGTCAGATTTGTTATATTTGTTATAGCATCCTTTCACCTAAACCCTGCCCTTAGATAGTGCACTTGTGTGCTAGAACACACTCGGACCCTTTAGGACTGCGGCCAGGTGGGATGGCTCTGTTGTTTGCCTAGCCATTTTGTATTTCAGGGTGGATCAGTTGCATGACCGTGGCCTGTCCATTTCTGTGTTGGTTTGTGCCATTACACATACCCAGGTGGACTGCGCCATGTGGTGATAGCTTTCCTGATTTCCTTTATACTTAGGAGGGCTAATTTTCCTATTTTTTCTGTTTAGTGCCTACCACTTTTCCGGGCCTGTCTTTTGCTTTCTGTGCCAGTACACAGCAAGCATTGACTGCACTCAGGGGCAGGTGTGGTTTTGTTGTGTCAGTAAGTAATTGTTTTCTTTAGGAATTTGTTGTAGTGGTCAGGGTTACGGATTGCCTGTAATTGTACTTTTTGTTTATTTCAGGCATGTGCTGCCATGGTTAGTACACTTATCTCATGTATTTTCATGTTGCTTCTTTCCGGAGTATTGGGGCCGCCATGTGTATGTGGTGTGGGATGTTAAAAAATCCCTTGGGTCTGTAAAAGTGTAGGCTCGGGCTTTCTGTTGATCAACTGTGTAATGGTGAAAACAACAGTATTCAGACTTACCCATGATAGGCGGTATAAAACTTCATGATAAAAAAAAGAGAGAGATAGAAAGACATACGATGATAGACATAGATGTGGTTGTTGTGTTACGTCCTAGCAACATCTAAGGTCATATCAAGACGGGATAGACATAGACAAAGAACAGAGGGAGAGACCAATGCCAATATAACCAGTCACAGATAGACAGATGTAGAAACACATACAATCATATACATAGACAAAGAACACAGGGACAGACCAATGCCAATATAACCACTCACAGATAGACATATGTAGAAACACAAACAATGATAGACATAGACAAAGAACAGAGGGAGAGACCAAGGCCAATATAACCAGTCACAGATAGACAGATGTAGAAACACAAACAATGATAGACATAGACAAAGGACAGAGGGAGAGACCAATGCCAATATAACTACTCACAGATAGACAGATGTAGAAACACATAAAATGATAGACATAGACAAAGAACAGAGGGAGAGACTAACACCAATATAACCAGTCACAGATAGACAGATGTAGAAACACATACAATGATAGACATAGACAAAGAACAGAGGGAGAGACCAATGCCAATATAACCAGTCACAGATAGACAGATGTAGAAACACATACAATGATAGACAGACACGCACAAAAATGGACACAGCGAACGACATACACACAAAGACTTCGCACAAACTGAGAGATAAAAAGATAGCGAGACAGGGAAGTCGTGACAGACGGAGACAAGATAGGATGGCAGACATAGCGCACAGAGGCAGAGTGATAGAAAGCGAAGAGATGAGCAGAAAAAAGAGCAAACAGAGGTTTTGTTTGTGTGTTGTTGTGTTACGTCCTAGCAACATCTAATGTCATATCAGGACGGGTACAGACTTGTGACAGTGTGCACTCATGGCGAATTTATAGTGCTGCCCCACTGGAAGACCAGGCCGCCAGCACCATGACCTGATATCCCACTCAGTCATTTTATCCTGACACTGAGCCAACCAGTCCTTGGCCTATCCTAATTATGCCGAGTGCCAGGCTAGGAAGCAACAAATATCAATTTTTAAGTCATTGGTTTGACTCGACCAGGGTTCGAACCCATGAACCCACGACCACACGATATACCAACACGGGAGATGGACGCTCTAACTCATTTGGCCATCCCATCCAGTCAGAGAAGAGAGAGAGAGAGGCATTATGACAACGCTGACAAAGCGATTGTATTCTGAAACACAACACCAACTTATTTCGACCTGCTTTCAATTATGGCATGGTTATGCCTCGGTCAAAAATGCGCTACAGAGTGCTTGCGGCGACCATAAGTCGCAGCATCGGCCACACCGTACGGCGACCATATGGTGAGCTACGGTCGCCGTACAGTGACCTACTGTTTTTTGCTCGCCACAAGCGGTTGAGGTTATTTTAAGTTGAAGTTATCTTAACTTCGCAAAATCGCAACACTGCAGGCCCCAAGGAGGCCCAGCACCATACGTCACCTTTTTTGACATCAATGAATATCAAGATGGTACATAGAATATTCATGTTTGTGTGATCAATATTAAGAAACTTAAATTTTTATATATTAAATACGTGCATAAAGTTAAAGAATAGATAAACCGCAGACCGCAATGCCGTAACATTTGCATAAACTGCAATGCACACCGCAGACCGCAGCACCTTGCAGCGCCGCAGCATTTGTGAACTAGGCATTATCGAGTTTTGCTGTGTATTTCATAATCCGTACAAAAACTGATATGAAATAGAATTTCAGAATACGCTAATATCCCAATTAAACTAGAAGCATGTGTATGCACATACAACCCACAGTGTAAGTAGTAGTCAGTAGTAAGTAGTACAGTCAGTAGTAAGTAGTACAGTCAGTAGTAAGTAGTACAGTCAGTAGTAAGTAGTACAGTCAGTAGTAAGTAGTACAGTCAGTAGTAAGTAGTACAGTCAGTAGTAAGTAGTACAGTCAGTAGTAAGTAGTACAGTCAGTAGTAAGTAGTACAGTCAGTAGTAAGTAGTACAGTCAGTAGTAAGTAGTACAGTCAGTAGTAAGTAGTACAGTCAGTAGTAAGTAGTACAGTCAGTAAGTAGTACAGTCAGTAGTAAGTAGTACAGTCAGTAGTAAGTAGTACAGTATGTACAGTGAAATCCCATTGCAAGTATTACATCTAATACAATACTTTCAGTAGTGAATTTAATGCAAGCCATTTTCAGGATTATATATTATAGCCTATTTTCAGCATTACATGTCTTATTGTTTTACATCGCAGAGACATGTAACGTCACATTATGACGGGTGACAGTGCGCACTCATAGAGTCATAATATACTTTACAGTGCTGCCCCATTGGGAAAACAGGCCGCCAGCACCATGCCTTGATATCCCACACAGTAACATTATCCTGATACTGTGTTACCCAGTCCTTGTCCTATCCTATTAATGGCGAGCGCCAGGCTAGGTAGCGACAAGAATAAATGTCAGATGGTATTGGTTTGACATGGCTGGGATTCGAACTCCCGACCTTCCACAATGGGAATCCTACGCTCTACCGATTCGGCTACCGCGTCCGGATAGCATTGCATGTAACGCAAGCTAAATTGAGGCCACGTGTAACAGAACCTACATTCATGATGCCATACAATACAACCTAGTTTCTGTTTGTTTGTGTGTTTTGTTGTTGTTTTACGTCCTAGCAACATCTAAGGTCATATCAGGACGGGTACCGACTTGTGACAGTGCACACCCATGGTAACTTTATAGTGCTGCCACACTGGGAAATCAGGCCACCGGCACCATGACCTGATATCCCATTCAGTCACATTATCCTGACACTGAGCCAAACAGTCCTTGCCCTATCCTAATAATGCCGAGTGCCTGGCTAGGAAGCGACAAGTATAATTTGTTAAGTCATTCGTTTGACTCGACCAGGGTTTGAACCCATGAAGGTTTGGATCCCCCGATCTCCCAAAACAGGAGACGGATGCTCAACTCATTCAGCCACCTTGTCTGGTTCAACCGAGTTTCAGTTTTGCATGTAATACAATGTACATCATGCATTACCTCCGCTCCGCAATACAACACTGCTGGCGTGTGCACCTGTTATTTGTTTGAATGGCGCCTAATTCCACCGCTTCCACCCCCCCCCCCCCCGACTATTTTTGCTACTTTTCTTCAAACACTTACACACTTATCGCATACCATCCGACTGGGTGACATAAATAATGTGTAACCCCCTTCTGGATCGGCGCGTGGATTATGTTAATTATCCTGGTGCACTTCCGGCCTGCGTGTTGACACGGGCGCGTCATTAATGCTGCTCCGAGTTGTACATGCAGAGAGCTGCGGGGCCCTGTCGGCAAGCGCCGCCGTCGACATCCTGAGCCGGCGGGAGGTCAGGGGATGCCCAGAGAGGAGGGTGGAGGGGGGACGGCGACGGCGACGGGGATAGGAGGGGGTGGTGTGAGTGAGAGGGTGGGGAGGGGGAGGGGAGGAAGGGAGGAGATGGGGAGGAGGGGAGGGGAGGAGGAGAGGAGGAGAGGAGGAGAGGAGGAGAGGAGGAGAGGAGGAGAAGAGGGGGAGAGGAGTGGAGGAGGGGAGTGGGTCGGGGGTCAGAGAGGAGGAGATGAGGGGAGGGGGGAGTAGGAGGGGAGAGGGTGGGTGGGATGGGGGAGAGAGTGGAGGCGGGGTGGAGGATGAGAGGGGGAGGGGAGGTGGGGAGGGGGTGGGAGGAGAAGGGGAGGATGGGGGGATTGGGAGGAAGGGGGAGGAACGGGAGGGGAGGGGAAGGGAGGAGGAGGGGAGGGGAGAGACGGGGAGGTGGGACGGGGAGAAGGTGAGAAGGAGAGCAGGTTGGGGAGGAGGGGGGAGAAAGTGTAGGGGGCAGGGTGTAGGAGGGGAGGTGGTAGATAGGGCGAGGGAGGGAGAGGAGGAAAGATGGGAAGAGATAGGAGGGGAGAGCAGGAGGGGCAGGAGGGGGGTAGAGGGAAGGATGGGAGGAGATAAGAGAACAGTTGGAAAAGGACGGGAGCCCAGGAGGGGAGGAGGGGGAGAGGGGGAAGGATGGGAGGAGAGAGGAGAAGAGTATGAGGGGGTAAAGGACGGGGGGGGGAAGGACAGGAGAGCAGGAGGGGGAAGAGGGGGGAGGCGAGGCGAGAGGGGGAAGGATGGAAGGAGAGAGAACAGTGGGAGGGTCGTAAGGCCAGGAGAACAGGAGGGGGAGGATGGGGGAGAGGGGGAGGATGGGGGAGAGGGGGAAGGATGGGAGAAGACAGGAGAAGAGTGGGAGGGGGGAAAGAACGGGAGAGCAGGAGGGGGGGGGGAGGAGGGGCAGGAGGGGGGAGAGGGAAGGATGGGAAGGGAGAGGAGAAAAGTGGGAGGGGAAAAAGGATGGGAGCGGGGAGGAGAGGGAAGGGGAGAACGGGTGAGAGGGATTGGGAGGGTGAAACTTAGAGAGTGGGAGAAGGAGGGGAGAGGGGGAGGCAGAGTCAAGAGGCGGGGAAGAGGCGGGGACCAGGAAGAGGGAAGAAAGAGGAGAGAAGCGGAGAGGACGAGGAGGAGAGAAGGGGAGGGGAGAAGGAGGATAGGAGGAGGAGTGAAAAGGAGGGGAGAAGGAGGAGAGAAGATGAAGGGAGAAAGGTGAGAGCAGGGGAGAATACAAGGAGAGAAGCGGGGAGAAGGAGATGAAAAGAGGAAGCGGAAGTAGGGGACAAAAAGAGGGCGCAGGAGGAAAGAACGAGAGAATGACGGGTATGCAAGGTGAGACGGATTGGAGAGCGGTGGGTAGAGGCATGGTGGTAATCGAAGGGGGGGGGGGCGGTAGGTGAGAGCGAGAAGAACAAGAAGAAGACGGGGAAGAGGACAGGAGTCGGGAGCATGCGATATACGGCTACAACAAGCTACAACGTAATTGGAAGCAACAAGCAGAAACGGCGGCTTGTCAGAGAAGGAAGCCCCACTTTATACACGCCCTGAATCCATTAACCTACTGCCGACCTTGGCGTGCCGCGCCAAACTCACGCACGACCTTGCCACGACCTCGGGGTCAGCGACCTTTCTTCCCCCTCTCCACCCCGCCCACCCCGGGATCGCCTCCTGCCTTCCCGGAGGAGTGTGCCATCCCCTGGGGAGGGTATATATGTTTAAAGGCACCCTACCCCTTATTAAAGCTGCATAGTCTAATGAAGCATCTTTTTTTTTTTTTTCTTTTTTTTTTTTCAAAACAATTATCTAGAATTTGATTGTACATATCTAACTTAGCTACTGGTGCTCTTATTAAGCATTTGTTGCTGCATAGAAGGGAATACTGAGACAATTTAATAGAACCTTTTACTGCTAAAAAAAAAAGCCTATGGTGTCAGAGTTTTGACGTGCTTGCCAAAATTAATTTAACATGTTTTGCATTTCAAATATCTCAAAACGTGGCCATTTAAAGTTGCATAGTCCGATGAAGCATCACACTTCCCTAACCAAAATACTTACCTAAATTTGATTCTACATATTTATGTTAGATACTGGTACAGTTATTAAGCATTTGTTGTCACATAGAATGGCATGGGGAGTCAATTTAATAGAACCTGTTACTGCATAAGCCTATGGCATCAGATTTTTTGCGGGCTTGCCAAAATTAATTTTGCATGTTGTCACTTCAAATATCTCCAAAGTTAGCCATTTAAGCTAAAAGTTACTTCAACCTAAAGTAAAGTAGCTTATAATGATCAATTTAATATATTTATCTCAGAAAATGACAGAAACTCAAAACCATCGGACTATGCAACTTTAAAATAAGTTACTTCAACTTTCAAGGTAGATTATATCAATCGATTCAATATATTTATTTAACAAAAATGACCCTAACTCAAAACCATCGGACTCTGCAACTTTAAGTCGGGGTGTGAACCCATCACCAGCAGGTCTGAAGAGAAGGAGGGCAGGCAGTAAGAGGAGTGGTTGGGAGAGGAAGGATGGGGGAGGAGAGGGGGGGAGGAGAGGGGGGGGGGGGAGAGGCTTCTCGCATGTCCACAGCGGCGCATGCCCCTTGTGATCGCGAACGTGTGGCGGTGAAAAGGACCAGTGTTATGTGACTGAGGGGGAGATGGGGAGAGGGATGGGAGGGGGGAGGAGCCTCTTTCTGTCTCTGTTTGTGTGTGCGCGTGTTCGCAGAGGTCAGAGGTCACAGACAGCGGATACATCCTGATGACAAATAAACGCAGGCGGCGCGGGGAGGGAGTCTGAGGGCGCCGTTACGTCATGCCGGACCTGAGGCGCAGCCTGCCGCCGGTCCCACAGGCCCGGCGGCACGGTGACAGGTGGCAAGGGCACGTGCCTCTCCGGCAGAACGGCCCTCGGTTCACCTCTCCCACTACCCTCAATATGCTCTCGATATAACACTGTCCTCAATAGAACATTGCCCTCAATAGAACGCTACCCTCAATAGTACGGTGTCCGCAATACAACGGCATCATCAATACAACGGCATCATCAATACAACGGCACCATCAATACAACACTGTCCTCAATAGAACATTGCCATCAACACAACGTTGTGCTCAATACAACGGTGTCGTCAATACAATACTGCCCTCAATATAACGCTGGTCTCAATACAACACTGCCCTTAATGCAGCACTGCCCTCAATACAACGTGGGCCTCAATACAACAAGGCCCTCAGTGCAACACTGCCCTCAATACAGCACTGCCCTCAAGAAAAAAACATTGCCCTCAAGAAAACACTGCCTCAATGCCCTCAATACTACACTGCTGCGGCCTTCAAAACAACACGGTCGTCAATACAACACTACCATTAATACAACACTGCCCCCAATACCACACTGCTCTCAATAGCACACTGCTCTCAATACAACACTGCTACCAATACAACGCTGCCCTCAATATGCAGACAACACCAGTGATTATTTCAAACCCCAGTACATAATTTTGAAGTGATAAATATCCATAACCAATACCACACATAAATCCAGACCAACACACCAGTCACTCATTAACAATGCCATAACACGCAAGCACATAAAATAACAAGCCGCAAACAACCAATAATTGAATCTGAGTGCCCTCACCCATCCTCACCCACCCTCACCCACCCTCACCCACCCTCACTCACCCTCACCCACCCTCACTCACCTACACCCACCCTCACCCACCCTCACCCACCCTCACCCACCCTCACCCACCATCACTCACCCACCCCACACACCACCATCACCCCCTCACCAACCCTCACCCACCCTCACCCACCCTCACCACCCCACCCACCCCCACCCCACCATCACCCCACCCTCACCACCATCACCCACCTCACCCACCCTCACCCACCCCATCACCCACCCCTCACCCACCTCACCCACCCACCCACCCTCCCCACCTCACCCCCACCCACCCTCACACAACCATCACCCACCCTCACCAACCCTCACCCACCCTCACCCACCCACCCCACCCACCCATCACCCACCCTCACCCACCCTCACCAACCTTCACCCACCTCACCCACCCTCACCCACCTCACCCACCTCACCCACCATCACCCACCCCCACCCACAATCCACACACCACACCCACCCTCACCCACCATCACACACCATCACCCACCCCTCACCCTCACCCACCCCACCCACCCTCACCCACCCCACCCACCCTCACCCACCATCACCCACCCACCACCCACCCTCACCCACCCTCACCCACCCTCACCACCCTCACCCACCCTCACCCACCATCCACCCCCACCATCACCCACCCTCACCCACCATCACCCACCCTCACCCACCCTCACCCCCATCACCACCTCACCACACCCACCCTCACGCCCCTCACCCGATCACCCACCCTCACCCACCCTCATACACCCAACGCCAACACATAACCTGACTACAAGTCACCTACCCATCCACAAACCCATCTAAAGCGTGCCTAAATGCACCATTCCCTACAATTAAAATATGTGATATGCGTTGTTGTCATAATGTCATTGGGGATTAATGCCCCTTCCTCCTCCGCCCACTCGTCATGCCTTTTCGTACTTCCCCACGCCACCCTACCCCACTAACCACTACCCACTACCCACTCCAGCATCCGCCCCACCAACAACTCCTACACTCCACAAATAGCAAGCACTGGGCGTGGTGGCCGAATCGGTAAAGTACAGGCCTCCTGTGCGGGAGATTGGGGGTTCGGTTCCCGGTTGAGTCAAACCAATGACTTTAAAAATTGATACTTGTCGCTTCCTAGCTTGGCACTCGGCATTAATGGGAAAGGGCAAGGACTGGTTAGCTCAATGTCAGGATAATGTGATTGAATGTGATATTGAGTCATGGTTCTAGTAGTATGATTTCCCAGTGGGGCAGCACTATAAAGTCACCACGAGTATACACTGTCGCAAGTCAGTACCCGTCCTGATATGACCTTAGATGTTGCCAGGACATACAACCAACCACAAATAGCGCCACCATCGTCAACCAGCCAGCTTCCCTCTTCCGCCCAGCGCTCACTAACACAATGGCCGGATTATCATATATATGACCCCGAGCCTTCACACGGTGGTTGATTACAGTATAAGAGCCTTTTCACCACCACCACCCACAGCCCACCACCCCCACCCCCCCCCCACCCACAGCCACCCCCCCACCCCACCAACGCCCCACACCCCCACCCCCCCCACCACCCACAGCCCACCGCCCCCACAGCCCACCCCACCCCACCCACCGCCACCCCGCCACCCACAGCCCACCACCACCCACAGCCCACCGCCACCCACAGCCACCCACAGCCCACCGCCACCCACAGCCCACCGCCACCCACAGCCCCCCACCACCGCCCACAGCCCACCACCACCCACCCCCCCCCACAGCCACCCACCCCACAGCCCACCCACCACCCCACCAAGCCCTCCCACCACCCCACCCACACCCCACCACCACCCACAGCCCACCACCACCACAGCCACCGCCCCCACCCACCACCCCCATCCCCCACCGCCCACCACCCACAGCCCACCGCCACCCACAGCCCACCACCAGCCCACCGCCACACGCCACCACACAGCCCCGCCACCACAGCCCCGCCACCACAGCCACCAGCCCACCCCAGCCACCCACAGCCCACCCACCCACAGCCCCCCACCACCGCCACAGCCCACCCACCACAGCACCCCCACGCCCAACCACCACATCCACCACCACCCACAGCCCACCGCCACCCACAGCGCACCGCCGCCCACAGCCCACCACCACCCACAGCCCACCACCACCCACAGCCCACCGCCACCCACAGCCCACCACCACCCACAGCCCACCGCCACCCCACCACAGCCCACCACCACCCACAGCCCACCGCCACCCACAGCCCACCACCGCCACCTCCTCACCAACACCGCCGCCACCACCACCGCCAACCACGCCTACCGACACCCCCCCCCCCCCCGAACACCGCCTCACGTTTTAATTCCACTCCCCTCAGTTCTAATTCCACGCCGGGTGGTTCGAAGCCCAGTTCAGAACCTGCTTAACAGACGACGCATAATAATTACCGCTCAGGTCCGACAGGGCTCAATGCAAATGGCGCGTAACCGTGTAGTGTCAGAGTGTGTGTGTGGAGCGGGGTTAGGGGGAGATGGGGGGAAGGGGGGGGGGGTGAGGATGAGGGTGGAGGTGGATGTCTGTGGCTGAGTGGGTAGGGCACTTGAGTGTGTCGGTGGTGTGTGCGGGTGGGTGAGTGTGAGTGGGTGGGTGGGTGGGTGGGCAGGTATGGAGGTAGGTGCAGTGAGTGTGGAAGTGGGTGGGTGGCTAGGTGCGTATGTAGGTGGGTAGATGTGTGTCGTGGATACGGGGGTGAGAATCTGGGTTTGAAGTGTGTGTATGATAAGTGGATGGGTATGTAGGTTGATAGGTGAGTGAGTGAATGAGTGAGTGAGTGAGTGAGTGAGTGAGTGAGTGAGTGAGTGAGCCAATGAGGGAGTTAGTGAGTACATTAGTGAGTGAGTAATTGAGTGAGTGAGGGAAGAAATGAGGGAGTGGGTGAGTGAGTGAGCCAATGAGTGAGTTAGTGAGTAAATTAGTGAGTGAGGTAGTGAGTGAGTAAGTGAGTGAGTGAGTAAGTAAGTGAGGCAAGGAAAGAAGGAGTGGGTGAGTGAGTGAGTGAGTGAGTGGGTATGTAGGTCGGTGAGTGAGTGAGTAGGTAGGTCGGTGGGTGGGTCGGCATGGGTGTTGAGGGCATGTGTATGAGTGTATAGCGTGTGAGTGTGTATGTGGTGGGCATGGGTGTGGGTGTAAGGGGGTGTGGGTGTAAGGGTGTGTGAGTGTAAGGATGTGTACATGCATGGCGTGCGAGTGTGTTTTGTGGGTATGTGTGTGAATGCAGAGGTTGTGAGTGTAAGTGTGTGTGTCAGTGTAGGGGCGTGTCAGTGTAAGGGTGTGTGAGTGTCAGTGCAAAGGTGTGAGTGTAAGGGTGTGTGACTGACTGTAAGCGTGTGTGTGTAAGCGTGTGTGTGTAAGCGTGTGTTAGAACAGCGTGTGAGTTTAGCGAGGGGAGGCTGAACGTGTGGGTACTGGACGGGTGCGCATCATCTGGCACTGATGGGCGGATGGCGACAATTTGCACCGATCTATTTGTTATTCACTGCTGCCACCTTGTCTCCTCCAGGCGCCTGGGGCACCACCACTAACACCCACCCCCACACCCTCACACACCCACACACACACCACACACGCGCACACCCACAACACACGCATTACCCATGCGCCACGGTCTACTTTGCGTGTGACACCGCCTTTGTCGCGCTAAGTGACTGTGTCAGTGCGGCGCGCGGCCGGGGCCGGCTTTTGTCACCTGCCGAGTGGCCTGTGTTTTTCAGTGCCGGCTGCAGGAGCAGACAGGGCCGGCCGTCAGAGCGTGTTACTGGCCGGCCGGTACTCCTAGTGCAGGGCCCGGTGCCTCCACGGGCGGGCCCTGCGCCTCCCCGCGCGGGGCCCGACGTCCGGCACCTTGCGCCCGCGGCCCCGTGTCAGCTAGCGGGAAAGAACCCCCATTAGAACCAGAGACCAGACGGGATGGCCGAATGAGTTGGAGCGTCCGTCTCCCGTGCTGGTAGATCGTGGGGGTCGTGGGTTCGAACCATGGTCGAGTCAAACCAATGACTTGAAAATTGGTGCTTGTCACTTCCTAGCCAGGCGCTCAGCATTTTTAGGAGAGGGCAAGGACTGGTGTGCTCAGTGTCAGGATAATGTGACTGAGTGGGATACCAGGTCATGGTGCCGGCGGCCCGGTTTCCCAGTGAGACAGCACTATAAAGTCGCCATGAGTGCGCACTGTCACAAGTCGGTACCCGTCCTGATATGACCTTAGATGTTGCTAGGACGTAAAACAACAACAAACAAACAAACCCCCATTAGAGCAATGGGCGCTTACAGTCGGCACAGTAACAAATCACCGGCACTAGTAACTTCCCAGTTCCACCGGAGGATGCGGTCGCCGAATCGGTAGAGATGAGGAGTTCGATTCCCCGGCCGAGTCAAAGCAATGACTTATACACTTGATACATGTCGCTACCTAACATCACATGGGGATTCCACCTCATTCTCCACGGCATTAATAGGATAGGACAAGGACTGGTTAGCGCAGTGTTAGGATAATGTAACTGTGTGGGATAACAGGACATGGTGGTGGCAGCATGGTCTCCCAGTGGGGCAGCACTATAAAAGTTGTCATGAGTGCACACTGTCACAAGTCAGTACCCGTCCTGATATGACCTTAGATGTTTTCAGGACGTAAAACTGCAACAAACAAACAAGTTCCCAGTTGCAGCAGACACTTAAGCGGCTCACACATCACGGGATTGGAGGAAACAGAAAGAAACTGAACAACGTCCGTAGATAGTCCGGTTTGTGTCCGTACAAGTTTTGAACATGCACAAAACTTGGAATGGATGCCGCCGGATTGACATCTATGGTTCTTGTCCGGTTTGAGTTTGTTTCGTCCGTTGGCTATCCGTTCATGTCCCTTTCATGTCCGTTTCATGACCATTTCATATCCGTTCGTCCAGTGGCCTTTGACCTGATATCGCAACATTTTAACACATTTAAATACATTTTGATACTTATGACGCCCGAACACGGCCGGACTAGATAATTCTGTCAGTTGCCCAATCCGGTCATGTGTCACATCGGCTTTAACTAGCTCCAACAATACCCACCCAACCACCCACATATACACCAACATAACTGTACTGATTGATTGATTGATTGATTGATTAAAGCTGCATAGTCCGATTAAATATCAAACTTTCAAAACCAAACCAATTATGTACATTTGATTTCGCATATCTAACTTAGATACTGATACACTTATTAAACATTTGTTTCGGCATAGAAGACAATACTGCGTCAATTTAACAGAACCTGTGACTGCAGAAGTCTATGGTGTCAGAGTTTTGGCAAACTTGCCAAAACTAATCTTCCATATTTGCACTCAAAATATCTCAAAAGTTTACCATTTAAAATAAATGTTACTTTGAACTAATGGAAAGTAGATACTAGTGATCGATCTAATATATTCATCTCAGAAAAAATACCGAAATTCAAAACCATCGGACTATGAAACTTTAACAGTCAGTATGTAATTGAGGTCCAATTGATCTTTATAGGAAGCAGCTAGCTGGCAAGAACTTTCTCGTTCTCTTTTCGATCTCTCATTTTCTCTTCTCTCTCACGCTTTCTCTATCGTTCTTTTTCTCGCTCTCTTACGGCTTCACTTTCTCTCACTCTCTCGATTTCGCTTACGCTCACGTCCTCTTGCTCTTTTGCTCTCTTGTTCTCTCGCTCTCTTGTTCTCTCGCTCAGGCTGTCACACTGGCGGATCCTCGCGCCCTCTGGCTGCCTCGCGTTATCACACATTCTCTCTTGCTCTTTTGCTCTCTTGTTCTCTCGCTCAGGCTGTCTCACTCGCGCACCTTCGCGCACTCTCGCTGTCTCGCGTTATCACACATTATGTCTTGCTCGTCCCTTCTTCCCCTCTACCCCTCCCGCCTCCTCTCTCTTATACCAGATGGGATGGTCAAATGAGCTGAGCGTCTGTCTCCCCATTTTCGTAGATTGTGGGATTCCAACCTCCGGGTTCGAGCCCTGGTCGAGTCAAACCAATGACTTAAAAATTGATACTTGCCACTTCCTACCCAGGTGCTTGGCATTATTAGGATAGGGCAATGACTGGTTGGCTCAGTGTCAGGATAATGTGACTGAGTGGGATATCAGGCCATGGTGCTGGCAGCCTAGTCTCCCAGTGGGGCAGCACTATAAAGTCGCTTTAAGTGCACACTGCCACAAGTCGGTATCTGTTCTGATATGCCCTTAGATGTTGCCAGGATGCAATACTCCCAACAACCAACCAACCCCTCTCTCTCTCTCTGTCTTCGAACTGTTATCTGGGACACAGGGTCACACGGCGGCGACTGCCAGCTACCAGCGGTTCATCAGAACTAACGCCCCCTGCCGGGCCGAATTTGCATTGATTAAGACAAACAAAGTTAACTGGCGCGGACGGCGTGGATAAACGCCTGGCTTCATCACAATTCTCCGTAAAAGAAAGTCGCTGCAATGAAACTGGAACTGGAAGCGTCGCGCCGAGCGGGGGCGGCGCTGTTTATTTATTCACCAACAGCGGGTGCGAGACGGTGCAGGACGGGGCTAGACGGGGCGGCACGGGGCGGGACTGGGCGGGGCAGGACGGGGCGGGGCGGGGCGGGGCGGGGCGGGGCGGGGCGGGGCGGGCGGGGCGGGACAGGGCGGGCAGGGGCGGGGCGGGGCGGGGCGGGGCGGGGCGGGGCGGGGCGGGGCGGGGCGGGGCGGGGCGAAGCGTGGCAGGTTGGGGTGGGGTGAGTTGGGGTAGGGTGAGTTGGGGTGGGATGAGGTGAAGTGGGATGAGGTGGGGTGGGATGAGGTGGAGTGGGATGAGGTGGAGTGGGACGGGCCGGAGCGGGGAAGGCGAAGGGTGGGGAAGGGCGCAGCAAGAGGAGGTGTGGCGACCCTGGGCGAGAAGGGCGGGGCAGGATGGGGTGAGATGGGTTGTCATTTGTTGGAGTTTTACATCCTGGCGAGATCTAATGTCATATCAGGATGGATACTGACTTGTACACAGTGTGCACTAATGGCGACTTCATAGTGCTGCCCCACTGGGAGACCAGGCCACCCAGTCAACCAGTCCTTGTGCCACTCATTCAACCAGTCCTTGCCCTATCCAAATAATGCTGAGTGGCTGGCTAGAAAGCAACAAGCATCAATTTTATAAGTCATTGGTTTGACCCAACCAGGGTTCGAAAACGTGGGTTTGAATACCACGATCTACCCAAACGCGAGACGGACGCTCAACTCATTCGGCATCCCGTCTGGTCAAATAAGGGTGATACCAGACGGGGGAGACGTGCGGGGCGGGGCGGGCAGGGGCGGGGAGGGGCGGGGAGGGGCGGGGCGGGGCGGGGCGGGGCGGTGCGGTGCGGTGCGGTGCGGTGCGGTTCGGTGCGGTGCGGTGCGGGGCGGTGCGGGGGGCGGGGCGGGCGGGGCGGTGAGCGGCGAGGCGAGGCGAGGCAGGGGCGGCGGCGAGGGCGAGGCGAGGCGGGGCGAGGGGTGGCGAGGCGGGCGGGCGAGGCGAGGCGAGGCGAGGCGAGGCGGGCCGAGGGGGCGGCGGCGGGCGGGCGGAGCGTGCGGGGAGGGCGGGCGGAGGCGGGGCGGCAGGGACGGGGCGAGGCGAGGCGAGGGCGAGGGAGCGAGGCGAAGGCGAGGCGAAGCGAGGCGAAGCGAGGCGAAGCGAGGCGAAGCGAGGCGAGGCGGGGCGAGGCGAGGCGGGGCGAGGCGAGGCGGGGCGAGGCGAGGCGAGGCGGGCCGAGGCGGGGCGGGGCGGGGCGGGGCGGGGCGGGGCGGGGCGGGGCGGGGTGGCCTAAGGACGAACAGAATGGGACGTGACGTGGCGAGGCGGGTGCTCACTAGAATGTATTGGCCGGAGTAAGATGTTACTGTCAGCGGGTCGAGGGCCTCGCGCCGAGCCGTCCTCCAGGACAGCATTTGACATTTACGGAGGCGAGTTCGAGCCACCGATCGTCCGGCTCCCCTTCCACCTCCCTCCCTACTCACTCACCCACTCACTCACACACACCCCACTCATCCGGGCGCTGGTTGACACCAGGAGGAAGGTAAATCGCGTGGGGAGCCCTTTTCCTGCTTTGCTCCTTTCCTCGTTGATCCCCCATTGGGTCGGTCCACTATGGACGGGCTTAGTAAAGGGGGGGGGGGGGGGACTTGAGGGGATAAGGGATCCAACGGGAAAGAGCGAAGGGGAGGGAAGGGGACAGGGAGGGAAGGGGACGGGAAGGGGGATAGGGGAGGGACGGGAAGGGGGATAGGGGAGGGACGGGAAGGGAGATAGGGGAGAGGTGGGAGGGGAAGCTGGGTAGGGGATGAAAGGGCAGAGGGTGAGGGAAATGCGAAGTGAAGAGAGACGGAGGGGAGGGAGGGGAGAGAGAGGAGGGAGGGGAGGGAGAGAAGTGAGACGAGGGAGAGGAGGGAGAGGAGGGAGAAAAGGGAGAGGAGGGGGAGGAGGGAGGGAGAGGAGGGTGACGAGGGAGAGGAGGGAGACGAGGGAGAGGAGGGAGAGGAGGGTGAGGAGGGAGGAGGGGGGAGGGAGGAGGGAGGGGGGGGAGGAGGGGGGGAGGGGGGGAAGAGGAGGAGGAGGGGAGGAGGGGGAAGGGAGGGGGAGGGGGAGGGGGAGGGGGGAGCGGTGTGGGAGCGTGAGAGGAGGGGGAGGGGAGGTGGGCGGAGGGGAGGGGGACTGGAGGTGGGCGGAGGGCGAGGGCGATGGGACGGTGGGCGGAGGGGAGGGGGAGGGGAAGGGGAGAGCCGGGGCTGGGCGGAGAAGGGTGGGAGAAGGTCTGGGCAGAGCAGACCGGCCTTGTTGTATCCAGGGTGGGTTGTCGGGGTGGGGGCGCATCTTATACGTGATCCATCCCCGGCCTCGCGTCTCCCAAAGAGCCGGCCCCGACGTAATGGACAACAAATCCACGCCTCTTTCAACCCACGGCCGAGTAGCTCACGGCCCGTCGGCACCGCGGACTTCCGGTAATGGCGGACTTTAAGTCTCTACTTTGTGGCGTCAAATTAACCTAAAATCACAACCTGTGAGTCTGCTCGACAGTGCTATGGGGGCTGGAGGGTTCCCCGTGGTGGAGATGTCACTCTACGACCCCCCTAGTGGCGATTTGACCCCACAGGAGCAGACGACCCGGGGCGGGAGCTCCCGATGAGTATTCAGATAATATAATGTGCCAGCACCATTGCGCCATTTCCACATACTACTTATGGCCATTTAAAGGCATAGTCTGATACTTGTGATAGAAGCATCATATTTCCAAAACAAAACCACTTACCTAGATTGTATCTACATATCTACCTTAGGCATTGATGCACTTATTAAGCTCATTACTTATTAACAGAACCGTGTCATAATTTTGACACACTTTCCCACATGAATTTGACATGAATTCAGTGAAGATATCTTCTTCAGCGTTAGCCATCTAAAATCTAAGTTACTTCAAAATAATGTAAAGTAGGTAATATTAATAACATAATATTTATGTAAGAAATTTGCAGAGACCTCAACCCATCGGATTATGCAACTTTAATCAACCACCACTAACTAACTTAAAGTTGCATAGTCCGATGGTTGTGAATTTCTATATTTCTTCTGAGATAAATAGATTAGATCGATCACTAGTATCTACTTTACATTAGTTACTTTTATTTTAAATGGGAAACTTTTTAGATATTTTGAGTGCAAATATGGAAAATTAGTTTTGGCAAGCTTGCCAAAACTCTGACACCATAGACTTCTGCAGTAACAGATTCTGTTAAATTGACTCAGTATTGCCTTCTATGAAGAAACAAAGGCTTAATAAGTGCATCAGTATCTAAGTTAGATATGTAAAATCAAATCAAGATAATTGGTTTGGTTTTGAAAATTTTATAATTCATCGGACCATGCAGCCTTATGTCTTGTCAACGGCAATAAAGCATACATTCCATGAGGACGACAACAGATGTTCCCGACATATAATACGTGTATCCAACATCAGATTGTCACATTCTGTAGATACTAAATTAGTATATATTTGATACACAGCGTGTGTCATCAGACAGGCTACCAAAGCAGATCCTCTACTCTCAACTGTCTTCTGGTTACAGAAAGAGAGGGCGCCCTTCTCTCCGGTTCAAGGATACCATCAAGAGAAACCTGAAGCTGAGAGACATTAAGACTGACTCATGGAAATCACTCTCACAGCAGAGAGCTAAATGGAGAGCAGCAGTCAAGTAATGAAAGCAGTCTTTGTCGCATCACGACCGACAGCATGATGATGATGTATATGACGTGATGGCCGAATCGGTAGAGCATTGGATTCCCGTGCGGAGGTCGCGAATTCGATGAAGTCCTATGCAAAAAACCTATACCACCCGATCACAACATAAACCCGCGGTGAACAGATCAGTACGTGCATATCTTCAAAGCAAGACTCTGTATACAGACCAGTGTTGTCCTGACATAGCAGGTGCCCTCTCTTCAGACGAACAGCAAAATGAGACAAAACTAGTTTGTATATTGAAAAGTTGTTCACACAGGGATTTGCCAATCTCATGGATCGTTGAAGACAGGTACTACTGTACAATGTACTAATGTACAAAGTACTACTGTATAAAGTACGACTGTACAGACAAGCCTCGATTTAACCTATTCATATTAGAAACAGTATCTGTTCCTCTACCCATTACAAACATTAAGCAACGGTTAAATACCCATATATGTAACATTGTTGATTTTTAAGAATATATTTTTTACAACAGACTTCATCAGCGCAGTAAACAAACTATTAGGTTTAGTGGTCCGTTGGTTAGATTGGCCCGTAAAGTACGTGTCTTCCCCCCCCCCCCCCTACACACACACACCTTTACCCGCGGGTGCTCCTCATTAACCGTCATTACCACCGTCACGCCCTCTACTGGACATTACCCCCCACCACGCCCCCTGGTGGAAAACGGAGGAAAGTGACGTAAATGAAGAGGCATTGGGCTGGTTGGGTGCGAGCTTTATGTGCGTCGAGTGAGGATCATACCGCAATTAGATTATCGCGCAGAGTGACCAAAGGTCTGTCTCTGCACTCCCCTGACACTGTGGGGTGATTGAGGATGAGGTTGGGGGATGGAGGGAGAGTGGAAGGGGGAGAGGGGAAGGAGTGGGAAATGAGCGAGAGAGGATGGAAGGATGGAAGGAAAGAAGGAGGCAATGATGGAAGGAAGGAAGGAAGGAGGGGAGGAAGGAGGGAAGGAAGGATGGAAGGAAGGAGGCAATGAACGAGGGAATAAACAAGGGAATGAACGAGGGAATGAACGAGGGAATGAACGAGGGAATGAACGAGGGAATGAACGAGGGCATGAAGGGGGAAGGAGGGAAGGGGGAAGGGGGAAGGAGGGAAGGAGGGAAGGAGGGAAGAAGATGAGGGAAGGAAGGAGGGAAGGAAGGAGGGAAGGAAGGAAGGGGGGAAGGAAGGAGGGAAGGAAGGAAGGGGAGCGAATGAAGGGGGAATGAAGGAGGGAAGGGGAAAAGGAGGGAAGGAGAAAAGGAGGGGAGGAAGATGGGAAGGAGGGAAGGAAGGAGGGAAGGAAGGGGGGAGGACGGAAGGAGGGAGGGAAGGAAGGAGGGAAGGAGGGAGGGAGGAGGAGGAGGGAGGGAGGGAGGGGAGGAGGGAGAGGGGAGTGGAGGGAGAGGGAGGGAGAGGAGGGGAGGGGAGGGGAGGGGAGGAGGGGAGCGGGAGGGGGAGGGAGGAGGGGAGGAGGGGGAGGGGGAGGCGAGGGAGGGGAGGTGGGGGAGGGGAGCGGGGGGAGGAGGGGAGAGGGAGGGAGAGGAGGAAAGGAGAGGGGAGGGAGGCGGGGGAGAGGGGAGAGAAGGGGGGAGGAGGGAGGAGGGGGGGAGGGGGAGGAAGGAGGAGAAGAGGCGGGACGAGGGGGGGGGAGGAGGGGAGGAGGAAAGGGGAATGGGGCGGGATGGGAAGGGGAGGGAGGGGAGGGAGGAGGGAGGGGGAGGGGAGGGGGGGGAGGAGGGAGGGGGAGGAGGGAGGGGGGAGGGGAGGGAGGGGGGGAGGGTGGGGGAGGGGAGGGAGGGAGGGAGGGAGGGGGGGGAGGGAGGGGGGGAGAGGAGGGGGAGGGGGACGGAGGAGGGAGGGAGGAGGGGGAGGGAGGAGGAGGGAGGGGAGGGAGGAGGGGGAGGGGGAGGGGGGGAGGAGGGGGGGGGAGGGAGGGGAGGAGGCGGGAGGGGAGAGGGGAGGGAGGAGGAGGGGGGGGAGGGGAGGGAGGGAGGGAGGGGAGGGAAGGGAAGGGGGGGAGGGGGGAGGGAGGGAGGAAGGGGAGGGAGGGAGGGAGGGGGGGAGGAGAGGGGGGAGGGGGGAGGGGGAGAGAGAGGGGCGGGGGAGAGGGAGGGCGGGGGAGGGGAGGGGGGGGGGGAGAGGGAGGGAGGGGGGGAGGAGGGGGAGAGGAGGGGGAGGGGGGGGATGGGGAGGGAGGCGGGGAGGGGGAGGGGAGGGGGGGGGAGAGGAGGGAGGAGGGGGAGGGAGGGAGGGACGGGGGGGAGAGGGGAGGGGGGGGGGAGGGGCGGGAGGAGGGGGAGGGAGGGAGAGGGGGGAGGGAGGGAGAGGGGGAGGGAGGGGAGGGAGGGAGGGAGAGGGGAGGGAGGGAGGGGAGGGGAGGAGGGAGGGGGGGAGGAGGGGGGGAGGGGGACGGGGGGGAAGGAGGGAGTGGCGGGGACGGTAGGGAGGAGGGAGGAGAGGGGTGGGAGGGAGGGGAGGTACTGGGGAGGGGAAGGAGGGAGTGGCGGCGGAGGGGGGAGGGAAGGAGGGAGGGAGTGACAGGGAGGGACGTCGGTGAGGATGGTGGGGGAAGGAGAGGAGGGGCGAGGGAATGGAGTAGGTGAAGGAGGAGAGGGAGAGTGACAGGGAGGGAGGTACTGGTGTGAGGAAGGAGGGAAGGTGGCTGGGTGACGGAGGGAGTGGGAGAGGAGGGAGGGAGAGTGACAGGGAGGGAGATGGTACAGGTGGGGAAGGAGGGAGGGGAGGGAGAGGACGGGAAGGGAGGGGGGAAGGAGGGAGGGAGTGACAGGGAGGGAGGTACTGGTGGGGAAGGAGGGAGTGGCGGGGACGGAGGGAGGGAAGGAGGGAGGGAGTGACAGGGAGGGAGGTACTGGTGGCGAAGGAGGGAGGGAGTGGCGGGGACGGAGGGAGGGAAGGAGGGAGGGAGTGAAGGAGGTGTTAATCATCAAGTTCGGTCTGGAACTTCTGTCACGATCCCCCACTTAAGAGGCGGCCCTAATAAACTCCACTTGTGCGACAATATCCTCCCACCGCATGCCGATATGGTCTCGGCAATGGCAACGTGGACACTTAGGCTACTCATACCGCGAACCTCTCTCTCCCCTCCCCTCCCCTTACCACGATGGGTGGCCCATATATTGACCGGTCAGACCCCATTGGTCAGTCGGTTCATCCAATACCCATGTTCCGGCCAAACCACACACCCCTTCCCCGCCTCCCCCCCCCCCCCCTGGGGGCCTAATCACCCAAGTCCCAATGACCCCTTAAGCTAGGATTCCTTACACACGGTAAGCGGCATGCGGCATGCGGCAAGCGGCATGCGGTATGCGAATGGGAAGATTCCTTACACACGGCATGCGGCGTGCGGCATGCGGTAAGCAGCATATAAAAGTGTGCACCCATGTGTACATTCATTGGTATTCATATTTATGTGCATATGGTAGCATTTTTAGCTTTAAGCTAGGATTCCTTACACACGGTAACCGTCAGTCTCCCGATTGGGACGGTCCTAACATCCTAAACTGAGCCATGTTAGGACCGTCCTTTTCGGTCAACAAAACCATTATTTTGTCTTTATGTGTGCTATTTCTACTCGTGGGGTTCCTACCTTTATTATAACCAAATTATAGATAAGTATTCATATTTTTTGTGGCTCTGGTAGCATTTTTAGCAACCCGAACCACCACCACTACCATATGTTTCCACTCAGCAGCCTTGGAGACTGCTTCCTAACAGGTCCGCGCTCTACCTTGTCCTGGCTGTCCGTAATTATCAGTCGCCTCCTCCAGCCTTATATCAATGGACAAATGCGACTGATGCTTTTCTATTCACACCCCATGTTAGGACCGTCCTTTTCGGTCAACAAAACCATTATTTTGTCTTTATGTGTGCTATTTCTACTCGTGGGGGTTCCTACCTTTATTATAACCAAATTATAGATAAGTATTCATATTTTTGTGGCTCTGGTAGCATTTTTAGCAACCCGAACCACCACCACTACCATATGTTTCCACTCAGCAGCCTTGGAGACTGCTTCCTAACAGGTCCGCGCTCTACCTTGTCCTGGCTGTCCGTAATTATCAGTCGCCTCCTCCAGCCTTATATCAATGGACAAATGCGACTGATGCTTTTCTATTCACACCCCATGTTAGGACCGTCCTTTTCGGTCAACAAAACCATTATTTTGTCTTTATGTGTGCTATTTCTACTCGTGGGGGTTCCTACCTTTATTATAACCAAATTATAGATAAGTATTCATATTTTTGTGGCTCTGGTAGCATTTTTAGCAACCCGAACCACCACCACTACCATATGTTTCCACTCAGAAGCCTTGGAGACTGCTTCCTAACAGGTCCGCGCTCTACCTTGTCCTGGCTGTCCGTAATTATCAGTCGCCTCCTCCAGCCTTATATCAATGGACAAATGCGACTGATGCTTTTCTATTCACACCCCATGTTAGGACCGTCCTTTTCGGTCAACAAAACCATTATTTTGTCTTTATGTGTGCTATTTCTACTCGTGGGGGTTCCTACCTTTATTATAACCAAATTATAGATAAGTATTCATATTTTTGTGGCTCTGGTAGCATTTTTAGCAACCCGAACCACCACCACTACCATATGTTTCCACTCAGAAGCCTTGGAGACTGCTTCCTAACAGGTCCGCGCTCTACCTTGTCCTGGCTGTCCGTAATTATCAGTCGCCTCCTCCAGCCTTATATCAATGGACAAATGCGACTGATGCTTTTCTATTCGCACCCCCGTGTCGCATGCCGCATGCCGGACCGATCGCTACAGGGACCGATCGAGTTGTCGCATTCGCATTCGCATTCGCATTCGCATACCGCGTGTAAGGGTTGCACCCCATTGACTTCAAGGCGTTTCGATTTTTTGCCGCATTCGCATTCGCATTCGCAGACCGCATACCGCGTGTAAGGAATCTCAGCTTTACCCCTGACCATCTGACCCTGAGTGTGTGTGAGATGAGGGTGGGTGAGGTGGGGTATGGGTATGGTGTGAGGTGGGGTATGGGTGTGGTGTTGGGTGTGAAGTGTGGTGTATGGGAGTGGGGTGTATGGGGTGGGGTGTGTGGGCGGGGGGGAGGGAGGCGGGCTGATTAAAAGGCCTGAATACCGGCGTGGGACGGGGCGCCAATTAAAACACACTTCAGCGCCTTGTAAACGCGGACTGTGCCTGATTAAGTGTGATTGAACACTCGGCGCAGAAATAGGCGGCGAATCATCGCCAATGGGCCGGTGTCGCGGTTTCAGTTCTCCGCCAGTTTCAGTTCTCCGCATTGCTTCTGACCATGCATCAACATCGAACAGCATCGCCTGCGCATTTGGCAACATCGAGTCAGATTCAAACTGTCTCCGATCGCTGAAAATCGCTGCACTCATACTGTCACTATAGTCTCAGTGTCACTAACCTTATGAATCTAATATAATCTTTTCGGTAAACATGTTTTCTATATGTCTACCAAGCGATTTGTTTCTAGGTAGTGTGGTTTTAGAGATATCTCACTTTTTCTGTATGAAGATTGCTTACAACCATTGACAATGCCTTCAGTTTGCCAGTACGCGCAATGCAAAACATTATTCAAAATTAATAGAAATCCAGAACCCTAACCATATCAATTTAATATAATCTTTTTGATAAACATGTTTTCTATATGTGTACTAAGCGATTTGTTTCTAGGTGGTGTGGTTTTAGAGACATTTCACTTTTTCTGTATGAAGATTGCTCACGACCATTGACAATGCCTGGACGATGCTGTTCGATGTTGACGCATGCGCAGAAGCAATGCGGAGAACTGAACCTGGCGGAGAACTGAAACCGCGGCACCGGCACAGTATCCCCCTGGTGGAGGATTTGGGTACTAGCACAATGCGCTCACACGGCCGTGTTGAACGCCGGCTCTGCGCTGTGAATTGTAGTGGCAATTATTACACGACTCAGCATCGGGCCGCTGTCTGTACCGTCAGAGATATTCAACCGTTCACATCGGTTTGTTTGTGGGTTTGTTTGCTTCTTGGAGTTTTACATCCTAGTAATATTGTATGGTCATATCAGGATGAGTACCGACTTATGACCGTGGTGCGGACTCGTGGTGACTTCATAGTGCTGCCACACTAGGAAATCAGGCCGTCGACTTCATGACCCGATATCCCACTCACTGAATAATATTATCCTGGCACTCAGCTAACCATTCCTCTTGTGTGTGTGTGTGTGTGTGTGTGTGTGTGTGTGTGTGTGTGTGTGTGCGTGCGTGCGTGCGTGCGTGTGTGTGTGTGCGTGCGTGTGTGTGTGTGTGAGTGCGTGCGTGCGTGCGTGCGTGCGTGCGTGCGTGCGTGCGTGCGCGCGCGCGCGTGCGTGTGCGTGTGTGTGTGTGTGTGTGTGTGGTAAAACAGTTTATTCATCAGGACATCAAAAAAATTTCAGCACCGAAGCACTGGTCTTCCAGCTGTTTACATTAGATTGTAAATAGGGAGACCAGCGGGTACTTAGGTAGGGGATATTAGTAGATTAGTGCATTAATGGGTTAGCCATAATAAGTTCAGTATTATGGGCTAAGATGATGGGGTCGGTGTACGTGATGGGGTTGGGTGAGAGAATGGAGCCCTCCCCCCAAAAAAAAATCCCCACCAAATCCCCACACTCAACCTGGCATGCTCTGCCACCTGATATATGTCAGGATAATTTGTGACTGAGTGGGATATCAAAATTGGCCAACATTAATTTAGCATATTTGCATTTAAAATTTTAAAGTTAGTCATTTAAAATCAAAAGCTAGTCATTTAAAATCAAAAGCTACTACAAACTGAAGTAAGGTCGATTATAGCAATCACCCTTCTATATTTATCACACACAAAATGACAAAAACTCAAAACGATCGGACTATGCAACTTTAAGCAAGAATACATTATCGTTACAGACAACACGTGCTGCCTGATGCACTGAACAAGAACCTGGTCAGAGGGTGGCTAATGGGTAATTACTGGGTGTGTGGGTGTGGGTGTGGGTGTGGGTGTGCAGTGGCGGGGGCGAGTGGGGAGGACGGTAGTGAGGCGTCGCTAGGTAGTTCCTAGGTGCCCGCTAGGTGGCGTGTGGATGGGTAACTTAGATGGTCTCAGTAGATGGGTGACACCCCGGGGTCGATACATGGCCAGTTGCTAGCCGGTTCCTGATTGGCCAGTGGACGGCCGGTAGGTGGCCTTTAGGTGGCCTTTATGGATGGTCGATGGGTGGCCTTTATGGGTGGCCTTTGAAGGGGAGCTGGTTGTTGGATTTTTCGATCAAAGGATAATAGCTTGGTGTTCACCTTATTGTGGACTGGTGGTTCATGAATGGTAACTGGTAGGTCAGAGAAATGGTTGGTCGCTGTGTGCTCACTGACTGGTAGGTCAGAGAAATGTTAGCTGTGTGTCTGTGTGTGTGTGTGTTCACTGACTGGTAGGTCAGAGAAATGGTAGCTCGCTATGTGTGTTAACTAACTGGTAGGTCAGAGAAATGGTAGTTGCTGTGTGTGTTCATTGACTGGTATGTCAGAGAAAAGGTAGCTTGCTGTGTGTGTGTGTTCACTGACTGGTATGTCATAGAAATGGTAGTTCGCTTTGTGTGTTTACTAACTGGTAGGTCAGAGAAATGGTAGTTGCTGTGTGTGTTCTTTAACTGGTAGGTCAGAGAAATGGTAGCTTGCTGTGTGTGTGTTCACTGACTGGTAGGTCAGAGAAATGGTAGCTCGCTGTGTGTGTGTTCACTGACTGGTATGTCATAGAAATGGTAGTTCGCTTTGTGCGTTTACTAACTGGTAGGTCAGAGAAATGGTAGTTGCTGTGTGTGTTCTTTGACTGGTAGGTCAGAGAAATGGCAGCTCGCTGCGTGTGTGTTCACTGACTGGTAGGTCAGAGAAATGGTAGCTTGCTCTGTATGTGTTCACTGAGTGGTAGGTCAGTCAACACACACACACATAATGTAGTGACTGAATGTGGCTGCATGGTGACAGTATGGAGACAGTGTTGTGACAGGTTAGTGACAGTGTAGTGACAGGATATTGACAGTCTAGTGACATCAAAATGACTGCATTCTGGCTGCTTAGTGGCAGCATAGTGACAGCATAGTGACTGCAGATTGCTAACTGAGGTGTCATTCAGTCTGCGTAGGCTTGACCTCTCCCCGGTATTCGGAAGAACTGTGATTAGTGACTTTGTAGTGTCAGCATAGTAGCCGCATGGTGTCTAGTAGGTCCTGCAGAATTACTGAGTCGTGACGACGTAGTGACTACGTTGTGACTCCATTGTGACTATGCAATAACCACTGCACAGCGACTGTGTAGTGAGTAGTCGGTCACTGGCCGGCCCTGGTCCACCCTGCCCCCGTCACACAGCGCGCCGGTCCAATCACACCCACATTTGCCACAATCTACATACAGATGGCGCGGCGATTGCGTGTCCTTCCCGAGTGCGGGGTCGGCGGTGGGAGAGGTCGCTGGGCGTTGGGGTTGAGGCGCGGGTCTTCTATTGTAACCTCACCTCGCTCGCTTCCCCCCCCCCCTCCTTCCTCCTAGAAAGCACACCTCCTCCGTGGATAGCCTGCACACGTGTAGGTGCAACCTGCACTCATGTCGCTCCAAGGGGGGGGGGGTGTCAGCAGCCCCGGCCTGCCGCCCTACATGCACGACCTCTCCGAACTCCCACTCCCACCCACCCACCCACACCCACACGCACCACCCACACACCACACCCCCACCTGTCACCTCTATTGGGTGGGCACTTAGAAGGCTGACTTGACAGTCACAATATTTCCTACATTACTCGCCCAGACCTCAACCCCACAATGGAGCGAGAATCAATTTGTGTGTGTGTGTGGGGGGGGGGGGGGGGGGGGTACGGGGTGTCAGGAGAAGTGGGGGTTGGACAGACAGGCCAATCTGTCGGCACAGACCTGCGCAGAGCGGCGCCGACCCCCCTCCCCCCACCCCCACCCCCCAGGCGTCACGTGGGGATTCCACCTCATTCTCCACTCATTTCGATGGGAATACAAACATCCATATCCCCCCCCCCCCACACACACACACCCCTCGCACACCGCCGTGTTAGTGCAGTCCTCCAGCGCTTATGAATATTTGCAGGTGTTTGACGCTGCGCCGCGCCCCGCCAGCCTCAATTGCGCGGTTTCTACCCAAATACAAAGCTTTCAATTCATCAAATGCTATTTTTGTGTATGGGGTTGTTAACCCTCGTAAGTAGCCGGACGTAGAGAGTAGTATGTATCTAGAGAGGGTGCAGGGCTTGTGCATTGAGCAACAGGCAGTGTGGCTGAGTAATTGATGACATGTGGGTCAAAGCCAGTGGAGGTAATGCGCAGAGATGAGGTTTAGATTCGCCGATCATGTACATAGTTTATATAGATGTTCTAGTGTGTTGTATACATTAGCGTTTAATCAGTGTGTGTGTGTACATAATATATACAGGGGTGAAGATATAGGGCATTCCAAGGCTTTTCAAGGATGTTTTAGATAGAAATTCAAGATTGTTTTCATTTGGATTTCAGGGAAAAAAATTTAATTGTTAATGCCGATTTGAGACTAATTTAGATGAGTTGGCACAGTTTAATGGAATTCAAGGGTTTTCAAGACTAATTACCCAAAATAGGTTAAATTCAAGACTTGTAAATGCCTTGAAATGGGTCAAATGGAGTTCATGACTTTCCAGGTCCCTGCATATATGAGAATGGGAAAGCAGTGACCCTGTCACATTAAGACGCATCTCGCCAGTGCGCCGCCAACGCGTAAAATCACTTTTTTATGTCGAGAAGCGTCAAACTTTTCAGCGTGGGGGACAAAGTTGGACGTATACATACCGTATGGCCAACGTATGACCAACATATGGCTAATGTACCTCCTGGCGAAAAATGCTTGAATTACGCTCATGGTACATTCACAGAACGCCGGTGAACTTTATATACATTATTCGATTGCCAGAACTACGCGTCATACGTTCCATACGTCAAGACATGCTAGAGAAATGATAAATGTACGTTAGGCGTACGTTAGGCGTACATTATCCATACGTTGTCAGTACGCGGCCTGTATGTTCCCACTGCCTTTAAAGTAGGTCAACATAGTGAACAACGTTTGACTAACATATATGTAACGTACATCGACGTATGTCTAACGCATACATAACATATGGCGGACGTTAAATCGACACGTTGTCGAGCATTGTCGTACATCAAAAGCTTTGCGCATGCACAAAACTTTGCCGACCCCCTGACGTGCGATGCCGTATCTCGATGTACATTGATGTATACCAATGCGCACCTAATGCACGCCTCATGCATAACAACGTATCCCGACGTAGCGGCCAAAAATCACATACGTCGACGTACGTTTGCGCGATGCGTCGTAATGTGACAGCACCATTAAGAGAGAGCTGGTTACACAACAGTGAGAGCGCGAAGCCAGATTGATGTTGTTTAGCCACAAACGGTGTGAGTAGTGTACATAAATGGGGTATTGCAAATACATTCGCATTATGCATAGAGCGTAATTATTTCGAAGGACTACCAGACGGGATGGCCGAATGAGTTGAGCATCTGTCTCCTGTTTTGGGAGATCGGGGATCCGAACACATGTGTTCGAACACTGGTCGAGTCCAACCAATGACTTAAAAATTGATACTTGTCACTTCCTAACCAGGTGCTCGACTTTAATAGGATACAACAAGGACTGATTGGCTCAGTGTCAGGATAATGTGGCTGAGGGGGATATCGGGTCATGGTGCTGGTGGACTGGTCTCTCAGTGGGGCAGCACTATAAAGTTGCTATGAATGCGCGATGTCACAAGTCGGTACTCATCATGATATGTTGCTAGGACGGAAAACAACAACAAACAAACAAACAAACAAGCAAATAAATTTGCAATATGCATAGAGCGTAATTTGAACTGGCATTTCTACTATTTCGCCCGTCCTGATATGACCTGATATAATCTTGGAGCAGGTACAGTCATTTGTGTATCTGGGCCATTGAATAACTAGTGATGGCGGATGTGAAAGAGAGATTAAATGGAGAATAAACATTGCCAAAACAACATTTCTAAAGATGCAGAAAGTACTAACATCTAGAGACATAAATATAAAAACAAGACTCCGACTGCTAAAATCCTATGGGTGGTCTACACTTTTATATTGCTGCGAGACATGGACTTTGAAGAAAGCAATAACAACAAAGCTCGAGGCATTTGAAATGTGGCAATACAGAAGAATGTTAAAAATTCCATGGACAGCAATGATAAGCAACGTGGAGGTCCTAACAAGAATGAAAATAAAGAGACAGATAATATAAACGATCAAAAACAGAAAAATTAAATAATTTGGCCACATGATACGACACCAGGAATCACAGAGAAGAATACTGGAAGGGAAGATAGAAGGGAAAAGACCAAGAGGGAGAAGGAGAACAACATGGATGGACAACATCACTGAGTGGACAGCAATGAGCTATGCGGAATGCGTGAGAGGAACGAATGACAGGAAGAGATGGAGGTCCATTGCAGCCAACCTTCTTCGAGAAGACGGCACCCATTGATTGATTGATATGACCTTAGATGTTGCTAGGGCTTAAAACAACCAGAAACAAACAAATCTACTATTTTGAAGTAAACCTTTGGACTATCTAGGTCCCATGATTCAATTAATATACAGACACATCTCGTGTAGCTCTTTGTCTAGTGAGGTCAGCGCAGCATGCTACCCCAAAAACAAATGCAATCAGGGGGTATGTAGCATTCATCTAGTGAGGTCAGAGGCTTGTTTGTCTGTTGTTCTTTTATGTCCTAGCAACATATAATATCATATCAGGAGGGCATGCCAGAGATCGTGTAAATAATACAGCTTGGGGTGTAACGGAGGTTGCTTAAGCTAAACTCTGGTACATTTTGCATCCCAAATATAACACAATAACATTATGGAATTAGAGGAGACAGTTCATAGATAATCGGTTTCCGGATAATTATACTCGCATAATTGCTTATATAGCACATATGGACCGAAAGCCTTTTATCACAGGCGAGGAAAATATAAAAAAAAAAGCAGGATATGTATATGTATAGTAATAATCCCATTATCGCATGTAATAGGCTCTGGAGTGTCCGGACCCCCCCCCCCCCTGCTCCTAGGGTGTGTGTGTGTGGGGGGGGGGGGGGTCCAGCATGCACCTCGCCAGCGCCTTGCGCAGAGCGCAACATGTCGCTCGCTCGGAAGTGTGTGTATATATATGTATATACATGTATATATATGTATATATATATGTGTATACATATATATATATATAAATTAGGCTAGGCTAGAGAAGGATAGTGATAATCTCATTATCGCATGTAATAGGCTCTGGAGTGTTCGAACCCCCCTCATTTATTTTAGCAGAGGCGCATGGCCGAGCGAATACAAGCCCTACCTATAACAAGTTTTAAATCTGGAGCTAGAATGCTTGCGAGGGAGGTGTGACCTCAATTGTGGTGGCGGCGCCAGACTCAGTCGGTGGGACCAGCCCACAGTAAATGATAATATGATGCGATCATTGGAGTAAAATAAATAGCATGCACAATAAAAATAATATGGAGAAAATACAGCTCCGCCCCTTTATACTTACATAATACCTTATATATCACATATATTTATATATGCGTACATACATGTTTATATATATACATACAATATATACAGGGCTAACTCCTGAATATCCCCTTGCAAGTTGACCCTTCATTCAAATATATGTATATAACATATATGTTATATACACATAACACATATATGTATATGTTATATATATATATATAAATATAACATATATATACAGGCATATCTATATATATGCCCAAAGTCATCGCCAGTCCCACTCCTGTGTGGTGCCATCTGGTGGGTGCAATTTCCTCGGGCAGCCCATGTGTGCGGATGTGGCCTGCCCCGGCGCCCCCTCGCGGAGATGCCGCTAAGTATTTGCCCACCGGCTTTACAGGCTCCCAACATGACAAAGTGGACCAGTAATTGCGCCGTCCTTTTCCAGTTGATGGAAACTTCTGAGTGCGTCCACACGTATGCTGCCCGACTGTACGCACTGTGTGCAATAGGAATTCACTAGCGGAGCAGTGCGGGACAGGAGAGCCGGTGCAGTGTCTCTGCTGGGAATGGTCGATCTGTTAAGGTAGTCAGTTAGAGAGGTTTTACTGTGTGTGTATATTTATATATATTATATATATTATATATATATATATATATATATATATATATTATATATATATATTTATATTATGGTCACTCTCCTGAAAACTGGCCATAAGTGTCACATGGAGAGTTAAAATTTAATATTTTAATTTCTTACATTTTTTGGTTGCAAATGAAAGCTGGGAAATCTCCCCTTTACATCTATGTAAAATATAATTGATGAGATAAAAAATAAAGGTGTAGTACATGAATAAGATATCTCTTATGGCAGTATAACATGTGTGTCACACGTGTAACACATGCTTAGGACACCACACAGTCTGCTTAATAAATATCTAATCAGAATTAAATAATATCATACTTAGAAGCATATTAATCATGGCATAATATACAGAAATATCTAGTGCTTATATTGATAAAAAAAAAGTAATTCCCAGCCATGCTTTATTCACTGAATAATTAGTGTACAATATTTGTGTGGCATCCAGACACCACGGTTACACGTGTGACGGAAATTTGTAATGTTATTTCTGAAGACATTAAAATTTTTTTTTTTTAAATTTAAGCATGCATACATGTTAATACATACTTCCTCTTTGATTTGGGAACTGTTTTGTTTGATATATCAATGCAATACAAGATGTTAATAAGGATTCAACCACGTCCCATATGTCATGTTACAAATGGCTGGCTGTAAAATGGGGTTTTTTTTGGTACAAAAACAGTTCATAACTAAAAAGACCAAAGTTGCATACAGTTTTATTTTATTTCCCTTATTTCTTTCATCAAATCTGAGCATGAATATGAAAAGAATAAGGACAAAAATTAGTAGGAAGGTTTTTATTGATGTTTTAAAATCCCATCTCATGCTGACCAGTTTTCAGGAGAGTGACCCATATACACATATATATATAGCATTAAATTTACATCGTCCCATGGTTTTGAGTTTCTGTCATTATTCTGAGATAAATATATTGAACTGATTGTTATAATCTGTCTTAAAGCTCCAAGTACTGTAACTTTTAAACAGCTAATTTTTGTTAGATATTTGAAGTACAAGCATGTAAAATTTGTTTTGGAACAGATGCCAAAACTGTTGACACCATAGGCTTTAACAGTATTATGTTTGATTAAATTTCCCTGTTACGTTGCAAAAAAAAATGCTTACTAAGTGTGCATCAGTATCTAAGTCAAATATGTGGAATCAATTCTAGATAATTGTCTTGGTTTTGAAAATGTGATGCTTCATCGGAACTATGCAGCTTTAATCTCAGTTCTGGTGATCTCTGCACTTCTTTTCTTCTATCCATTTTTTTCTTTCCTCCATTCTGTCTGCCTTTCTTCATGTAAGACCGCCGGCTGTTTGTTTGTTGTTGTTATACGTCCTAGCAACATCTAAGGTCATATCAGGACGGGCACCGACTTGTGACAGTGACTTTTATAGTGCTGCCCAACTGGGAAATCAGGCCGCCGACACCATGACCTGATATCCCACTCAGTCACATTATCCTGACACTGAGCCAACCAGACCTTTCCATATCCTATTATTATTAATGCCGAGCGCCAGGCTAGGAAGCGACAGGTATCAATTTTTAACTCATTGGTTTGACTCGACCAGGGTTCGAACCCACGTTCCCATGGGTCCGGATCCCCCGATCTCCCGAAAGAGGAGGCGGACACTCAACTCATTCGGCCATCCCGTCTGGTCAGACCGCCGGCTGTGTTTAAGGGCCGATATTAAAGCTTTGTGAGGACGATGATAGTTAGGGATGGGAGAAGCTTAATGACCAACCTATAGAAGATGGGGGTGGGTGATTACTTTGGGAAGCTGTTAGAAGGTAGAATGCCCCCCCCCCCCTCCCCATCTGCTACGCACTGCGTGTGATTTACAATCTGTAGGACAGACCAACGCCCGTTGAAAATCCCACTCGGTGTACACTACTTACAGGGCATGGCATTCCATAAGGCCCTTTTATATAGACTACTTACATGCTGAGCGATTACAATTCTCTCTATACGTGCTACTTACAGAGCCTGTTTGTAGACTTGTGTTTGGAAGCCTAGATCCTCTCTCTCTTTATATATATATGAGGCTGTCTCAAAAGGTGCCAAGTAATTTGGGACAAACTTTGTCCATTGTAACGATCAACATACTATCTGATTATGCATTTGCTCAGGATAAACTGATTTATGGTGTTTCATAATCCCAATAGAATACATATTGATTTGAAGCAAATGTCCTTGTGTTTTCAGTGTAACCGTTCCTGTGCTATTTTGTGTCAATCGCTACATGGACAAAAAAAAGAAGAGTTATCACCTTTTGAGACAGGCTCATATATATATATATATATATATATGTATGCTTATATACATATATGCATATATATATATATACATTTTCGGAGGGACAATGAGGGTAGACGGGCAGGCAGTTGACGCGTGAACAGACGGGTGGCGCCACCCAATGGATTTGGCGTTAACAAAGCTAGAACAGTAGATGACTAGATCAAGGCCCCCTCCTTCAGTCATCCAAAGAGTGAGGGCTGAGTAGAAGATGGACGACTTCTGCCCTTGTTATATGCGTATAATAGGTTTTATAGCACATATACAGGCTTAAATAAATAAATATATGTCGAGTCATCATCATCATCATGCTGTCGGTCGCGATGCGACAAAGACTGCTTTCATTACTTGACTGCCGCTCTCCGCTTTGTGCGGTTGTACATTTCATGAAAGCTGCCTGCAAAAGTGTTGAAGTGCTGCTGGCTTTTGCAAGTTACCAGCGGCACTCTCTCGGGGAGCAAATAGAGGTTTCACACCGGCAAGAACATGTCAAGACAGGCGCAAAAACTATTTGTCCTGCAGTGCAGGTCGGGAGATGTTGGGGAGTTCCATACATCAACCGCCCTTAATGCTGCCACAGTGACATGGTTTTCTGTTTAGGGTTTGCTCCCTTAGCCTTCGGTTCTGTCAAGGACCTGTACCACAAGGCAGTGGTTTACAACTCTGCAAGGCAGGGGCGTCAAACTCCCTGAGGTATTACTATACAACCCCGTTAAACCAAACGATCGGTTAATCCAAACTTTTTCGCCGGACCGGTAAAATACAACCATTTATCATATAAAAAAGTTGTTTAAACCAAAGTCGGTTAATCCAAATTATCGGTTAATCCAAACAAAATTGTCGGGTCCCAGGCCACTTCCGCTACATTAAACCAAACTTTCATGTGGTTATAAGGTCATCTGAGACCTCATCGACATTTTATATGATAAATGGTAGTATTTTGCCGGGCCGCCGAAAAAAAGTTTGGTTTACCCGATCGTTTGGTTTAACCAAGATTGGTATAACGGGGTTATACTGTCTATACATACAAAAACAATAATCAAAGTGTCCACATACATTGTATATTACATTCATAATCCACCCACGTTTTTCCCAAAGCCAAGTCAAAGTCGAAGCCAAAGCTCCGTTAAACCAATGATCCGGTTAATCTAAATAAATTTCTAGGGTCCCTTCAAGTTTGGCTTAACGGGGATATACTGGATATAGTTTTAATGGAGGACATGACACAACACTTGTCCATTTTCTGAGAACAGCCTTTTAAGCACCCTTCAGTAAGTAGGCAGGGAGGGGGCGGGGCGGACATTGTCATCCACATGCTGGACAGTTAACCCTGGTTCACATGGGTCAAGTTTGTATCTGTGTCGCACATAAAACTAAACTCCTTCACACAGAAACAGTGATTCTTTGGGGTGGCGGCGTGCGGTTTCCTTCTTGGGGTAAGCGACATTTAGATTTCCGCTAAGCTATTTCACTACTTTGCCAATACTGGCTGTAATTTTTGTTTTTAAATACAGGCAAAAAGGAAAGTTGGAAAGAGAGAGAGAGAAAGAAAAGTTCCCAGCCTCTCGCTTAGTGGTGCTTATCTCTGCGCCTGGTTCAACCGCACCCTTCCCACAATTCCCCAGTCCGGCGGAAGTGTCGACTAGAGTGGTGATTTCCAAGCCGGTTTCACACACGGTATAAATAGACGGCCGTAGGAAGTGGGCAATTCTGGCTGACCCGGATAATTAGCGGTAGGTGAGTGCTGCCCCCACCCACCCACCCACCCAAGCATCCTCCCACCGCCTACACACGCGCCGGGCTGAGAACACCCAATTACTCTAAGTAAATCACCGCATTGATTGTGCGGCACAGAACCCCCCGACCCCCCCCCCCCACACACACACATTCTCCATTCCTCAGCCGCCATTACTGCATCTATACAGCAAGGCCGGCACCTGAATAATTGTTCGGTTCAACCTCCGGCTGACCTCTCAAGAGTGGATGGATCCCTGGTGGATGGGTGGGTGGGTGGATGAGTGAGTGGGTGAGCCCAGTCAGACACACACGGTATGAGTGTGTGTGTATGTGTGTGAGCGAGCTACAGAGAGCGAGATGGAGGACAGAAGGAGAGAGGGAGACAATGACAGAGGGATACAGGGAGAAAGGAGAGGGAGATGGAGAGGGAGATGGAGAGGGACGACAGTGAGACAGGGGAGAGCGGGAGAGAGGGAGAGAGGGAAGGGGAGAGAGAGAAGGGGAGAGGGAAGGGGAGAGGGAAGGGGAGAGAGAGGGGGAGAGACGGAGAGGGCGAGAGACGGGGAGACGGAGAGTCGGAGAGGGGACAGGGGAGAGCGGGAGAGATGGGGAGAGAGAGATGGGGAGAGAGGGAGAGAGGGAGAGAGGGAGAGCAGGAGAGGTTTTGTTTGTTTGTTGTTGTTTTACGTCCTAGCAACATCATAGCTCATATCAGGACGGGTACCGACTTGTGACAGGAGAGGGAGAGCAGGAGAGCAGGAGAGCGAGAGAGCGCGAGAGAGCGCGAGACAAAGGGAGAGCAGAAATCTAGTTCTAGTGTGGACGTAGACATGCATAGGCGAGGGAGGTCGGGGATGGTAGAGGGGCGATTGGATGTGTGAGTGGAGGAGTTTGTTAGAAAGGGAGGGTGGAGAGGGGTCGGGTCGGGGGCGGGCATGGAATGAAGACTCTGGCACTTAACATGTAGATGGGTGTGAGGCTAAGCGAGAGAGCGCCGATATCCAGGGTATCATTGCCTCCCGGGTCTAGTTCTCCTCAGCAGGACAAGGGCGGGTGTGTGAACGTGTGGAAGTGTGTGTGGAGGTGGGCGAGTGAGGGAGGGGGGGGGGGGGGGTCTCAACACGCTACATCCATCACGACGCACGAAATAGCGTGAGTCAGCGACAAGGCAAAAGCGACACATGTATCGTCTCTAGCAAAGTGTGTATTAAAGTTTACGTCTGTCACATCACTAGTGTCACAACACTGTCACCACACTACTCTCACAACATAACTGTCATAATACTGTCACTACTGCCACCACACTACTGTCACCACACTACTCTCACACCATAACTGTCATAATTCTGTCACTATTGCCACCACACTCCTGTCACCACACTACTGTCACCGCACTACGGTCACCGCACTACTGTCACAACACTAGTCTCACAACAACACTGTTACACCACTACTGTCACATCACTACTGTCACATTATTACTGACACATCACTCCTGTCACCAGACTACTGTCACCACACTACTGTCACCACACTACCGTCATACCCTTATACTACACAACACTACTGCCACAACACTACAGTTACAACACTACTGTCATAACACTAGAGTCACACCATTACTGACACAACAGTAACATGACGCCATATCCCAGTGAAGTCACATTGTCCTGATATTGAACCAACCCAACCCATGTCCTATTATGCAAATAGCAGGTCCTGAAGAAGTAGTCACTTTTCGCAGAAGTTGGTTCCCCTCAGACATTATTTGTACACAGTGCATAATCTTCGCCTTATCGTAGATTCAATCCTTCCTGAGGTCCTGAACACAGAACACACGTGTGAGGTTAATATAAATATTATAATTATAGGTCAACATATGAATTAGGAAGCGCCATAGAGAGCAATGCTGTAGCCTCACGCATAATTCAATAGGATGGATTACTGTTGAGAGTGCATTGTATACATACCCCTTCCCACCCACCCACCCCGATCTGTACTGATTTGAATCAATGCTTTTGTTGAAGAAAGGCACAGTTGAGTTGAATGCTGACTGACTTTCTTTAGCATAATATCAATCTACCAACAACTAGGAAGAAAAATGACTCCCACCATCCGCATATAACAACACATTTGGGATACTCTACCAATTCTGAGACCATTCCCCCACAACACCGAAGACAAAAAAAAACACCACCCCAACAACGACAACAAAAACCGGGCGCGCTGACTGAATCGGTAGAGTGAGGGCGTCGCGTGTCGGAGATAGGGAGTTTGGGAGTTCGGTTCCCGGTCGAGATAAACCTATGACTTATCAAATTGATACTTGTCACTTCCTGGCCTGGCGCTCGACATTAATACTAATAGGATAGGGCAAGGACTGGTTAGCTCAGTGTCCAGATAATGTGCCTGAGTGGGATATTGGGTCATGGTGCCAGCAGCCTAATTTCCCAGTGGTGTACCACTATGAAGTCACCATAAGTGTGCACTGTCACAAATCGGTACCCGTCCTGATATGACCGTAGATTTTGCCAGCACGTAAATCTCCAAAAACCTAGCAACCAACCAAGAACAAAAAAACACACAAAAACAACACAAAACAAAACAAAGAAAACATCAGAGCAACAGAGCAACATCTCTGCACCATTCACCCCCCCCCCCCCCGTGCCAACCGACACAACTATATATCAGCAGGCATGGTAAGACTCTACTCATGCAAAATGGCACGGGCGCCCTGTAGTCGCGAGCATCCTCCAGGGCTTGCTTTACCAACTGGACACCGCCAGGCATTGTCAACAGGCGACAGCTCTTAACGCGATCCCACAAGTCGCACAAAGGTGCTCAGGCAAATCTATCTCAAAATCAAATGGCTTCATACGCAACCGCGGTTACCCACAAGAACAATATGTCCCAACAGCCTTGATCTTCGGAGCATGTGGACAATTTCTGTCGGGTGTGTGTTTATTTAGTAAGCCGCGCTCCATGGTATTAATTCACACGGTCCCCAAATGAGGCGCACGGGGACGCCATGGCGCGCCGCCTGGTGGCGGGGAGGTGCAACGTGATGGATGGGTATTTTACCATGTTCTTTGATCGGATCTTCCATACGCAAAAAAAAAGTTAATAAAAAAAAAAGGAGAAATGGGTGAAGGAGACTGAAACTTGAAAGCAACATATATATATATATATATATATATATATTATATATATTATATATATATATATATATAATTATATATATATGTGATCTATAACGCATTATGCAAGTATAAAAATATGTCATGGAATTATTATCATAGGGTTATATTCCATAAGACTCAACAATGAACCGGTTGCATCACCTGCAGCCCTCCTCACTTCCACCGGACGTTGACAAGTGTCACTCGCATCGGAGGACTTTTTTTCTTCATATATATAGATTTATATTTTTGGTAAATATTTCTTATTCATCTGAATACAATCTTTGTTCAGTGCCGATGCACTGCTGGCGATTTGTTCACCCATTTACACTATTGTAATTAGAGACTCCTAAAATTCAGCTGATTAAATGGTTGTGGTGAACCCAGACCGAATCACACATTTAGTGGTGTTTTAGATGCATATATATATATATATATAATATATGGTGACCGTGCACGCGATATTCTACGGAAAGAATGTGTGGCGGTTATATGTGAAGCCAGAAGTAATCATTTTTGCATTGATTGATTGATTTTTGCATTTTGCATTGATTGATTGATTGGCGGTTGCTTTACGCCGTGTCGGCAGCAGAGGCCATATTCACGGCGAGACATGTTCATGCTCATGTTTGCAAGCCAACAGCTATATTTATTGATGATATATATGTGATGTATAATGCATTATGCGAGTATAAAGTGTAGTGGAGCATGTACTGTATTAATATTACTATTATTCCTTCATAGGTTCTGTGGTGGACTGCCCCCTACCACCCCCCACCCCCACACACACCATTTGTCAGGGTAATATATTCGGGTGACCTCCCACTCACCAACTAATTCTCTTCCATGTAGTTTTTGTATAGCGGCAATTTATATATATATATATATATATATATATATATATATATATATATATATATGTATGTATATATTATATATCTATATATATATATATATAGTGAAAAATGGTTACAAACGAATGCCTCCAACTATATGCAGATGACACAGTCATATATGCAAACGGCACCACAGAAGAGGAGAATAACTAAACTAACAAGCTCTACTAAAGACTGGATGAGTGGTGTGAGTCCAACAAAATAACCATCAACACAAGCAAGTCCAAAAACAGTTCTCTTCTCGCATAAACAAATGCCAGAAAGAAAACTACACTGTAAGCTAGAAGCCAAACACTAGAAAATGTAGACCATTACAAATACCTAGGCCTTGAGTTGGACAGCCAACTAAACTACAACCTATGTATCAACAAAATTGTCCAAAAGGTAAACCACAAACTGTGGCTATTTGCAAAGCTAAGAGACTACATGACACAAGAAATGTCAATAAAAACTTCAAGGGCATGGTGCTACCCTATTTTGACTATGGAGATGTAAACTACATGGGTGCAAAGAAAGAACTTCTAAAAAAACTGCAAACACTACAGAACAGAGCCCTGAAAATCTGCCTCAGAGTAGACAAGCTGCACCCCACCTATGACATACACAAAAGAACCAAAGTAAAATTGCTAGAAAATAGGAGAATAATTCATCTGAAAACATTAGCATACAGCTATAGTCAAGACAATAAACTCCTAACAAAACCACAAAGGGCAACTAGAGCAAATAATGCGCCACTACTAAAGCAGACCAGAAGCCAAATAAAAGCTCACGAGAGAAGCACGCTAGAAAATGGCTGCCAAGGTGTGGAATGCCCAAACAGTAAAGGAACGACAAATTCCTGACCTAAAAACATACAAAAAATATCTGTGCAAAATAAGGCTAGGAACCCCCAACTAAGCTGCACCGCAAAGGGGCAGGTGATACATGTCACGGCCCACCAGCGAGACGCCCAAAGGAAGGTAACCATACCAAAAGCACCCAGATAACACACCTCACAGCTGCGTACAAGCCTATGATATGTAAATAGGAGTAGGCTAGTCTAGAAATAAGAGTAGAAAAAATAAAGCACATATATGCCAAGAAAATCCAAAAAAATTAACATAGACTACTATAGTACTAACCAGACCAACCAACTATCTATCTGCTACTGAAATACAGGCAATCAAATACCTTATCAGCAGCTACTGTGTGATAAGACAACACCAACACTACAGCTGGCCAGCATTGAAAACAAGCCTGAATACCCAGGCTTATATGCTATGGACAGTATAAATACAGCCTCAATAAAAAAAAAAATAAAAAAAAAATATATATATTACATTACATTGGGCCTATAGATACTGCATATCAGTGTAAATATACAGAATGATAGACATACCATTAGACAGATAAACATATAGATAGGGAAAAATAGGGAAAGGGGGAGAGGGAAGTCGAAGGGACGAGGGGGAAAGAGGGAGAGCGTCAGGGAAGTAGGGAGGGAGTAGGGGAGCAGGGGGGACCAGGGAGGGCGAGAGGGAGCGGGAGGGGCGGGAGGCGGAGCGCGATGGGGAGGGAGAGGGGGATAGGAGGGGAGGGAGGGGGAGGGAGGGGAGGGAGGACGCGAGGGAAGGGATAGGAAGGGAGGGAAGGGAGAGGAAGGGAGGGAAGGGAGAGGAAGGGAGGGAGGGGAGAAAGGGAGGACGGGGAAATAGGGAGGGAGGGAGGGGAATTAGGAAGGGCAGGTTCGAAATTAGCTACAATTTGACAAGAGAAGGCGAAAATAACGACGTCAGTTTAGAACTGGTCTTGGCTTTGGTGTGTTACTTTTTAGTGAGTGCTCACTGAGTATATCTGTGTAAGAAGGACAGGCACAATCCCGTCGTGCATTGTAACAAGCATAGCTGCAGGCTGAGCCATAATGAAGAATAATAGGATGCTCTGCCCCTGTCAGGTAAGAATCAATAGTTCCTTGTCTGCCTTGCCCCGATACACATACTTATCTCTGACTCCCTTCTATAGGTTTGGCGGCAGCAGAAACACTTAAGGGTTACACCGATCGATCCCCGTCCCTGTACGCATCACAACGTATTGATCACCCTCGGCCGGGTGATAAGTAAACGATGGCAAGTGCTTGTAAATAACGGCCAAACACATTGCAATGCGCTACACAATAACAGTGTGTCCTCCTCTTTTATCAGCACGCTAGATTTGTGTTTGTGTGTCACTTCTCTTTCTTACAACTGGTGCCTCAAAGGATGGCCTGTCTTGTTTTTGTGCGAAAGTGCATATAAAAGACCTCTTGCTGCTTATAGGAAAGAGTAGCCTATGTGACGGCAGCGGGTTTGCTCCAAAATATATATGTCAGAATGACAATATGGTTGATGTCAAATAGCTGAAGATATGAAAATCAATGTGCCCTAGAGGCGTCATTAAATAAAACAAGCTTGTTTTGCTTTCTTACACACACACACACACGCACACAAATTCTCCCCCTCTATTCTCTCTCTCTCTCTCTCTCTCTCTCTCTCTCTTTCGCTATCTAGAAGCAGTAATTGTTTTCCAGTTATCGGTAACTTACAAAGAAAAGGAGGGATGGGTGGGTAGAATGTAAGTGTGTATTGTTTGTCCATAGTTGGAATGCTTCAGGGTTATGGCGCAGTCACACTACGACGTGTTTCACCAACATTGGACAACGTGTAGGGTTTTTGGGCGAAACGTCGGGACGCGTTGGGGCGCGTTACCGGCGCGTTGACAGCGCGTCGGTACATGTCGGTACACGTTGAGTGATAGCAACGTGTGAATGGACACGTCGGCGCGCGCCGGATGGCGCCGATCGTTTTGCGCTTGTACAAAACTTTCGGCGCGGACCGATGTGCTCCGACGGGTTGGATGGCGCGTTACGGACACGTTACCAGTATGTGACGGCAGCGGGTTTGCTCCAAAATATATATGTCAGAATGACAATATGGTTGATGTCAAATAGCTGAAGATATGAAAATAAATGTGCCCTAGAGGCGTCATTAAATAAAACAAGCTTGTTTTGCTTTCTTACACACACACACGCACACAAATTCTCCCCCTCTATTTTTCCTCTCTCTCTCTCTCTCTTTCGCTATCTAGAAGCAGTAATTGTTTTCCAGTTATCGGTAAGCGCTTACAAAGAAAAGCAGGGATGGGTGGGTAGAATGTAAGTGTGTATTGTTTGCCCATAGTTGGAATGCTTCAGGGTTATGGCGCAGTCACACTACGACGTGTTTCACCAACATTGGACAACGTGTTGGGTTTTTGGACGAAACGTCGGGGCGTGTTGGGACGCGTTACCGGCGCGTTGACAGCGCGTCGGTACATGTCGGTACACGTTGAGTGATAGCAACGTGTGAATGGACACGTCGGCGCGCGTCGGCGCGTGCCGGGTGGCGCCGATCGTTTTGCGCTTGTACAAAACTTTCGGCGCGGACCGATGTGCTCCGACGGGTTGGATGGTGCGTTACGGACACATTACCAGTATGTCGATATGCGTTGACGGCGTACCGGCGGAATGCTGGCAGAACGCTGATCAACGTCTGTTAATGTTGGCATTTTTTTCACCAAAATGCGACCATTCCGTCGGCGCGTCGGCAACGTCCCATCGACGGGTAGTGGGCGCACCATTGGCGTTGCTCCAGCGTTTCTCGGTGCATTGGATGTGTTGCCGGCGCGTCTGGATGTGCTGGTGGCGGGTCTGGAAGTGTTCCCGGCATGTCTTGACGTGTTGATGGCGGGTGTCTATGTGTTGACACGGTACTAACACAATACCAGCGCGCTGCCTGCATGCCACCGGCGCGCTGCCAACACGCCACCAACACGCCACCAACATGCCATTGGCACGCTACCAACGTGCCAATAACGCGCCAAAAACACGCCAATAGCGCACCACCAACCCGCCACTACCACGCTGCGGCCCGTCAAACTTTGGCCCAAAACGCCGAAAAGTTGGACGTGTCTCGCATGCTAGCAAATATTTTGCGCATTGGCGGCACGCCGGAAAACACGTCGTAGTGTGACTGCACCATTAGGTGGAAAACAATGACACGTTCCGTGAGTATTATCAAACGCAATCAGATGTAAAAGTAGGCATGTAGATATAGATGTAGGTGTTGGTGTGTGTGTTGGTGTGTGTCTGACTTCTTCAGAGTATGCCTCTTTCCACATGACGGTTCTACGATAAAGGGCATGTGGTTCTCCCATATAGAGTGATGGCCAGCCATTTAGCTCCTTCTTGCACCAGTAACTAGCGACATAATACCAGTCTGTCAACTTTCTTATCAGCAATAAAACATGCCTATATGGATATATATATATGTTGAGCGCCAAAACGACTTCTGTGACAAGTAATACCCCCATCACACCAAACTAGTTCTCACTACGTTCTTGAAAATGTTGCTGAATGGAATGGATGTAGTAGCAACTTTGTACGGTCTTTTTACGAATGGAATGGACAGGCTAGAACAAAATGGTGCTCTAGAACTTTAGGCATGGCCAACATTTTCTTGCAGCCATATTCTACCCCAACCACAGCCCATTTTAGAACGTGGTCAGACGGTTTGAGAACTAGTTTGGTGTGATGGGGGTGTAAACAGCATTTAGTAACCTAAATCTAGAAAATTGTCATTGACCAGACGGGGTAGCCGGATGAGTTGAGCATCCGTCTCCCGTTTTAGTAGATCATGGGATTCGAACCCTGCTTGTGTCAAACCAATGACTTGAAGATTGATACTTGTCACTTCCTAGCCAGGCGCTTGGTATTATTAGGATAGGGCAACGACTGGTTGGCTCAGTGTCAGGATATTGTGACTGAGTGGGATAGGTCATGGTGCTGCTGACCTGGTCTCCCAGTGGGGCAGCACTATAAAGTCACCAGGAGTGTGCACTGTCACAAGTTTGTACCCATCCTGATATGACCTTAGATGCTGCCAGGACGTAAAACTCCAACAACCAACCAACAGAAAATTGTCCAGCATCAGGAGCAAACATCTGTGACCAGTATTATGGAGTCAATGCCGGCGGGAACTATCAACGGGAATGGGTATCGAAGGAACCAGCATTACTGGAACCAGCATTACTGGAACCAGCTTTGTGGGAACCAGTTTGTGGGAACCAGCTTTGTGGGAACCAACATATAAAGGAACCAGCATTGTCAGAATGCGCATTGAGGGAACCGGCACGGTAATCAGCAAGGTGAAAGCTAGTATTGTGGGAATGAGTATTATGGTAACCATCATTGAGGGAACCATCATTCTTGGAACCATAATTGAGGGAACCAGCATTGTTGTGGAATAGCATTGTGGGAACCACCATCATTGGAAGCCAGCATTATGGGATTCAGCAACACATGTGGAAGCCAACATTGCAAAAGACAACATTGTAAAAACCAGTTTTGCAGAAAACAGCATTGTGCAAACTAGTGTTGCACAAACCAGCGTTGCATAAGCCATTGTTGTGTAAACCAGCATTTTGCAAACCAGCATTGTGCAAACCAGCATTGTGCAAACGAGCATTACACAAGCCATCGTTGCATAAACCAGCATTGTGCAAACCAGCATTGTGCAAACCAACATTGTGCAAACCAGCATTGTGCAAACCGGCATTATACAAACCAGCATTGTGCAAACCAGCATTGCACAAGCCATAATTGTGTAAACCAACATTGTGCAAACCAGCGTTGTGCAAACCTCCATTGCACAAGCCATCATTGCATAAACCATCATTGTGCAAACCAGTGTTGTGCAAACCAGCATTGTGCAAACCAGCATTGTGCAAACCAGCGTTGTGTAAACCAGAATTGCGCAAAGCAGCATTGTGCACACCAGCATTGTGCATACCAGCATTGTGCAAACAAGTGTTGTGCAAACCAGCATTTAGCAAACCAGCATTTAGCAAACCAGCGTTGTGCATAGTGGGAGGGGGACTGACCAGCATATGGGATACCAGCATCGAAGACCAGGAACATTGGAAACCACATAAACACAGTGAAACCAGCATTGGGGGAGGGGGGGGGGGTGCAACGAATATCAGACACCAGCATCAGATGCCGGAATCTGATTGGTTAAATCGGGCGGGAATCTACATCGGAATATGGGGCGCTGTAGGAACCAGCGACGGAAAGCGGAGGAGGAGACGCAATCGCCACGTCATTCAGTTATTCCATCCAGATGTGGCTAATTTCTGTAGCCATCTCTCTCTGCGTGCGAGGTTTAGTTGCGGATGGCGTGGTGCTTTTTTTTTCTTCAACTGTAACTATGAATATAAATGTGCATTCAGATTGGGAGCGATTGGCTGCGAGCCGAGACTGTAATGGATGGCGGCGGGAGGGGCCCCCTTTCACTTAATAAACCATCCGATAATTCTGGCCAAAAATTTGAATGACAGGTACAAGTTCCACATCCGAGAGCGTGTCGCCCACATTCGACATTCCAGATCTCAGACTGAAATTAACTGTGGTGATTAATATTAGTACGGAAGCTGTCGCATAATCACACACAGGGCGCGGTGGCCGAGTCGGTAGAGCCCAGGGGCTCGCGTGTGGGAGATCGGAAGTTCGGTTCCTGTTCGAGTCAAACCAATGACGTATCAAATTGATACTTGTCACTTCCTAGCCTGGCGCTCGGCATTAAGAGGATAGGGAAAGGACTGGTTATGTCAGTTTCAGGATAATGTGGCCGAGGGGGAATATCAGGTCATGGTCCCGGTGGGCTGATTTCCCAGTGGGGAAGCACTATAAAGTCACCATGAGTGCACACAATCTCAAGTCGGGATTTGTCCTGATATGACCTTAAATGTTACAAGTACAAAAAATTCCAACGACCATCCTACCTGTTTTTTTGTGGTGGGGGTGGGTGCGGGGGGCTAGTAGCTTTTGACAAAGAGTGTTACATGCATTGGTTTGTGACTGCATGTGCTTGGTGTGGTTTTAAGTCCTAGCAAAAGATATGGTCAAATCAAGATTGTGAGAATATTAGTTTTGAGAGAAAAAACAGTACTCATATAGTATTGCCCCGCTGGGACGAGAAACTGTGCCACCAGCACCATGACCCGATATCTTACTCAGGCACATTACCCTGATACTGAGCAAACCCAACCATTCCCTAGCCTATTATGGTTGAGCCGAGGTAGCGACAAGTATCGATAATGTGTAAGTCACTTGTTTTGATGCGGTGGAGATTCAAACTCACAACCTCTCATACTAGAAGTCAACTAGCCAGCGCTCTTACCGATTCAGCCATTCCGTCCGGGCTCAAGGTCAGGGTTAGAGTGTATATAATCGTGGTTCTGCGCATGTGCATTTGGGCATGTTTGCAAAACGCAGCAAACAGGACATGCTGCCACTTACCCGTGTTTTTGTGTTGCTTTTTTTTTTTTTGGTGGTTGGGTGGTTGTTTGTGGGTTGTTGTTTTTGAGTGACCACGTGAACTGAATTAGTGCCTTCAATGAAGTGGGTGATGGATGCGCATGCCCGTGCGTCTTTGGCCACACATCATCAGTTATTGACACACTACATATTTCACACTACCTGACGACAGCTCACTGCCATGCACTACACTGTGACATGCTACACTACCATGCGTTACACTGCCATGCGCTACACTGCCATGAGCTACACTGCAATGAGATACACTGCCACACGCTACACTGCCATGCACTACACTGCGATGAGCTACACTGCCACACCCTACCCTGCCATTCGCTACACTTCGATGAGCTACACTGCCACATGCTACACTGCCACATGCTATACTGTGACGAGCTACACTGTGACGAGCTAAACTGCCCCCGCACTACACTGTGATGCGCTACACTGCCACATGCTACACTGCTATGCGCTACACTGCCATGGGCTACACTGCCACATGATACACTGCCATGTGCTACAATGCGACGAGCTACACTGTCATGCACTACACAGTCACGCGCTACACAGCCACACACTACACTGCCACGAGCTACACTGCCACATGCTACTCTGCCACATGCTACCCAGCGATGTGCTACACTGCCATGCGCTACACTGCCATGCACTACACTGCCATGCATGCGCTACACTGCGACGAGCTAGACTGCCATGCGCTACACTGCCACGCGCTACACTGTGATGAGCTAAACTGCCACATACTATACTGCCATGCGCTACACTGCCACACGCTACCCTGCCACATGCTACACTGCAAAGTGCTACGAGCTACACTGCGACGAGCTACACTGCGACGAGCTACAATGCCATGCGCTACACTGCCACATGCTACCCTGTGATGTGCTAGCCTGCCACATGCTACTCTGCGACGCGCTACACTGCCATGCTATGCTGCCACATGCTACACTGCGACGCGTTACACTGTGACTCGCTACACTGAGACGAGCTACACTGCGATGAGCTACACTGCGACATGCTACACTGCGACGAGCTACACTGCCACACGATACACTGCCACATGCTACCCTGTGATGTGCTACCCTGCCACATGCTACTATGTGACGCACTACACTGCCATGCTACGCTGCCACATGCTACACTGCGATGCGTTACACTGTGCTCCGCTACACTGCGACGAGCTACACTGTGCTCCGCTACACTGCGACGAGCTACACTGCGACGAGCTACACTGCCATGTGCTACACTGCCTTGTGCTACACTGCGACACGCTACACTGCAACAAGCTACACTGCCACGCGATACACTGCCACGTGCTACACTGCCAGCCTACCGTGTTACCCACACTCCATCAACGTCCCGTGCGCAAAAACATAAACCCAAACCATAATCGAACCTGCCAAGCATGCGTCCACGTGTGGTGGTCTAACGGAATTGGTGGTATTGGTGTTGGTGATGTAATGATATTGGTAATTGAGGTGGTATCAGTGGTGTTTGTGGTGTGATTGTGTTGGTGCTAGTGCCGTGATGGTGATATTTATATTGGTGGTGCTATTGGTGGTGGTATTGGTGGTAGTGGTGGTGGTGCTGTGTTGGTATTGGTGGTGATGGTGGTGGTGTGATATCATTAGTGGTACTGGCCATGTGATGTTATTGATGGTGGTTGTGGTGGTGGTGGTAGTAGAACTAGCTGCAGCAGTGGTGGTGTGACGTTACTGGTAGTTATACTGCTGGTGCTGCCGGCCATGTTATGTGGTGGTCATGTGATGTGGTGGTGCTGGTAGTGACAGTGGTGGTATTAGAAGAAGTAGCAGCGGCAGTGGTGTGTGATGTTATTTGTGGTTATATTGATGGTGGTGGTGGTGGTGGTGGTGGTCATGTGTGTGGTGATGGTGGAAGTAACAGTGGTGGTGCTAGAAGAAGAGACAGCAGCAGTGGTGATGATGGTGGTGGTGGTGGTGGTGTCATTTTATTGGTGATGGTTGTGGTGGTGGTAGTAGTAGAAGAAATAGTTGTGGCAGTGGTGCTGTTGATGGTGGTGGTGGTGGTGCTCCTGGTGGAGGTGGTGGTAGTAGTAGTAGTAATGGTGGTGGTGGTGCGGGTGGTGGTGGTGTGATACTGGTGGCAGTGGTGGCAGTGGTGGTGGTGGTGGCAGTGGTGGTGGTGCTAGTCCCGGAAGCCCGGAGCGGAGGAGCAGGCGTCATATATTATACAGGGGCGACTTTTCCGCCTGGCCCGGCCCGTGGGGAGGCCATCCATAGTATCACGTGTCAGCTGTGAAGCAGTGCCGGGCTGACCGCTCCGGTCCGCTGTCCTCCCCGGCGTCATCAACGCCACGTCCGGCTTACATTTTTCATCAGTGAGCCGGCCTTCAGGGCCTATCTATCTGTTGCTGATGAGGGACAAAACCCTGCTGGCTATCCCCGATTGTGGGTGGTGGGAGGTAGGCGGTGGGCGGTGGTGAGCGGTGGGCGGTGGGTGGTGGGCGAGCCAGCCGCAGAGTGCGCGAAGCCCCACAGGCTGGAACAAGGGGCGGTGATTCGGTGGCGGGGGGGAGGGGAGGGAGGACAGCGGAGAGGGAAGGGGAAGGGGACGGGGGAAGGGGGAAGGTGGAATGCGGGGATGGAGAAGGGCGAAGGGGAGCGGAGGGGGGGGGGAAGGGGAGAGGGAAGGGAGAAGGGGTAATGGGAAGGGGGAAGGGGAAGTTAGAAGGGAATCTGAGGGTGGATGGTTGGTTGGTGATGTGGCCTAGAGAATGGTTGATTGATTGGGGTTTTCGGTCTTAGAAACATCCAAATTCAAATCAGGAATAATACCCAAAAGGATGTGAATTTGTGGTAATTAATATCAGTGAAGGAGTGGCTGATGGTGCATGTCCTAGAACCATCCAGATTTGTGACATACTGATGATGCTGTGACCTGCTGCCAGCACCATGATACAATACCCCACTCAATCACATTTTCCTGAAATGGCGCCAGGCAGTCCTTGCGCTATGCAGCTAATTAATGTGCATCTCCTGGCAAGGCAGCATCAAGTGTCATTTTCGTATAGCTGTGGGAACAGGCGTGATTCCAGTGGGTTTGTTTCTTTGTTGTTGTTTTACGTCCTAGGAAAATCTAAGGTCATATCAGGACGGCGTGATTTCAGGGTTGGTGAATAACAAACAGGGAACAAGGCAGTGGTGCTGTTAGGGTCAGGGTAACATGAATCTGCTGTATCTGTGCAAAGGACAAGGCCCGGGTTGTTACCAAACGAGGCTTCTTGTATATCGTGCCTTGCATGATCAGGCTCCAGAATATATGAGAGATATGCTCAGGAGAGAACAAATGTTCGAACACTGCGCTCCACAGTCTCCAGCCAGTTAGCAGTTCCTCGGAGCAGACTCAAAGGATTTGGGGATCGGGCTTTTAGTATTGCTGCCCCGAGACTGTGGAATGCTCTGCCAGGATAAATCACTGATTGTAAATCTGTTGGTGCTTTTAAAAAAGGTCTTAAGATACATTTGTTTAAATCTGCTTTTAACTAGGTGAAATTTATTTTCCTGTATATTTTTTTGTTCTGTAAAGCACCTGAGAATGGCTTGCTGGATCGGGCGCTATATAAAAGTTTTATTTATTTATTTATTTATTTAATAAGATGAACAGGGCACAAAGATGAGGAGGAGGAGAGTATAGGAATGGCCAGGTGATCGCAGAATATAGCTCATGTTATCAAATTACTCACCATTTTGCATTATTTCTTCATGATAAAATTCGGTATGGCTGACACTTGGAGATCAAATAATTATTATTGATGATGAAAAAGGTACCTGTGTAAATGAAGGATGTTCTTTTTGTTATATATATATAAGAGATGGCTACGCAAGAGATTTGAAATCTAGGCTCATTTGACGCCAAACCGTGTGTAAAGGCACGTGACAGAGGTGGTGGCGCCAAAAGGGGGATCGGCCCGCAGTAAATCGGCTCATCAGGAGTATGGATAAATAATAAATAGCATGCATAATAAAAGTGAAATAAATATCACAAGAATGCTCCACCCCTTTATATTCATATAATACGTTATATGTCACATATATATATGAGGTAGTATGCAGGTATTGCAGGTATAGCAATACCTCAGGGAGTTTGACACCCCTGCCCTGCAGAGTTGTAAACCACTGCCTTGTGGTACAGGTTCTTGACAGAACCGAAGGCTATGGGAGCAAACCCTAAACAGAAAACCATGTCACTGTGGCACCATTAAGGGCTGTTGATGTATGGAACTCCCAACATCTCCTGACCAGCCACTGCAGGGACAAATAGTTTTGCACCTGTCTTGACATGTTCTTGCCGGTGTGAAAGCTCTATCTGCTCCCCAAGAGAGTGCCGCTGGTAAGTTGCAAAAGCCAGCAGCACTTCAACACTTTGTAGGCAACTTTCATGAAATATCATTGCATCTATATACAGTCCAGACAGAGTGCTGACCTATTCAATGTCGCACACTTCAGAGCGAAGACCAAGACTACTCGGATACTGGTGAGAGAGCTGCTATTGGCAGATGACAGTGCACTGGTTGCCCACTCTGCTGAAGAGATCCAGAAAATAGTGGACGCTTTCCCCGATGCATCAAAGAAGTTTTGTCTGAAGATTAGCATCAAGAAGACGGAGGTGCTGTACCAACCCAACTCTACAAGAACCCGAGAGGAGGATATCATGGTTTACGGAAACAAGCTGAACTCTGTTCCGGAATTCACCTCCCTCGGAAGCACTATATCAAGGGATGGACACATTGATGCTGAAATACAGAGGAGGATGGCCAAGGCTAATCTTTCGGCCGACTATGCCAGAGACTTTGGAACAACCACCATGTGTCCATGCGGGTCAAAGGCAAGATCTACCGAGCCGAGGCCTGGACAGTGTACAGACGACAGTTGAAAAAGCTGCATGCCTTCATGATGCGACATCTGCGCTCAATCATGAGGCTAATCTGGAAGGACAAAGTGCCAAATAAGGAAATACTCAAACGGACGGGGCTGCCCTCTATGGAAGATCTTCTGATCAAAAAGAATCTCCGGTGGACTGGACACCTCATGAGGATGTCATCAGACAGGCTACCAAAGCAGATCCTCTACTCTCAACAGTCTTCTGGTTACAGAAAGAGAGGGCGCCCTCATCTCCGGTTCAAAGATACCATCAAGAGAAAGCTGAAGCTGAGAGACATTAAGACCGACTCATGGACATCACTCTCACAGCAGAGAGCTAAATGGAGAGCGGCAGTCAAGTAATGAAAGCAGACTTTGTCGCATCGCGACCGACAGCATGATGATGATATATATGGGATATAAATAAGGAATACTATGTAATAGTATAGAACTGTATCCTATCTAACTGACTCTGTGTAGTATGACATGGGCCACACTAGCGCCACCTGTGAGGGGCTCTAGGCACTGTATGCCAGCTGCGTCTGGCCATTAACGCCTATAGGCCCGTCGGGACAGTCCAATTTTAACTCTTATCCAGAGAAGCTTGTGCCTGGATTTTGTGGCTTACTTTAGATTTGAAAAGAAAAAAAAATTAGAGATAATATATATATCGTCTTTAAAAACATTTTGTTTTAAATTTGAAATATAAAAACATGTTTCTAAAGATGATATGTATACTGGTGGTGGTAGTATCATCTATAAACATGTTTTTATATTTAAAATCTAAACCAAGATGATATATATATCATCCTTAAAAACATATATACATTTCAAATCTAAAACGAGCCAAACAATCATGGCACAAACGTCATTGGATAAGATTGACGTCTACTGGGGGCTGGTGGTGAGTGGGTCCTGGTAAGGGAAATAACTGCACTTGCTTCAATCGTGATGCTGTCAAGCAGAGGCCATAGCAAGGGCACTTCACTGTGCAGCATAGCCACGTCTGAAGGCTCGGACAAACTGAAGGATGATGGCTACGCGCTGAAGAGCGCGACCGTGGGTGGCGAAGGTTTCATGCCAAGACCTGAGCTGCTCCCAGAGCAAGCCTGAGCTGCTCGTTGTAATGGCCAGTTGGGGAGAGGGGAAGAGGGGAGGAAGGGAGAGGTGTAGAGGGAGGATCGGAGGGGGGAGGGGGACATGGGGAGGGGGGGTGGGGAGGATGGGGAGAGATGACGGGAAAGGAGAAGAGGTAGGGCGAGGAGAGGTAGGACAAGGATAGGAAGGAGGTGGTAGATTGGGAGATGGGGGGGGGGGGGGAGATGAGGTGGATAAACGAGAGGGTGGGGGATTGGGGATGGGGAGGGATATGGGAGGAGGGGAGGAACAGAGGGTGGAGGTGGAGGAAGAGGAAGAGGAGGAGGGGGAGGAGAGGAAGGGGGGTGGGGAGGGGGGAAGGGCAGAAGGAGGGAAAGAGGGGGAGAGAGGAAGAGAGGAGGGGAACAGGGGAAAGGAGGGGAAGGGGGGAGAGGGGAAGAGAGGAGGAGGGGAACGGAGGGGAACAGGGGGAGAGGGGAATGCAGGGGAATGGAGGAGAACATAGGACGAGGGGAGAGGGGAAGAGGGGAATGGAGGGGAACATGGGGAGAGGGGGGAGATTGAGGGGGGGATAAGGGGCAAGAAGATGAGGGGGAGGAGGGGAGGAGAGGAGGGGAGGAGGACGGGCGGGCGGAGCGGGGCGGGCGGAGCTGGGCGAGGCGGGGCGGGGCGGGGCGGAGCGGGGCGGAGCAGGGCGGAGCGGGGCGGAGCGGGGCGGAGACGTGCGGTGCGGGGTGGAGCGGGGCGGAGCGGGGCGGAGCGGGCGGAGCGGGGGCGGCACATGGCGGAGGGGTGTGGGGGAAGGCACCGCCTAGATTGGCTGACAATGTCAATGTCGAATGGCCGGCCGTGATCCATCAGGTAGCGTGGGTCTGCGGGCCGCCGGCAATATTTACACAATTCAACAGGCCCCTCCCGGTCGGCCGGTGGCTGCGGGCCGGGACACGCATCCCGCCCCTCACCCCCCTCACGCCGCGCCGGGCCGCCCTCGGGCCCGCCCGCTGACGTACACTGACAGCTACAAGGTGACTGTTTGCTCATGCTCTAACCTCATATCCCACCGACAGACCTGCCCCGATATAAAACACGGCCGCCTTCAGATCGCCTGCTACCTCCAATAAGTCGGCTGTCAGATGCCCACCCACCCTCCCTACCACCCACCCACCCACCTCCCCCCGACCCGCAACCTTCCAGGCAGCCTCACCCCGCTTACCGTGCCTTACCACACAATAGCGAACCGCACCGCAGTCACTCAGCTCCAAAGGTCGGGCATTCCCAGCTGCTCCCGGCAGCCGCCCCCCCCCCTCACCCCCCACCCCCACCACCAGTGTCCATCGCCCGTAGGGACAGAGTTTACATTTTTACATATTTATTTCATCGCCAAATATAATCGCTGTGCATCCCCCAATTACCTTTTCTTGTTGAAACCAATAAGCCACACTGATCTCCATGTGTATATATATATGCTGCATAAGCCATTATACGAATATAATAAGCCGGAAGTTTCATCTATTCCCCCAGCCACTAAGTCATCGGCTGGTCACCTACTCATCAGCTCATCTGCTCGTTCCTCATGACCTGATTCGTGGCGCCACCTACACACCCACACCTCAGTTCCCCTGCATTCTCTCACTGTACTGATAATATACATAATATATATAATATACATAATATATATAATATAGACTATGTATAATATATATAATATATATAACATATATAACATATATAATATACATAATATACATAATATATAAAATATATATATAATATATATGTATACATATCTGCTATCTAATTCACTTCCATAACATTGACTTCTGGTGGGTTCGGAACCTTCCGGTCTGTACCCAGTAGTACTTCCGGTTCCAGCAACACTACATGCTAATCTACTGTTTGAACCTGCATGTTAAGCTACGTATAGTCAAATGAAGGCATCACATCGCTTAATCAAACATGTGCCTATATTCGAGCTGACATATACACTCCGAACAAAGACATTTATAAGTAACATAGATACTGGAAAATGACTGAAGGGTGTGTGAATTAAAGTTGCATAGTCCGATGAAGGATCAAATTTTCAAAACAAAAATACTTACCTAGATTTGATTCTACGTATTTATCTTAGACACCGGTACAGATATTAAGCATTTGTTGTCACATAGAAGGGCATGGGGGAGTCAATTTAATAGAACCTGTTACTGCATAAGCTTATGGCATCAGAGTTTTGGCATGCCTGCAAAACTAATTTGGCATGTTGTCACTTCAAATATCTCCAAAGTTAGCCATTTAAACTAAAAGTTACTTCATCTCGCCACCTAGTAAAGTAGCTTATAATGATCAATTTAATGTATTTATCTCAGAAAATCGACAGAAACTCAAAGCCATCGGACTATGCAACTTTAAATACATCGCATAACATATACAGGGAAGTGGATGTTATTAGACAAGTCCTCATATATATTTGAAGCGGGCGAGTCTACGCTCGAGCTGTGATCATTTCACTTGGGCCGATCAACCCGCATTTGGAAATGCGGGCTGCTCGCCAAGACAGACCCGCATTGGCCATCAAATGTGGGGCCGGTTTAACTGCTGTAATGCATTGCTAGGAGATGCAGGTTGCGACTTTCCTAGCAACGTAAGAAAGTCAAGCGCTTGGGCTCCGACCGATCAGACGTGTTTCTACACGCTCTGATGTTTTAGATGAGATTTAGGCTTTAATTGTTGGAATTCCAAAATGTTTCTTGAATTAAATGAATGAAATGGGAAAGGGGCGTATATATTTGTGTTGATCGTTATTAAAGAACTTAGATTGTACCAGTAGGAACATGAATAAAGTTGTGAGCTCATAAAGTGATTCGAACGTTCCTTGCACTTCTTGCTATTCTGCAGTCCCTAAAGTATATTAAACACTATGGTCAACTTGATACTGATACTCGATTATTCTATATATATATATAATTAAGGGCCTTCTGCCAGGTGGGCTGTAGGCAGCCAATCACCCGCCCCCGGGTATATAGTAACCACCCTCTTAATACGAGTAGGAAGTACGGTAATAAAATCTAACCATCTAGGATGTGTATAAGTGGCAGCGGCGACACCAAATATGAGGTGTCTGTTTTGGTTTAGATCTACAAATATTAAATAACAAGCTAAATGGTGGGGAGGAGAGCCAGTGTAATAAAGGAGTAAAGGAATACATGTCTATTAAACGCGGGAATTGGGTCCATCCAAAACCTTCTGGCATGATGTCTTTCCGCCCTTAGCCCAGATCAAGTAGCAGGCAGGCGGTCAACCGGCGGCGGGACGAGAGGTGCCAGCAGCCCGGGGGCAGGCCCAGGAAATGCACACGGAAATTCTTGTATATGAAATAACAAAAAGGCTCGCATTAGAAGTAGAACGAAGGCGAACGGTTAAATATTCCTTATATATATATGCATATATATACATACATGCATGTAAGTATATAGAAAACATATAGAAAACATATAGAAAACAATCCTCTTTAATAACAAACATTCACATTGATGCTAAATTTGTCACGATCCTTCTTTGATCGAAGGCAGTTCTGAAACCACTGAAACTTTGCTAAGTACTAGTTGCTCTAAAGGAATTCCTTAATGCGGATTATATCTGGTCCCCGTGGCTAATATGCATATTATCCCCAGAGGCCCGGCAGCTGTATTAAGCCACGGGATGCAAGAAGTTCAATACAATTCACCCAGGATTATCTTATCGCCAACTGGCAATGCTGCCACAGCCACAGTGTCCGCCGATATGGGTCGCAGGGTGGGTGGTGGGGAGGTGGACAGAGGAGGAGGAGGAGAAGAAGGAGGAGGGAGGGGGCGACGGCTTGGGCGAGGTGGAGGGGATGGCGAGGGGGACGGCGAGGGGGTAGGGCGAGAGAGCGTAGGGCGAAGGAGGGAGGGCGAAGGAGGGAGGGCGAGAGCGGGAAGGGCGAGAGCGGGGAGCGCGAGATCGGGGAGGGCGAGATCGGGGAGGGCGAGATCGGGGAGGGCGAGATCGGGGAGGGCGAGATCGGGGAGGGCGAGATCGGGGAGGGCGAGATCGGGGAGGGTGAGAGGGAGGGGAGGGCGAGGCAGAAGGGAGGGCGAGGAGGGGAGGGGGAGGAGGGGGGGCGAGGGAGGGGAGGGGGGAGGGGAGGGGGGAGGGGGAGGGGAGAGGGGGGCGGGGGAGGGGGAGGGGGCGAGAGAGGGGGGGGAGAGGAGGGGAGGGGGGGGGAGGGGGGGGCGGGAGGGGAGGGGAGGGAGGGGAGGGGCGGAGGGAGGGGGGGAGGGGAGGGGGGGGGGAGGGGGGGAGGGGGGAGGGAGGGGAGGGGGGGGGAGGGGAGGGCGGGGAGGGGAGGGGGAGGGAGGGGAGGGCGGGGAGGGGGAGGGGGGAGGGAGGGGAGGGGGAGGGAGGGGAGGGAGGAAGGGCGAGCGAGAGGGAGGGGAGGGGAAGGAGGGGGGGGGGAGGGGGGAGGGGGCGAGGGGGGGGGAGGGGGGGGAGGGGAGGCGGAGGGGAGGGGGGAGGGAGAGGGGGAGGGGGGGAGGAGGGGGGGGAGGGGGGGAGGGGGGGGAGGAGGGGGGGAGGGGGAGGAGGGGGGAGGGGAGGAGGGGAGGGGAGGGGGGGAGGGGAGGAGGGGAGGGAGGAGGACGGGAGTACGGGAGGAGCGGAGGAGCGGAGGAGGGGAGGAAGGGAGGGGGGAGGAGGGGAGGAGGGGAGGAGGGGAGGAGGGGAAGAGCGGGGGCGGGGAGGGGGGGCGGGGGGGAGGAGGAGGGGGGGAGGGGGCCGGAGGGGAGGGAGAGCGGGAGGAGGGAGAGAGGGGAGTGGGAGGGACGGGGGGGGGGGGGGGAAGGGGAGGCGTTTGAGAACTCACCAGCAGCCATTGTCCACCACACACACGTCCGTGTATTTTTCTGTGAACTGTAAAGGTACCAAAGTAATGAGTATGTACACGCACTGCAGAACACGCCAAGTGTCATTATTCTCACATAGCCCGTAGCCATTAGAAAGACGACGCAAGGAAATCGGACCAGCAAATCTTCTGAACGCGTGAGGATTCTCCATAAGCCGAGAAGATTCCCTTCGCAACTATCGTCTCCGGGAGAAGCGCGCGTGAGGTGTCTGGTACCTAAATCTACAACTACTGAGCGCAACTGCACAGACTTGGGGGGAGGAGCGGAGGGCTTCAGGACTTGCGCGACAGCTGCAGACCTGAATGGCAGTCTAAGTGTGGAGAAATACGCTGCGCGGAGGTATTTAGGAGTGGGACTGGCAGTAGAAGACTGAGGGGGTGGATATCTAAATGGGAATCTACTCTATATAAGTGCATAGAGCATCGAGATTCAGGATTCTAGGAGACGCTGAGGTATATGGGGCCTAAATGGGTACCTGGGGTGGATGGATACATACGGTATGGACATTTAGGACTCGCGGACATCGTGAGGGGTCGGATGCCTAAATGGGAATCAACGGCTGACAGGTGCACAGGGTAGAGACATCCAGGACTCGTGGGGGCGGGAGCGAGTGGAGTGGGAGGGGGGTGCGGGGTGCGGGGAGAGAGGGTGGAGGGGAGCGGGAGGAGGAGGGGGTAGAGGGTTATAATACCTAAATAGGGATAGACTATGAACACTGGTATAGAAACAGGGAGAAATGGAATTTATGAAAAATCCGGCGAGTCAAACAGTGAGCGGTTTTGCACACAGCTGGACTTCTAATGCAAGAAGTTTGTTTGTTGTTGTTTCGCGTTCTAGCGACATCTATGCTCAGATCAGGATGGGATCAGGACTTGTGACATTGCATACGCATGGATACTTTACAGTGTTGACACACTTGGAGACTTGGCTGAGAGCACCATGATTCGATACCCCACACAGCCACATTATCCTGACACTGCTCACTTCTACAGCCAGAATGCAGATATCATCAACACTGTTGGTCGCGTAGACCCTGACACCGAGGACTAGCAGGCCCCACCTCGTCCCCATACCTGACTTGACAGCACTACCAACTAACCACTAATTTTCACTAACAACTAACAGGTAACCCCACCCACTGCCTAACTAGTTTGATCTTCACTTCACTTCTTCCACTGGCCTTGGCCGGACTTACTGTGCATACCGGTGAATCTGGCAGCGCTGAAGTTTGGATCCTGGTTGAGTCAAACCAATGATTTAAAAAATAGGTACCTGTTGCTGATTGGCGCTTGGTGTTATCAGGTCAGGACAGGGACTGGGCACACAGTGTCAGGATAATGTGACTGTGTGGGACATCAGGTCATGGTGCCGGCAGTCGGATTTCCCAGTGGGGCAGAACTATAAAGTTGCCATGAGTGTGTGCTGTCACAAGTTGGTGCACATCCTGGTATGGCCTAGGGTCTTACTGGGGCGTAAAACTACACCAACCACCCAGCCTCCGGCGGCCCTCTGAGACATCAGAGGACGGTGGTTGGGCTCTTAGGCTGGCTTTTTCCTTCCTCCCCCCCCCCCCCCACACCATTTTCTCTGACCCACTACCCATCGGAAGCCAACTCCCGACCACATGGGACCACTCTCAGCGGTGCCCATATAGTGCTGCAGATTTGCAGCCTTCAGCACACCAATGCGACTGAAAACTCCCCCAAAACAACAACTGTGCTAAACCATCATTGTCCTATCCTAATATAGCCGAACAAAAGAACAGTAAAACTTCACCCAGTCATTTCCTTACACATATAGAGAAATGTTTCACCAATTACAGTATATATATACTGTTATATGTATTATATATATAATGTTATATATATATATATTGAGTGCACATATGCTGATAGGGTTAATTGAGGTTCTATACCTTAGCAACATTGAAGGTAATATCAGGACGACAGACACGTTTAACAATGCACACTTAGTGTGGCTTTACAGTATTGCCCCAGTGATATACTGCCCGCTATCACCATGACATGATATCCAACTGACTAACATTACCTTGACACTGAGCCACACAATCATTGCCTTGCCCTTGCAATGCAAGATTAGGACAAGTGCCCATGTTACTCAGCCTGCGAGTCACATTCTGTCACAGTGGAAACGAACACAAAAGTGTGGTTGTACAGAGTGACCTTAGTGGCTGGCAACGGTCGGGGTTGATTGCTTGTTTGGATTTTCCGTCCTTGGAACATTTAAGGTCATATCAGGACGGGTAGGCCTCCTGACTTGTGATAGTGCACACTCATGGCGACTTTATAGTGCTGTCCAACTGGGAGACCAGGCCAGCAGCACCATGAACTGCTATCCCACTCAGTCACATTATCCTGACACTGAGCCAACTAGTCCTTGTCCTATCCTATTAATGGCGAGCGCCTGGCTCGGAAGCAACAAGTATCAATTTTAAAGTCATTCGCTTAACTCGACCTGGGTTCGAACATGTGGGTTCGAATCCTACGATTTACCAAAACGGGAGACGGACACTCAACTCATTCGGCCATCCTGTCTGGTGGTGGTGTGGTGTGTGTGTGTGGGGGGGGGGGGTGTTACCGGCGAGGTCCCTGGCATGTACACACAGAGAGTCCGGGGAGAAACATGCACATACCCCACCCAGATCTATAACCACCAAGTCCCAGACGCAGCTGCTAGAGTCGATAGTATCAATGCAGTATCACTGTAGCAAAGGTGCAAGCCCTCCTCCACTTAATGCCGAACCGAAGCTGTGCTGGGGGCCCATTTAAAAAAAAAAGTGTTGTTGTTTGTTGGTGTGTTATGGCCTAGCAACAGCTAAGGTTGTAAAGATATACGTAACATAACAAGGACTGGAGGCGTTGAGTACTGGTTTATTCTAGGGCCTGACTCCCAAAAGATACCTGTATGACGTCATTGTGGACTAACCACCCGATTACTCTTTATACATACATCACAGGTCATATCAGGATGGATACCGACTGCCTTGTTTGTGTTTTGTTTGTTGTTGTTGTTTTACATCCGAGCAGGTACCGACTTGTGGCAATGCGCACTCATGGTGACTTTATAGTGCTGCCCCACTGGGATACCGAGCCACTGGCCAACTCAGTCACATTATCCTGATACTAAGCTTATCAGTCGTTGCCCTATCCTAGTAATCCAGAGTGCCAGGCTAAATAGTGACAAGTATCAATGGTATAAGTAATTGGCTTGCCTCGGCTGGGATTCGAACTTCAGACCTTCCAAATAGGGAGCCTGCGCTCTACCGATTCGGCCACCGCATCCGGTATGTGTGTAGGTATGTATGTATGTATGTATGTATGTATGTATGTATCTGTCTGTATGCATGTGTATGTGTGTATGTATGCATGTATGTGTATGCATGTCTATATGCATGTATGCATGCATGTGTGTGTGCATGAATGTGTGTATGTATTTGTACTTGAGTGTATATCTCCAGCTCAGGTGTGTTGCATTCAGGTGTTATGAGTAGGTTCCTCATCTGGAGCCTGTGGAACCTACATAGGTGTACAGGTAAAATCTTACTACCAGAGTCCAAGTCAGCAGTAGTCCATTAAGCTACTAGTACGACCATCTACTACGCTTGTTACTGATCCACTGTTCCGCCTGTGAGTGCAATAAAACAGTGTGTTTGAATGCTGATTTGGCTGAGTCTTTTGTTTCTTTCTTACCGATGTGACCCTAATATATTATTATTGGCGATAACCATTTGCTGAAATATATATATATATAAGTGTGCTATATAATATATATATACAATGTTATCTAATATAGTAATAATACACGATTTCCACGACTAGTACGACACCTGGTGATAGGCAACGACACTTGCGTTGTGGGTTGACAGTGTGTCACTCTGTTGTTTTACACTGATGATCGAGCTTTTCAATCAATCAATCAATCAATCAATCAATAGGATACATCTATAATTATCAAAAATGATTAAAAAATGGTACGTATGTTTTCTCTATAAATCCACATTTGTGCCAAAAAGACTGTCAGTTGATCAATATGAAGCCAATGTTAACAGAGCCTCAATTGATTCTCCACAGGCTCTGTGACCCACAAGTCCGGTCTGCATTACGCTCTGCGCGTGCATTACAGAAATCGTGTATTGTCTCCAAATAAATAGCCAACGTATATGTCACGTCCCTAGTATAGTACAGCTCAGGGATGAAAGTGGTCTCAGGCAAAAAACGCGGAAATCAAGCCGGGCTTATTACACCGACAGCGAATTTCCACAAATCTCCTCCCATAGGATTAGCACTGTCAGGTAATCACGGAAAAATGCTGGAAGTCAGATTTCAACTATCTTTGTTTTTGCTTCTATTATCGCCCACACCAAACTCATTCTTGTTCAGAGTGTTATCCTCTAGCAACATCTGAGGTCATATAAGAACGTGATTCGAACAAACCAACTGTCATATTCATCCAGATTCCTTGTACTTGTAGTGGGGCGGCTTAGCTTTAAAACAAAACAGGTCGACTGTGCACTTTCCCTTATAAGCATGAAACAGGGCACATGGTTAGAGTAACACAATACAGCGATCTTTAGTCCAGGGGCCACAGGAAATTGCTCTGTACTAGTTAAGGAGATACTTACCAAAACAGGTCCACAATAGCAGCCATTTTGAAATCCAAGATGGCCACCACATGGGGTGCAATTTCCGGTTGCCCCTGGATTAAAAATCTGTATATTGTATTACTCTAACCATGTGCTAAGTTTCATGCTTTTAAGGGAAAGTGCATAATTGATCAGCTAAGCTGCCCTACTATTGGCATTTTGTTTCGGGTTAAGCGGGCATTCCTTACACGCGGGATGCAGCATTCGGCATGCGAATGGCGTGATTCCTTACATGCGGCATGCGGCACACGACTGGCTATATTAAAAAAATATAAATATACAAGTATACTCAATACTGCACTGTATATGACCTAATATTGCATTTATAGCTATGTACCTCTTTGTACGTTACAGGGGGGTTCCTACCTTTATAATTACCAAATTATAGATAAGTATTCCTATTGTTGTGGCTCTGGTAGCATTTTTACCAACCCGAACCCATCCCGAACCCCCACCACCACCAGTACCATATGTTTCCACTCAGAAGCCTTGTGCGTGACCATTCCGTAATGCTCAGTCGCCTCTCCTAGTGTTAAACTAATGGAGACATCAGACTCAGGTTTCTATTCACACCCTGCATGCCACATACTGCATGCCGCACCGATCGCTACATGGACCGATCGGAAAATGCATTCGCATTCGCATTCGCATTCGGATACCGCATGTAAGGAATGTAGCCCATAGGTTTCAAGGCGTTTCGATTTTTTGTCACATTCGCATTCACATACCGCATACCGCGTGTAAGGAATGTACCCTTTAATCGGTAAATATAAAAAAATCGCGGAAATCCGCGAAAACGCGGAGATCTTTCATCTCCAGAGTACTATATAGCAATGGCCGCCCAATGCACCACTGGGGTCACGGGTACTTCCGTTCTGAGCCAATGGGATGCTCTCTATTCCTCTCGCAGTCGAAAGGACTACTATCGTGACGCCATCCTTTGAACTACACATAGAACAGACTTACATCACGCAGGGGATCAGGCATATTCCACATCAATCGCGCTTGCCTCTAGTAATCCTAAACCTTCGAAATTCAGAGTGTTGCTTTTAGCGTCACGCACATGTCCTGGTTCTAAGCAACGCATGCTGTCTATAATAATAATAATAATAATAATAATAATAATAATAATAATAATAATAATAATGATAGACCAGACGGGATGGCCGAATGAGTTGAGCGTCCGTCTCCCCTTTTGGTAGATCATGAGATTCCAACCCACAAGTTCGAACTCTGGTCGAGTTAAAACAATGACTTCAAAATTGATACTTGTCACTTCCTAAACAGACGCTCGGCATTATTAGAACAGGACAAGGACTGGTTGGCTTAGTGTCAGGATAATGTAACTGAGTGGGATGTTGCTGGCAGCGTTGTCTCCCAGTGGGGTGGTAGTGCACTATAAAGTCACTATGAGTGCGCACTGTCACAAGTCGGTACCCGTCCCGATATGACATTAGATGTTTCCCAGATGTAAAACTCCAACAACCAACCAACCAAATAAGTAATAATAATATTAATAACGATAATATGACTGCAAATAGTATTTAACACCCACAGATATAATTCAATTAGAAAAATACAGTTGACTTTCACAGTTTCAGTGGAAATAAACCCCACTTTAGTGAGTTGCACGCATTCACTCGCTGCAGACGATCTCACAAAGGCGGCAGACGACAATCACCCGTTCTTTCAGATACAGTTGCACTGAGGACCGACTGCGTGTGATGTTGCTGTTTGTACTGTGAAGCCCCGGCGCCCATTGTGATGCCTGCCCGCACCTACACCAATCGTAGCAGGCAACACACATGCAATTAGCCTGCAACTACTGGAGGAGTCCTCAGGTGGGGGATGGGAGTAAGGGCGGGGGGGGGGGGGTGGACACTCCCTCCACCTCCCCCTTTTTTTTCTCATTAATGATGTCGGTGTGTCTTCCTCCAGTACCTAACAGCCAGATCAAAGCTGCCGGACGGCTACAATTAGAAGGCGTCTGCTGCGTGTGAGGGCACTTCATTGAGTCCCCCCTCCCCTCACACATTTACTAACAATAACAACCATGTTTAGCCAATTATTAACCTTCACATAGCTGTTGTTAGATTGGATTTTCTAATGCTGTCCCAAATTGAGCTCCTACATCCGGGAAGACCCCAAGTCAGGTCCAACTAATAATATTAATAGCCTCGGATTAAGTCTAATCAATTGCAGTTAAAAAAACTAAAGTTGGTTGTTGAGTTGTTAGTATTCGGCGGCACTCACCTAGATCGACTTATTAGAACACCATTTTCTCGTAATGCTACTCACACTGCTTTCAGAACACGACATGATCACACCGGGTTTGTTGGTTGGTTGTTGGAGTTTTACGTCCTGGCAACATCTAAGATCATATCAGGAGGGGATCACACCGGAAGTCACACACCAGCGCACCAGTATCAAACACCAAATCAAAACAACTCACCCATCACATATTACACCACCTGTATTATATTGCTGAAGACCGGGACGCAGTGGTTCGAATCCCGACCGAGTCAAACCAACCTTACAAATATTATACTTGTCAAAGCAATGTCTTTCAAAGGTTATATTTGGCACCAACTAGTCCAGCGTTTGGCATTACTAGGATAGGACAAGTACGGGTTAGGTGAGTATCAGGATAATGCAACTGAGTGGGATATTCGTGTCAGGACGCCGGCGTCCTGGGGCCGTATGCAGGAGTCAGTGTTAGCAGGATTTGGTGTTACAGCCTGTTACCGTTTAGCTATCTCCGAACCGGGGAATTCGGTCAAGCCGTATGCAGGAGCGCGTAACACTTTCATTATAGCTAAACGTGAATTTATTAATAGATTTGGGAAATCCCTCTGCGTTTGTAGGCATATATTAGGCTCAAATGTATTAAATGCTGTCATATTTAACAAAGTTACATAGTCAAATAGTGAAATTTTATCAATTTAACCGTAAATTTGAAGCGTTATTAAGGCTACTGCCGCATTGGCGGCGATATTAATAGTTATATTTTCGAATTGACGAACGTACAGTAAACAAACCGGGTACCGCCAGTATGGAAAGCGTCGCCGATGCGGCGGCGGCGGCGATTTGTTTACTTTACGTTCGTCGATTAATAACGCTTCGAATTTAGGGTTAAATTGATAAAATTTCACTTATTGCGTATGTAATTCTGTTAAATATGACAGCATTGAATAGATTTGGGCCTAATGAACTCGCTAAACCTAATATTTGTCAGGGTTAACGTAACATCGGTTAAGCTTTTGGTGTTAGGCCTAACACTGACTTGTGCATACCATTTTTCGCCACTAAACCGGAATTCCCGCCAAACACCATTTTGCCTCGCTAACACTGACTCCTGCATACGGCCCCTGATCTCCCAGTGGGACAGCACCAAACAGGTCACCAAGAGTGCACACCGCCACAAATCGACACCCGTCCCGAGATGCCCTTAAATGTTGCGAGGATGTAAACCCAAACCAACATTGAGAATCCGCCACTCTGTGGTGGAGTCGTTAGAGTGTCTGACTTTTTTCTAGGTCGGACTCCTAATCTGAAGGTCAGTGGTTCGATTCCCTGTTCTCCCACCTCTGCCAATTTGGATTTCCACCACTGTGAATAACTTACAGCGTCATCAAAGGCCAGTTGCTCTCATACCATGTCTATGTGGTGTGGGAGGTAAAAAAATCCCTTGGGTCGGTAAAAGTGTAGGCTCGGGCTTTCTATCACCCCCACATGTCGTGGGGGTGATGAAAATGGGAATTATTGTGCCTAGAGCGGGACTCGAACCCACATCTCTTTGCATTCCGGGCCAGTGTGCTAACCATTACACCACCTAGGCTCCCTGATATCAATACACTCCCCACGCCTACCTGTCTATGTGGTTACTTGCCTGAGAGGTCAGTGCAGACCACTACACTCGTCCCCCTGGAATTGTAAGTCTTGTAATGCTTACAATTACATACATACAGGCAATGCACTAACACATACACAGGGTAGGTTCAACAACTATACAGCACATAGCTTGTATAGCATCCTGGTCACGGCACCAGTGTCGTGGGGGTGATGAAAATGGGAATTATTGTGCCTAGAGCGGGACTCGAACCCACATCTCTTTGCATTCCGGGCCAGTGTGCTAACCATTACACCACCTAGGCTCCCTGATATCAATACACTCCCCACGCCTACCTGTCTATGTGGTTACTTGCCTGAGAGGTCAGTGCAGACCACTACACTGTCTAATAGTGAAAACAAGTCTATTCAGGCTTATCCATGATAGGCAGTATAAATCTTCAACAACAACTCATAACCTTGCTATCTAAAACCCATCCACCTGATAGACGAATACTATATTCAGGCTTATCCATGATAGGCAGTATAAATCTTCAACAACAACTTGTAACCTTGCTATCTAAAACCCATCCACCTGATAGACGAATACTATCAAAATGCTGCAGGGACACATATGCTACCCCCCCCCCCGACACACACACATACATACACACACTCTCCCCTCCCGCACACATGCACACACACACTCCCCCCTGCCCCTACAGACACACATTAACAATCTCTAATTCTAAGCAGCAATCATTTTACTTTTCATGGTCGAATTTGATTCATTATTTAAAGCCCCTGTCACACATCACCGGATTGAGCAACGGACAGAATTGTCTAGTCCGGGCGTCATAAGTATCAAAATGTATTAAAATGTGTCAAAATGTTGCGATATTGGGTCAAAGGCCACTGGACGAACGGACATGAAATGGACATAAAACGGAGATGAACGGATAACCAACGGACAAACCAAACTCAAACCGGACAAGAACCATAGACATCAATCCGGTGGCATCCGTTCCAAGTTTTGTGCATGTTCAAAACTTGTACAGACACAAACCAGACTATCAACAGACTTTGTTTGGGTTCTTTATGTTTCCTCCAATCCGTGGATGTGTGACAGGGGTTTAACACATAACTCATCAAATGGCAATGCAGCAATTGATGTGTTATTTTTCTCACCAATAATTTTCCTAAGAATGGAAGAGTGTTTCATTACTGCGGTAGTTTCCCCTCCCCCTTCTCCTCAATGATAACGGATTGCTACCATACACCATTTCGCTCCACCATCTGGGCACCTAGAGGGCTATCACCACATCATGCGCCTCACAAAGTGGCCCTCTGGTTGAATACTAGGGTGATGATTACCGTGGCATTTGATAATTCCACCAGCCACCTGCTCTATAAGTTTTAACGGATTGCCCTGTTTTAAGTGAGCGTTTCTAATTCCGTCGGGGATCAGCCCATAAGGCAGTGCCTAGTCAGTTTTGCTGACAACCTAGCTCCAATTTACTATAAAATCAACGATGAAATAGATCACGAATATTTGGTCCTCATCCCCACCTCAAAATAATGATAATGATAATAATAATAATAATAATAATAATAATAGCAACAACAATGACATGAACGACAATGGCACCAAACCCATGATGACAATGATAATAATTATAATAATAATAAGGATAATAATAACATAAAGAAGAGGAGGAAGAAGACAATTGATGATATTCACAATCTCAATGATAACACTTTAATAGCTTATGAGCAGGGAACATAATAACATTATGTTGATTGGTTAAGTTGGTTATTGGACTTTTACGTCCTGGCAACGTTTAAGGTCATATCAGGACAGGCACCGACTTGTGACAGTGCGCACTCATGGCGACTTTATAGTGCTGCCCCGCTGGGAAATCTGGCCACTGGCATCATAACCCAATGTCTCATTTAGCTACATTATCCTGACAGTGAGCTAACCAGTCCTTGCCCTATCCTATTAATGGCGAGGGCCAGGCTAGGAAGCGACAAGTATGAATTTTATAAGTCATGATTTGACTCGACTGGGAACCGAACTCCTGATAATCCGCAAGTGAGGCCCGCGATCTACCCATCGGGCCACCGCGCCCGGAAAAAAAGAATGATAATAATAATCATAATAATAATAATATAAGAAGAGAAGGAGGAAAAAGACAACTATCTTATTCACAATCCCAATGCTAACGCTGTACTGTTTTATGAGGGGGAAATAATAACATTATGTCGATTGGTTATAAAAATAAATTCATAAATTATCAATTATAAAAAATAAAAAAGGTCGACAAATATTCAGTTGGCCGGGCCCTTGCAGGCTACCTGCGGGCGAGCAGAGTCGGGATGAGTCATAGAGGTCTCCCGTCACCGGCACACCTGAGACAGGGACGCGGGGGAACTGCACACGTGGATCTATGACGTACCTGTGCATCACTTTCACGTCCTCACATCAGGCACATTCGCCGGTCCTTTTGCAACGAATGCTTCCAGAGAGATTCGTTATCATCGTCTTCATATTCTGTCGTTGACAGGTGTACGAAGTTATATAGGCCTGTTCATTATGTTTGGAGCCATTTGTTGTGTGTGTTCTCCCATCAAGATCATGATTTATGCACACGACTGTCGGGTGCAGAACTGATGTTTGTCGCAATGCACTGGCTGTATATGTGATATATAATCTATTTTATGAATATAAATTGGCGAAAGAGGGTGAGCGGGGGCAAGGAGGGAGAGGGAATGAGCTACTGAGAGAGAGAGGGAGCGAGCAGGGAGGAAAACAAAACAAAAGAAAGAAAGAAGGCAGGAAGGAAGGTGAGAAAGAAAAAGACAGAAATAAAGAAAGAAAGAGAAATAAAGAGAAAGAAAGAGAAAGAAAGAGAATGCAGTGCAAGAATATGGTATATGCTGTCCTGTTTGTCGGAAAGTGCATATAAAAGACCCTTTGCTGCTTAGCGGAAAGAGTAGCCTATGTGGTGGCAGCAGGTTTCCTCCAAAGAAATATGTCAGAATGACCATATGTTTGACGTCCAATAGCCGATGATAAAAATCAATATGCTCTAAGGGGGTCGTTGAATGAAACAAACCTTCCTTTGCCTACCGGTCTGGTTAACCAGGCCAAAGATGACAAAACTGCATATAAGCAATCCTACACGAAGGACACCTTAGTCGGATGCAGCAATAAACACAGAGGCCTCTTGCCAGTGATCAGATCAGACCCTACCCTTAAAGGTCAACTTTCACTGGTTTAATGGCATTAATGTCACCAGCCGGAGGTGCTCTGCTTTGCTTATTATTGCCGCTGGCCTTGCTCTGAAGTCGGCAGTACCTGCAGCTTTTGAGGCGGCACCTCGGAAGGCAGGCAGCCTACCCCCCCCCCCCTCCCACACACACACCCTCCCCCATTACTTGTACCCCACCTGCAGGGCAAGAAGCCACCCGATAGCTTCCCTTTATACCCCGGCCGACACGTCCGAGTAATGACAGGTGATGTGGGCCAATGTAACAGGACACCCAACACAGGCACACGGCGCAATAGCCATCCTTCACCAGAGGAGTTTATCTGCATGATAACAGACTGGCGTATTAATCAATAGCGGCCAAGCCAGCCGATGGACAAAGCCATGCGGGGGGGGGAGAGGGTGCTGTGAATGGCGCGTCCAGAAGCCACTGGGTTTGTCTGTTGCTTGTTGTTTGACGTCCTAGCAACATATAATATCCTATCAGTATGGGTGCCAACAGTGAGCATTCATGGCTACTTTTTATAGTGCTGACCCACTGGGAGACCAGGCTGTCAGCACCATGAACCGATATCCCACAGTCACATTACCCTGACACTGTGTTGGTATGAAAAGTGTTTCATAGGAGCAGTCAGAGCTCGAGTGGCCACTTGATCTGCTCTCTCATTTCCTGGGATACCCACATGACTGGGCACCCAACCTAGGAGAATGTAATATTTTGCTATTGAAAGAGAGGTTAGTTTAATGATTACGTTAAGTAGTATTGGGTGATCCAGTTTCCTATTGTTTAAAGCCTGAAGGCAGGAAAAAGAGTCAGTGAAAATGATGAATTTATGACTGGCTGAGGTTTCGATGCACTCTAACGCGAGTAGGAGTGCTTGTGTCTCAGCAGTAAAGATGGAACTCTGATCTGGAATACGCGTACCTAATTCACGTCCGTCTGAGACACTGTTGTCTGTCTTTGACCCATCAGCGTAGATGGCTAGGTGGGAACTATAAGCACTTCGCACATCGATAAAGCTTTCATGATATGAAAGTGGGTGTGTTTGAGATTTCTTCGACATGGCCAGCTGGAAGATGATGTTTGGTTTCCTCAGCTGCCAAGGAGGAACATCTGAATATTGTGAGGGTGCTATGTTATGTAGATTTTCCCCCAGGGCCTCCAAGTGAGTCTTTATTCTGAGGCCTAATGGCTTTATGTATGTTGGCCTTGATTCATAGAGGTGTTCATATGGTGGGATATAAATGTAGTTATATGCAGGATTTAAAATATTTCCTTTTAATTTTATCACATATTGCATATACAGTTTGAGCGTTCTACTCTTAAGGGAGGGCTCTCGACCTTCGACATAAAGGCTCTCGATGGGTGAGGTTCTAAAAGCCCCCAAGGCCATCCGAAGGCCTTGATGGGGTATAGTGTCTGTGATATGTATGATTTTCTGGCTGAACCATAAACAATACAGCCATAGTCCAATTTTGAACATATTAATATTCTATATAATTGGAGTAGGACAGCGCTGTCTGCTCCCCACTGTGTGTGGGCTAGAACGTTTAAAATGTCCAGTCCCTTAAGGCATCTGGACTTTAAATACTTAATATGAGGGATAAAAGATAATTTGTTGTCAAAGATGACTCCTAAAAACTTGGTCTCTTTGACGACTTTCATGGGATCATTTCCAATTGGTAAATTAGGTTCATGGTGCAAAGTCCATGAAAGACAAAAGTGCATTCAAACGGTTTTTGATTTGGAGAATCTAAAACCATTTTCCATTGCCCATGACGAAAGGCTATTTATGTTTAATTGGAGCTGCCGTTCTATAGTGTTCATATTTTTTCCTTTATAACGCATTAAGAAGTCATCTACATAGAGGCTGCAGGATACATTACTCTTTATGGATTTAACTATATTGTTAATTTTAATGCCAAAAAGGCTAACAGATAGAATGCTACCCTGAGATACTCCCATCTCTTGATCAAAAGGCTCAGAGCGGGTAGCATTGATCCAAACTCAAAATTTTCGGTTTTGAGAGAAATTTAGAAATGAAAATGGGCAAGCACCCTCTGAACCCCATATTAAACAAATCCTTCAGGATGCTGTACTTCCATGTCATGTCGTATGCCTTTTCAATATCGAAAAATATGGGCACAACATGTTTATGAAGGTGTTTCGAACGAATGATTCCGATCGGACCAAGTGGTCGAGGGTACTCCTCCCCCACCTCAAACCACATTAGAAGTCGGTCAGATGGTGCTCTGACTCCAGGATCCAGACGAGGCGATCGTTATTGGAGGAGATGCTGCGACCATGACTTGGCACAGCCTCAGCCATCTCTTCTTCGTCTAATGCATAAAATTTATTTTTAAGGGAGATAGATCCCTTTTGGGAGCAGCTTTCCTTTGTTTTTGTGCTGGAGCCTTTTCGGTCACCGGCTTTTGTTCTTTTTAAATTTTGTTTGCGTCTTTCTTAGACACACTTGGATTCGGATCAGTTTGGACAGTGGTTGTCTTCGTCAAAGAAACCATGCTCTGGAAACCAGAAGGACTGCACTTTGGTTGGTCCAAGTTCAACCATGTGCAAGCTGCTTGGTCTGACATTCGATTGTCCTGGCAGAGGCATAGGAGCGGGAGGGGATGGACCCCTCAATCAATTTTCTAGCCTCTGGGGAGCTGATGTTGCTTTCAGTTTTGACCCTTTGAACAGCATTTTCTTTTTTTCTACACAGGATAATCTTTCGATATGGCTATGTGGGGCACCTTGACAGTTAACACATTTAACTGTGTTTTTGCAGTCTGTATTTTTGTGCCGTTTCTGACCACATGGGAGACAGGTCTGATCACTGGAGCAGTTGTCCCTGCCATGACCATACTTCTGGCATTGGAAACATTGGCGTGGATTTGGAATAAACAAATCCACATCAATGATTAAGTAGCCAATTTTCAACTTCTTAGGTTGGGTGGGTTTATTAAATGTCAAAATATAAGGATTTGTAGGAATAATATTTCCTTCTTTTTTTTTATTGTTATTCTTCTGACATTTAACACACCTTGAGGTTTTAGTTCAGAGGTTATTTCAACCTCATCGATGCCTTGGAGTTCTCTAGTATGGATTACTCCTTTACTAGAGTTCAGGGATCGGTGAGGCGAGGCCTTCATGCCGACACCTGCCAGTGTTTTGCAACGCAGCTGGTTATCAGCATGGACCTTCTTACCACACTCCACAAGAATCTGTCCAGAAGGTAATTTCTTTACCGAAGTCACCATGCCTGCTATCCCCAGAATGCCTTTGTCAATGGCAAATGGGGACAGCTTGCCTAGAGGCTGCGATGGATCTGTTGCCTCAAGGACAACAAATCTAGCACTCATCATTAGCAGGTTCCTGGTCCAAATCCGAGTCTGTCAACGGTCCTTTTTGGGGGGTTTGAAGCCATATTATATGAATGAAATTAGTCACCCTTGCTCCCCACCCACCACGGATCCTCACATGGGGGAGTGCAGAGCTGCGGATACCCAGCAGTTACACAACTAGGAGACAAGGGTGATATACTCAAGCAATGATCTACCAAAAAGGAAGATCATAACCAGATTGACCCTAGCCACCGCCTTCTAGGAGTAGTGAAAAATGAAAATAAATTGGATTTATGTATATATATATACATATGTATAAATACGAGTTTGTAGATAATTACATTCTTCATAGTACTACTCATAGGGCTTGGCGTGACCAGACGATTGATTGGACCAGGCCAGTCCAACCCCTCGTCTAGGTGAAGTCGTGGCCAAAATGCAGTATTGGTCGACAGGAAGCCGCAGCTCCCTGAAGACCTCATGCACCAGGATCCCTTCCTCCACCGACACAAGCCATGACTCATGCAAACGAGCTGCCCCATTTGTCGCCTTTTACGATATTCAAGGGCATGCAGGGGAACTATTCTAACCCGTTTCCTCACGGGGGTCATTCGATACAATGTTATAGCTGAATAGATATTAATTACACAATTAGATGGTCAATGTAATATGACTATCTGTATGATAACTTGCTAAATACCATTGAGTACTTAATTGCAGACTGAATACTCGTCATGTACATTTCTTTCATTGGAAGGCAGATGGGATGTATATATATGTGTGTGTCTGCGTATGTGTGTGCAACCGGAATCGGGCACACACGGGATACGTGTGTGTCAGAGGTCATACAGAGCTTTCTTGGGTAATGGAACACCCTAAATAAACCAGTTACCACACACAGCTCACCGAGTCTACAGTTTCTTACAAGCTGGAGTTAAGCCGTAGCATATTAACAACAAGACGATGCTAAACGATGTGTTGCTGACGCCGTTTTGACGTTAATTGAACGTAATCAACATGTGTTTAGTTAAGATGTGTGTGGACTGCTTGGCCATGATCCCCAGGATCTGGGTAATCACCCCCCCCCCCCCGGCTGCCCTGAGTAATCCAGCAGCCATTATAATCAACGAGCGCAGTGGCGCACTCTGTCAATTACCCAGGCAGACTGATGACGCAGTGGCCGCCTTGTGCCTAATGATGAACCTACATGACATAATTATTATTCATATAAACAAACGGGGATGAGGTCCATTATATATATAAAGTGGGCGAGACTACTCGACCGATGGAAATGCGGGCAGGACTGACTAGCCCGCATTCTGAGATGCGGGCTACTCACCGGGCTCGCATTTGCGGGGCTGGGTTCCCTGCTGTAAAGCGTAGCTAGGATATGTCAATTGTGACTATCCTAGCAACGGGAGGAGGTCGGGCATTCAGACCCAGACCCATCGGACATGTTTTGGCATGCTCCGATGTTTTAGCCAAGATTTAGGTTTTTATTGTCGAAATTCAAAACTTGTTCTAACTTAATTATATGGGAGGGGAGGTACTTGTTCATATCCATTATATTGCTAAATTCTTATTGTTAGTACAGGGTAAGAATAAAGCCGTGAGCTCCTAAGAAGTGATTGGAACGTTCCTTGCATTCTTTACTATTCTCCAGTCTTATATTATTAACCGCTATGGTCAACTTCATATTGCTATTTGATTGCTCTATAAATGTATTTAATTAAGGGCCTTCCGTCCCACGGTCTGTATGGAGTCGACCTCAATACCTCTGATATTAACCACATTGCTAGCCAAGGGTCAAGCTAGCAGGAAGGCAGACAACCGGCGGCGGGAGGCACAAGACATTCACATGGAAACAATTATTTATTAACGCGTAGGCTCGCCTTAAGCGGGGGTGGAATAGCCCGACGGTTAAATATATATATATATATAAGTTATAACACTATTATTACTATATGGCAGCGGTGAATAAAATTCCGTTCTTTCCAGGGATGAGACCTAACTACAGACCAGTTGCATGCAGTAGCAATCCTTATTTGTTTAAAAATCGGAAAATGTGCGTTTAGATACAGTGAACTGCCACTGTTATCTTGAACGATTGCCCCGTCCTGATATGACCTTAGATGTTGCTAGGAAGTAACACAACAAACAAACAAAAAACAAAAATGAACGATTGCTCTCCCGTGACCAATTGCCTTGGCAGTAAAAGGTCCCTAGCAAATATGCTTGATAGACATTTATGGCATTTGCCACCAATGAGGGCCAACAGTTATGGCCCATCTTTGTCAGTGTTGGACCCCCGTCATGTTGCTAGGACGTAAAACCCCACGTGCACCCTCTCATTAAAATCGCGCTCACTTACTTTTACCGTGTCAAAAATCTCACAAGTAACTCATTAAGATATGCATATATACATGCTGTAAATGCTGTACACGTTGTACATGTTATACATGTTGTACATGTTGTGCATGTTGTACATGTTGTACATGTTGTACATGCTGTACATGTTGTGCATGGTGTACATGTTGTGCATGTTGTACATGATGTGCATGTTGTACATGTTGTACATGTTGTACATGTTGTACATGTTGTGCATGTTATACATGTTATACATGTTATACATGTTATAATGTTATACGTGTTATACGTGTTATAATGTTATACATGGTATACATGGTATACATGTTATATATGTTATACATGTTATATATGTTATACTTATCGCTTCCTAGCCTGGCGCCCGGCATAAAGGCACTGTCACACATTACCGGATTGAGGAAACGGACAGACCCGGATACAAATATTCTAATCCGGTGTTATTCGGCCTTGAATTGTATTGATTATGAAACGTATGGGTAACAGATGGTAACGGACGGTAACGATCAACGGACAATTCAGCATACAAAAAGAACTATAACAAACGGCAACAGACGTGTAATGGATATATGTAACAGACGTGAACGGCTGTAACAGACGGTAACGGACAAGTAACGGATGGTAACGGATAATAACCACATACATCAGTCCGGTGCAATCCGTTACAAGTTTTGTGCATGCTCAAAACTTGTAAGGGTCGGGCCGGATATCAACGGATATCAATGGATATACAACGGACACAAACCGGACTTTGCCGGATATCAACGGACTTTGTTCCGTTTCAATCCATCACCTCGATCCGGTAAAGTGTGACATGGCCTTTACTACGATAGGGCAAGGAGCAGTGGAATGAGGAAGACCAGTCGTCTGCGACTCGACCAGGATTCGAACCCACGATCCCACGATCTTCCCACACGGGAGACGGATGCTCTAAGTTGCGGCCACTTGGGATCGTGGGTTCGAATCCTGGTCGAGTCAAACCAATGACTTAAAAATTGATACTTGTCGCTTCCTAGCCTGGCGCTCGCCATAAAAACGCACTGTCACACTTTACCGGATTGAGGAAAGGGTCAGTCCCGGACAAAAATATGCTAATCACTATTTGCAGAATGCAGACGGACTATGCGAACAAGAAGTCGGTCATCCCTGAAATAATCCCATCAACAATAGTGACCACTATTTGCAGAATGCAGACGGACTATGCAAACAAATCGGTCACCCCTGAAATAATAATCAGGGCAACAATAACAACTACTTGCAGCATATATAGACTATGCCAACAATACTCATTGCAATCAAAGCACTGCAGTCAAGGCTACAGCTCACATACTAATTAAAAGCGCCATATTATTGACTGCTATCAGCAAATAGTATCAACCTTACCAAACCTGGGGACACTTAAAACTATCGATTTCACGCCAAGGGTTTCGCTAACCCACAACCTCCGCCCGACTCTCCCCGACTCTCCCCCCCTCTCTCTCTCTCTCTCTCCCACTCGCTCTTCCTCTCTCTTCCTCTCTCTCTTCCTCTCTTTCCCCTTTTCACTCTCCTTGCCTTCTCCTCTTCCCCTCTGCCCCTCGCTCCCTCCCTTCCACTCTTTCCCTCCATCCCTCCCTTCCTCCCCCTCCATCCCCCTCTCCCCCCCCTCCCCCTCTCCCTCTCCCATTCTCTCTCTCCACACACATACACCCACCTATTCATTTACTTTTCCTTTTAAAATGAACATTCTACTCACGCTCCAGCAACCGGGCTGTTTTGTAATTACTCGGGAGGTCGGGCCGGCAATAATCTGACAAGAGCCTCAACGCGCCGCCTGATACGTGTCCGTTTTAATTAAGACTCGACAAATACTGCTTAAAAGTGAGCGGCTCAGGGCTCGTCCCCGGGGAAATAGAGGCGCCCAGTGATTGGCCCCGTGTCGTGGCCGCTGGTCGGGCCGCCGAGAAGGCGGCAGGGCGGGCGGCAGGGCGGGCGGAAGGGTGGGTGGCCGGGCGGGAGGGAGGGAGGGAGGGGGGGGGGCGGCCGTCAGGAGCGCAGTATTAATGTAGCACTGCACATTTACACCGACGTCCAGACCATGGTCGCCCCAGCCATACGCGGGCCTCATTACACCGAATTAGCCATGTGCAAGAGCGCGCTACCACTCCGGCTGGGAACCAGGCTACTTCCGGCCGACTTGTCCCGGAAGTGGCCATCCGTTACTTTGGACTCCCTGTCTGCCTTTTCCACACACACGCACGGGCACACACACACATATATATATATATATAGACACAGAAATACAGGCACACAGAGAACACAAACGCAAAGGAACATACACACAGACATACAGACCCAAACACAGAGAATCACACAGAAACACACAGACATAGGCCTACACGCCTACACACATACACACAGAACACAAACACACGCAAACACAGAAAGATGCACAACAGACACCGACAGAACACAAACACACACAGAAATAAGACACAGACACACACAGAAACACATACACACACACATACACAGACACACACACACAGAAACACGCAGGCATAGGCCTACACACATACACACAGAACACAAACACACGCAAACACAGAAAGATGCACAACAGACACCAACAGAATACAAACACACACACAGAAATAAGACACAGACACACACAGAAACAGACACAGAAACACAGACAGAAATACACACATACACACACAGACACACACACACAGACACACACACAGACGAGCCAATCCCTCATCTTATTTCCCAGACACATATCTCACTTAGCGGACTGACGCCAGGACCGACACCAGGGGGCGCCAAAGTGACAAGTGAAAGGCATGGTCATCGCGGTTGGACGCCCGCTTTTATACAAGTGGTCATCTTACCGCCTCATTCAGCAGATCCCCTCCGTCCACAGCTGTCACTGGTTGGTTTTTGTCATCAAAGCAACAGTTCAGGGAGAAGGGTCCACAGCGAGGAAAGGAGGAAAAACGGGTGACCACTGTCCCATATTGAACATACCCTTGCAGGAATAGTTTCCCATTCTTTAAGTCCTGACAGTGTGTGATTTAAACAGAAGTCGAGGTAGATAAATTAAAAATATACTTCAAGCACTTTAATCTGTGCAAAAGATACATATATATGTGTAATTATGTCTGAACAAGAAAGTACTAAAACAATAATGGGATTTTTCCATAATTTGAGCCAATCAGAGCTGTTCTTTTCGATTGCAAATGGCCACCCCTTATGGGGGCCGCCATTTGCAATAAAAAAAGAACAGCTCTGATTGGCTGACACTGAGTTCTCGCGAGAACGAGAAGAGGACAATCCATTTCCTGCCAGTTCAAACCGGCTCAGACAAGTTCAAACGTGGCTGGTTGTCCCTCTCCTTTCAGCGCTGAATATGCTTATGAGTTCAGGTCATATCAGCACGGATACAAGACTACTGACAGTACACACCTGGTGGCATTAGATGGTGCTGCCCCCCCCCCCCACTGGGATACTACAGTTCTACCCACCTCTCCACATCACCGCGCCCCAGCACCGCCCGCAGGCCCCCTCAGCCTCGCTCAGCCTCCCCCCCCCCCACAGCCGCCATCCGCTCAGCCCCTCGCCTCCCGCAGTCTCCCTAGGCCCCCGTCAGCCTCCCTCAGCCCCCTCAACCTCCCTCAGCCTCCCTCAGCCCCCCTCAGTCTCGCTCAGCCCCCCTCGGCCTCCCGCAGTCTCCCTAGGCCCCCGTCAGCCCCACGCAGCCCTATTATTCCAACACTGGGCCAAGCAATAGTGTCCCTATTACAGCTTAACTGGGCGCCAGACAAGCAAGGTAGCGACAAGTATAACCTTTGTTGTAAGGTGTTTGCTTGCTGTGGTTTTACATCCTGGGAACATCTAAGATCATATCAGGATATTATTTTTCTAAGTCTTTAGCCATTATCCCGATTTGATTTTATATATGTAATTTAGAGACTGGTGCACTTATTAAGCTTTTGTCGCCACATAGAAGGGGATACTGACGCAATTGAATATATAACACGCTACTGCAGAAACCTATGCTCTGAGAGTTTTGGCATGCATGCCAAAATTATGTCTACACGGTTGCACTTTTAAAAAAAAGAAAAAGTTAGCCACTAATATATATGTTACTTCAAATTAAAATAAAGTAGATTATAACGATCATTCTAATAATAGTAATATATTTATCTCAGAAAATGACAGAAACTCAAAAACCATCGGAATGTGTATAGTGCATAGTGTATGGTGTATACTGGTGAGATTAGGCTTAGGTGATTGTGCAACTTTAAATACTGCATAGTGCATAGTGTAATCACCTAAGCCTAATCTCACCAGTATACACCATGTATACTGGTGAGATTAGGCTTAGGTGATTGTGAGGGCCAATTTGATTGGCTGAACGCGACCCACGCTTCACGACCTCATTGTCTGCCCCCCCCCCCCTTCCCCCTCCCCCCTCCATACCTTGCACCTGCTGACTCACAGCCTCCCGCCGCACCTCCTAACCTCCACATGACCTCCACCTGACCTCCAGGGATCATCCCGCGCCACCAACACCGCCCAGCACGCCCTTAATAATCCGGATGCGGGCCTAAACAGCGCGTGCGCGGATAATGTCTTCCTGTTTGGCGCGTGGAGGGTGTGTGAGCTGCTCGGCGGGGAGCGGACCGGCGTTATTGCCTGCTCGACAAGATTCCTTGTGGATTGCAGATGTCCATCGCCCATCACCCATCACCAACACCCACCCTCCCTACCCCTCCCCGACCCCCACCCGCAACCCCCAACCCGCCGTGCGCGGTGGCCGAATCGGCAGAGCATGGGCCTCGCGAGATCGGGAGTTCGGTTCCCAGTCGAGTCAAACCAATGCCTTATCAAATTGATACTTGTTGCTTCCTAGCCTCGCGCTTGGCATTAATAGGATAAGGCAAGGACTGGTTAGCTCAGTGTCAGGATAATGTGACTTGAGTGAGATATTGGTTCATGGTGCTGGTGGCTAGATTTCCCAGTCGGGCAGCACTATAAAGTCGCAATGAGTGCAAACTGTCACAAATCAGTCACCTGTCCTTGATATGACCTTTGATGTTGCCAGGATCTAAAACTCCAACAACCAACGAACCAACCAATCCCACCCCACCCGCCGCGCGCGGGACGCGGGATGCGGGACGCTCGGCGGCGGTCATGTGATGGCGGGGCAGCCTCGTGATTGGTGCTCTCGGGTGTCCCGACGACAGCCGTCATGTTGGCGATCAGCCACATCGGTTTAAATCTGGCCGGTGATGGAGGTCAGCTTTTATTTGACGGTTGGCTTTTTCTGCATCGTATACATCTTGATTATGGCGGTGAGGACGGCCACCAAGAAGCCCTTGGTGGGCCCTTAACCCGGGCGGGACATGTGGCGCGCGTCCTAATTCGATTTCCATATGTAATCACCTTGTCCCGGGGACGTCACCTCGGGCGCTGTCCACCCGTTGCCGTGGCGACCAAGTCCCGAAGCCGCCCTCCCCCAACCGCCGCCACTACCGCCACCACTGCTGCCACGACCACTACCGCCACCGCCACCAGTACTACCGCCACCACTACTACCGCCACCATTACTACTGCCACCAGTACTTCCGCCACCACTACTACCGCCACCACTACTACTGCCACCAGTACTACCACCACCACCACCACCACCACCACTACCGCCACCACCACTACCGCCACCGCTACTATCGCCACCACTACTATTGCCACCACTGCTACCGCCACCAATACTACCGCCACCACTACTACCACCACCACTACTACCTCCACCAGTACTACCACCACCACTACTACCGCTGCCACTACTACTGCCGCCACTACTACCCCTGCCACTACTACTGCCACCACTACTACCGCCACCACTACTACCATCACCACTACTACCGCCACCACTACTACCGCCACCACTACTACCGCCACCACGACCTCCACCATCACCACCACCCCCACCACTATCGCCACACCCACCCCAACCTCCACCACCACCACCATCATCCACACACACCATCACCCCCACCACGACCACTGCCGCCACGGCCCCCACCACCACCAACACCACCACCACCAACACCACTGCCACCAGTCCACAACCACCACAACCACCACAACCACCACCGCCGGCACCACCGCCACCACCGCCACCACCGCCACAACCACTACCACCGCCACCATCAGCCTTATGTTATATGTCCCTGCGCCCCGGACCGGCTCGCACTCGTTGCCATGGCGTCGGCAATATGGCAGCGCAGTAACCATGGCAGCCAAACAATAACTCGGCGGGGCGCGGGGCGCGAGGAAAGGTCAGTTATCCTTGCAGGGGTCGCGCCCGCACCGCCGTTATTATCACCGTGGGTGAGGGAGTGACGCGCCGTGTTGCGATGGGGTTGGGTTGGGTAATATTTGGGTACATTTGAAAGGGGCGTAGTGGGTTGAGTGTGGTGGTAGGATGGTTTTTGATTGATTGGTGGTTGCTTTACGCCGTGTCGGCAGCATAGGCCATATTCACGGCGAGAAATGTTTGTTTTTTGTTCAAACCATCGCTTTTACATGTAACAGCAGACAATCAATTATGTGCCAATAGACACTCATTAAATTAGAAAGCTCACAATCATATATTTGTGGTCAAGGGAAACAAATTCCCATAGAAAAAGAAAAGTTTTATTAATAATTGATAGAATCTATTTAGTAAACTATAGGAGGTGGTACAGTCCAGCTGCCCTCAAAAAGGCTAAAATGTTTTCCTGTTTTACCTTAGTAAAAAGGTCATGCATACTGTCTGCAGTGTAGAACTGTTGGCGCAGGGCAAAAAAAATCAACGCAACTGGTGTTCTCTGTGGCGGAGTGGTTAGAGTGTCTGACTTTTTTCTATGTCAGACTCCTAATCTGAAGGTCGGTGGTTCGATTCCCCATGCCCCCACCTCTGCCAATTTGGATTTCCACCGCTGTGTAGAACTTACAGCGTCATCAAAGGCCAGTTGCTCTCATACCATGTCTATGTGGTGTGGGAGGTTAAAAATCCCTTGGGTCAGTAAAAGTGTAGGCTCGGGGTTTCTATCGACAAACTGTCTAATGGTGAAAACAAGTCTATTCAGACTTATCCATGATAGGCAGGGCAGTATAAATCTTCAAGAAAAAAAACGAAAAAAAACTTAGTAAAATGTGTTTGAGTGTCAGCGGGGACTGACACCCAATACATTCAGGGGGAGGTTCCCCCTTGAGCAGAAAAGCATGTGTAAGCCATGAGTGGCCAATACGGCAGCGGCTAAGGACCACTTGGTCCCGCCGACCTCCCGCATGAGTCTCTGGTGGCATTCCCACAGATGGTTCAATTTCTTTAAGTTTATTAATGTTTTCTGAGAACTTCTTTGTTGGTGATCTTCTCAGAAAAATTAAAAATAAGAAACGCTTGTTTGCCACTATACAGACAAAGAAACTTATTTATTTTGGCCACATCATTCGTCAGAGTTCAATATACCGTACATTGTTGGAAGGGAAGGTGAATGGCAGCAGAGGGAGAGGGAGACCAAGAACATCATGGTTTACAAATATTTCACAGTGGACAGGCTTGAATTATGCACAGTCTATCAGAACAGCACACCATCGGGACAAGTGGAGAACCATTGCATCCAACCCTCGACTAGAGGACGGAACTATTGATTGATTGATTAATGTTTTCATCCCACTCATGTTGCCATTTGGATTTTATGTGGGTGGCTATTAGTAGTTTCAGACCAGAGTGAGGGATCAGACACGGTTCAAGATCACAGTTCAGGGCCTTCTTCGCAGCCCGATCAGCTCATTCGTTTCCTTGTATGCCGGCATGGCCAGGCACCCAGCACATGTGGATGTCATACCCATCCGTTGCTAGAATAGGGTGATTCGTTTTCAGTCCAGCAACAGCCAGGAGACAAGAGAAGGAATCAATGTACATAACATAGTTAGTGTGGTTGGTTACCTCAATACACTCCAATGCGAGGAGTGCTCGGGCTTCTGCAGTGAAAATCGAGCTCTGATCGGGCAAACGTATGCCAAATATTTCCCGTCGGCAGACTGCCGCAGCAGCTACCCGTCTTTGGTCTTTAAAACCATCAGTGTATATGGAGAGGTGGTCTGCAAACTGGCCTTGAATCTCTGCATGCAGTCCTTGGTACTCGAGTGGATGTGTCCCAGACTTCCTCAGTTCCGTGAGTCGGAGGATAACTGATGGCTTTCTCAACTATTGCATACCCATTAAGCGGGTATGCAATAGTATTTGACCTACCTATTTAGCAGGAAATATAATAGTATTTCACTTCCCCACTTAGCAGGGAATGAACACAGCATTTTACCTACCCACTTCCTTACTACTGTTATCACGACCCCCCCCACCCCCACTTTGCCCCCTCCCCCCCACTCTTGTCACGTAACCACCCACTCCCCCCCCGACAATACCACCACCACCCCACCCCACCCCCTCTTGTCACATGACCACACACTTACCTCCCCCCCCCCCCCCGTCCACGAAATACCCCCACCCACCACGACTCTGCCAGCACAACCGGATGTGAAAGCGCTGCACTCCACAGTGATGCGCAACATACCACCCACTTCCGGTGGTGTTGACGACACCCTGATTGTGGTGTTGGCTTTAAGGCGTGCGAAACTGTATGTTCCCGCGCAAAATGTCTATTAATCAGGCGGCGGGGTAATTGCATGGGTGTAGCGGCAGACACAGTAGAACCAATATTGGCACCTCCACGCGATGACTGAAGTAATTATCTAAACCGGATCGACTGCTTCTAATACACGGCCCGTGTAATCAAAGGGTGTCTGTGGAAGCCGACGCCGTTGTCGACAGCTCGCCTTCGGGTAGTGTGACGTCATCATGCTATAGAGTGCAAGCCTAAAAAAAAAAAACTATATAAAAAAGATATTTGGTTAAATCCATGCAAACTAACTTTGTCTAGTTCTGCATATTTGAATGCAAAAGTGCACTACGCAATGTTGTTTGTTGTTTTGGGGAGTTTTCAGTTGCATTGGGCCGATAAAGGCTGCAAATCTGCAGCACTGTATGGGCACCGCTGAAGTTGGTCCCATGTGGTCGGGAGTTGGCTTCGGATGGGAAGTGGTCAGAGAAAAGGGGGGGGGGGGGGGCAGGAAGGGAAAAGGCAGCCTAAGATCCCAACCACAGTCCTCTGAGAGTGCCGGGGGAGGCTGAGTGGTTTTGTAAACGTACCGGGCACGGTGGCAGAATCGGTAGAGCGCAGGCCCTCCCGTGTGGGAGATTGGGAGTTCGATTCCCAGTCGAGTCGAACAAATGATTTATAAAATTGATCGTGCCAGGACTGGTTAACTCAGTGTCAGTATAATGTGACATATCGGGTCATGGTGCTGGCGGCACTATAAAGTCACCATGAGTGTGCACTGTCAATAGTCGGTGTCCATCCTGATATGGCCTTAGATTTTGCCAATGCCAGGACATAACATGTCACCAATTACCAACCCAGTGAACTATTACACAACATATTAGTTCTGGTGACCACCATCAGAGGGCATGTTGGTGGTAGAAATGTTCTATATAAAGGATGAACCCCTTTTCCACAGAACGTCATGCATAGTCGTGAACATTAGTTCTGCCACTGCCGTTAGAGGGCAGGTTGGTGCTGAAAATCATATACTGCTTAGGGGTTAACACACAATTTCAATATTTTCATGATCATACAAAGTGTAGAACCTTTCCAAACCCCTCTCCCCCCACCCCCGCCCAGCAAAGTAGTTAACATCATTATTTTAATACAAACCATGAAGTATGCGGCAAATATAAACATGTTATTAAACGATTAAAGTTGTACTTGACTGATCCCCCCGCCCTCCCTCCCCCTGTGGTATCCTTTGCATGACAGTGACAATATTAACAGATCAATTAAGAATTTATGACTGTATCCGAATTGCATATGGCCGGTTAATAACATTCGCAAAAAAATGGGATTTGTGCTCACTTTGTGTTGTTCGGGATTATTTATAAAAGGGGCACACATAATGGTACTAATGAATAGTCTCAAGACAGGTAAAAGAAAAGTCAGTTTGTGTTGTGGTTGCCAACAGATAGGTCATATAGGGCGTAATCGATAAATCTACTCGGGTCACTCGAGCCACTTTTTGGCGAATGCGCACATCCTACACTACAGACTCGGGTTGAATAATCGAATACGCTTCTATACGCTCGGGGTGGAAAAAATGGTGGCTTAATCCAAAAAAAAATTCTTTAAAAAAAAATAATCGATATAACTACAGCAAAATAGGATTTATAGTATTTTACGATTGCATAGTTTAGTTATATTTCCATTTCATTAATCTGAGTTATTACCAACAAAAACTATGTAAGACTGGTACTAGTACAGTGGTAGCTGTTATCCTGCAGGACGCTACCAGCGCAAATGTGACGTCATCATTCCTAGCCACCCACAGCCAGGAAGTGGGTTACTGGGGTCGGGCCTTTTTGCACACAGCAGATTTTGTTGTCAACTCCACTCGCGGTGTTCGATTTGAAATTCTAGCAACTCGGGTGACCCGAGTCGCCCCTGTCGAGTTAATCGAATACGGCCTTAGCGTCGATCTTTCTTAACTACACTGGAATCTGGATAATTTCAAAACCAGCCAACTCCATGCACTTAACTTAACGCTTTAAGAATAAACTCTCAATAAGGAGATTAGACAGATTTCAATTAAACGGCAGGTATTCAGTGAATTTCACTCCCACTAGACGACATTTAGAGAAAGCAGACGACATACACCCATACAACAATAGGCGTTTGTTCACCAGACGACATTTACTACATGATTTAGAGAAAGCAGACGACGCACACAGACATATATAACAAACGCCGTTTCTTACATCAACGCGCTGTATTCTTTAATGACGTCGCCAGTGTGTGTGAGATTAATCATATCATGCTCAAGTTGTCCTGTAATAAGTTCGTGCTAATTAAACTGAATCAAAGGCATGGCCATGTCACGGTGCAGACAAACAACAAATAGGCTACAACGGGAAAAGGCGCATGCGCCGGATTAGAAGGCGAGGCGCGTGTACGTGTGTGTGTGTGGTGTGTGTGGTGTGTGTGGTGTGTGTGGTGTGTGGTGTGTGTGCTGTGTGTGGTGTGTGATGTGTGTGGTGTGTGTGATGTGTGGTGTGTGTGGTGTATGGTGTGTGGTGTGTATGGTTTGTGTGTATTGTGAGTGTTGTGTGTGGTGTGTGGTGTGTGGTGTGTGGTGTGTGGTATGTGGCGTGGGTGGGCGGGTGCTGTGAAATGAGTGCAGTGTCGTCTGCTACCTAGGTAAATCGGCTCTGGAATAATTCTCGCCGCTGCAGCGATGAGGCTGGTGCGTGTGTGGGAGGGGGGTATCTGCAAAGTAAGCTACGTGATCAGTATACATATATATATATATATATATATATATATATATATATATATATATATATATATATATATATTGTTCGCTCCACGGTCTTACTTAGACTTCTGGATGATTGCGTTGGGGGATGGGGGAGATGGGGGAATGAGGGAATAAGAGGATGGGGAGAGATGGGAGGGATGGGGAGATGGGGGTGGGGGATGTGGGGATGTGGAGATGTAGGGGATGGGGATGGGGATGGGGATGGGGATGTGGAGATGTAGGGGTGGGGGATGGGGATGGGGATAGGGAGATGGGGAGATGCGGGGATCGGGAGATGGGGGGAGGGAGATTAGTTGGTTGGTTGGTGGAGTTCTGGCAACGCCTAAGGTCATATCATGATGGGTACCTGTTGTGACAGTGTGCATTTATGCCAACTTTATAGTGACACCCCACTGGGGAAATCATGCTGCCGGCACTATGAGCTGATATCCCACTCAGTCACATTATAATGACACTGACGTAACCAGTCCTTGCCCTATCCTATTCATGCCGAGCACCTGGCTCGGAAGCGACAAGTATAAATTTGATAAGTCATTGCTTTCAGTTGACCGGCAACCAAACTCCCGATCTCCCGCACGCGACGCCTGCGTTCTACCGATTCGTCCACCGTGCCCGGTAGGGAAGAAGATAATCCCCTCACAGGTTCTCGTATGTATAGTCAGGCCTCTGTTGCCCGCTTCACTTGAGCTGGGCCGGGCTCAGACCCAACAAATTACCTGGGCCAGGCATATTGCCCGATATAAATTAATTACCGGATTGAGTTGTAAGCTACGCGGCGGGGGCTAGGTAACCAGGAGGTTCTGTACTCGGTGAAAGCCATTACCTGGGTACCAGGAGGGAGTGGATTGGGTTACGTATATGGCACACATCCACATCCATGTTTGGGGCCTATATGAGGTATTTTAAAATTACATTTGGAGAGGAGCGATGGGGGGGGGGGGGGGCGGGGGGGGGATGAGTCGGTCGTGCTGCAAAACATTTAGTAGATAATAGCTAGTATTAGTTTATACTTGTATAATCAGGTATTTTGTATATTACTACTGATATATATACATATGGAGCGAATCTAAGCTAGCTAGCCATTGAACATTAATACATATCGATAACCTTTATAAATAATTCACGATATTTAAAGGCATCATTCCACCTCCGCCAATTTATACCTGTATAATAATATAATTATACATTCCATATACACACCTATATAGATATATACACATAAACCCACACATATGTATATATACATATATGTATACATATTTGTATAGAGTAAAACCTCTCTAACCGACCACCTCCACAGGCCGACCTGTGTATATTGCCAACAATATGGCCTTTGCTACCATTACGGTGCAAAACCAACACCCATCTTTCATGTATATATATACATCTTTTTATTTGCACACACATATAAACACATCTGTATATATATGAACAATTCTGCAGCGTAAGGATACAGTAAATAAACACTCACCAAACCTTATACCCACCCACCACACATGCGCATCACCTCATTTGCCGACAGAAATATCTACGGATTAGGAAAGTGGCCACGTATGATAGAGATGGGCGGGTTTCACCACCCAGATTCTACCGTGAAGGTCGGTGAACACGGCGAATCAATAGTGATACATGGGAGCCTCGGGTGGAGCCACTGCTGGAGCACGTGGCATGGAACATCTCCGGGGCGGGGGGCGGGGGGGGGGGGGGCAAAGGGGGGACTGGGGGAGAGTGGAGTAGGGGCTTGGGGGAGTGGGTGAGTGGCGGGAGTTGTGGAGTGGGGGAGTATGGGGAGCGGGGGAGTTGTGGAGTGGGGGAGTTGTGGAGTGGGGGGAGTTGTGGAGTGGGGGAGTTGTGGAGTGGGGGAGTTGGGAGTGGGAGTAGGAGTGGGGGAGTTGTGGAGTGGGGGAGTTGGGGAGTGGGGGAGTTGGGAGTGGGGGAGTTGTGGAGTGGGGGAGTTGTGGAGTGGGGAGTAGGGGAGTGGGGGAGTTGTGGAGTGGGGGAGTGGGGAGTAGGGGTTTGGGGAGTAGGGGAGTGGGGGGATGGGGGAGTGGGGGGAATGGGGGAGTGGGGGATTGGGAGAGTGTGTGGGGGGGAGTGGGGGAGTATGGGAGTGGGGAAGTATGGGAGTGGGGGAGTGTGTGTGGGGGGGGGGGAGTTGATTCATCTGTCTGTCGACCCACAAAGGGCGGGTTCGCGTAACAATACCTAATCAGCCTAATTAACACTGATTAAGTCTAGGTAGCATCGCACGGCTGTGAAACGAGCTGGGTGCCCGGGACCGGGGCAACCGATAGCGATTGTGAGGCAGAGGACGGGCGGGGCGGGGCGGGGCGGGGCCGGAGGCGGAGGCGGGGTGGGGGGCGGGGGAAGCGGGGAGGACAGAGGGTGCTGCCGGCCATGTCCAACGGTGGTAGGCCCTGCTCAGAGCTGCTCACTGTATTTATTGCATGCCTCCTGGCTGCTAGAGAATATAAAAATATATGGTCTTTTAACCCGGCGGGAATGGCGGTGATGTATAGATAGCCGACAGCGGGGGGTCGGCGGATGGAGATGGGGAGTGGGAGCGGGAGGGAAGGATACAGAGGTGGAGAAGGAGCCGGAACGGAAGGGCGATGGGGGTAAATGTGGTGTGGTAAGGTGGAGGGTGAGAGGGAGAGAGAGACAGGAAGAGGAGAGGGGGTGGTAGAGGGAGAGAGGAGGAGTGGGGCGGGAGGGGGAAATAGGAAGGTGGACATGGAAAGAGAAATGGGGAGAGAGACAATGAGAGGGAAATGGAGAGAGAGACAAAGAGAGGGAAACAGGGGGGTGGAGATGGGGAGAGGGAGACGGGGAGAGAGGGAGAGGGGAGAGAACGAGTGGGAAGAGGAAGCGGGAGATGGGAGAGTGGGGAGGGGAAACGGGAGAGGGGTGTGTGACAGTGAAAGGATGAGTGGGGAGCGAAAGCAAGAGCTAGAGGGAGAGGGAACGCGAGAGGGAAAGGAGAAGGAGAGGGGGGAGGGAGATGGAGAGGGGGGAGGAGAGGGAAAAGGGGGAGGAGATGGAGAGGAGCAAGGGGATGGAGAGGGGGAGGAGATGGAGAGGGGGAGGAGATGGAGAGGGGAGGAGAGGAGATGGAGAGGGGAGGAGATGGAGAAGGGGAGCAGATGGAGAAGGGGAGCAGATGCAGAGGGGAGCATATGGAGAGGGGAGCAGATGGAGAGGGGGAGATGGAGATGGGAGGAGATGGAGAGGGGAGGAGATGGTGAGGGGGAGGATATGGAGAGGGGGAGTAGATGGAGAGGGGAAGAAGATGGAGAGGGGAAGGAGATGGAGAGGGGGGTGAGATGGAGGGAGGGGAGGGAGGGAGGGGGAGAGGGGGGGAGGAGGGCAGGGAGAGACGGACCAGGAAAGGAAGAGGTACCAGGAAGCGGATGAAAAGGCCAACAGAATAGCTGGTTTCAGTTTTGGATATCTTCAAAAAGCATTGGAACCTGAGGTTAAATTCACAACGCGACGATACCCGATAGGGACGAATACGTGAGTGTGGTAAAATGGTAAGCGAAAGTCAAGTGTCTCTGTATCGAGTGGACTTCGCGGGGATATGGACGAAGTGGGGGTATGGATATGGAAAGGCAAGGAGGTAGAGAAGATGACTTCGTTGGGCCAGTCCATCGGGGGCGGATAGGCGTAAGGGTGACATGGAGAGCTGGAGGGTACACGGAGAGCTAAGGGGAGGGGAGGGGGAAGTCGCAGGAGCGGGAAGGGAGGGGTGGGGGGCGAGTGGGGGGGACCGAGAAGGCGTTATGGGCCGGAAGGAGGTGGGGAGGGGGATGGGAGGGAGGGGAGGGGGGGCATGAGGCGGGAGAGGGCAGGCAGGAGGCAGGGGGGTTCGAGGGGGGGGGGGGGGGGAGAGGAGGGGAGGAGGGGGGAAGGAGAAGGGGAGGAAGGGGGAGTAGAGGGGGAGGGAGGAAGGGGGGGAAGAGAGGGGAGTGGCGGGGGAGGGGAAGCGGAAAGGGGAAGCGGAAAGGGGAAGGGGAAGAAGGGGAATGCGAAGGTGGGGCAGGGGAAGGGAACAGGGATGGGAGAAGAGGGAAGAGGGAAGGAGGAAGAGGGAAGGGGGGAGAGGGAAGGGTGAAGAGGGAAGAGGGAAGGGGGAAGAGGGACGGGGGAAGAGGGAAGAGGGAAGGGGGAGGGGGAACGGGGAGGGGGAAGGGGAGGGAGAAGTGGGAGGGGAAGGGTAGGGGAAGGGGGAGGATGGGGAGGGGGGAGGGGGAAGGGGGAGGAGGGGGAGGGGGAGGGGGAAGGGGGAGGGGGAGGAGTGTGGGCCCGCCCGCATGCAGCCTCGCGTGATGATGAGCATAAAGGCATCTTCTCGGCATTGTTCCTGAAGAGCGACTTGCCGGAAACATGAGCAGGAGGCGAGCCTATCACTTTGCCGCGCGTAATAATTCTAATTTGCCGCCATCGATCACAATAAGTCTGGCTGTCCCATGGATCCCAGTCGAGCTACCGATGATCGATTGATCGACATCTTGGCCACCACCGTCCTAGGGATCCCATCGCACCATCCCCCCCCCCCCCCCCACCGCCGCCCGCCCGGCTGGCAGGGAGGCAGGCAAGGGCGTCATTTTTACCGGGCGTCACGCTTCTCAATTTCGCAATCATTAAAACAAACAGCTCGCGGCCATACAATTGCATTCCGCTGGTTCTGATCAGCGTATTGATTTTGACAAATGTCTGTTTGAAGTGGGTCTGATTTTTTAAGTCTGATGTGCGGCCGGGGCCGGGAAGGGCGAGGCGAGGCGAGGCCAGGGCGGAGACCGAGGCCGAGGCGGGGTGGGGCCGGGCGGGGTGGGGCGGGGGTGGGGGCCAGGCCGAGGGAGCTTCTACTACGCTACTCCATGTTCTGTTCGGTTGTGTTCTGTTCTGGTCGCCGCTGGTCCCCTGCCGTCAGGTGTTTTATGAAGCCCCGGTCGCCGGCACCGGATCCATCACGTCAGTATAGTTAGCTTTGTTTTAGCCGGGCTATCTATCTCCGGCTCCAATTAGCGCCATTAGGGCACAGCCCCCACATCCGGCCCCGCCAAGGTACCACCGCGGTACCGCCGAGGTACGACCACGGTACGACCACGGTACCACCGAGGTACCACCGCGGTACAGCCGCCAGCAATGACAACAAGCGCCCACTAATTATTCGCGCTGTCCTTTTTTACATCGATACACCCATACTGACCTTTCATTGGGGTGGCATCCCTCTGCACCCACGACAGTCAACCCCGACCCCGATCCCCATCCCTGGCCACCATCTCGGACCCCCATCCACGACTCTCACCCGCGACCCCGATCCACGACCGCCGGCCCTGAACCCCATCCCCGACCTCCATCCGCGATCCCCATCTCCGACTCCCGGTCCCGAACCCCACACTCGAACCCCCATTCCCGATCCCCATTCCCCGACCCCCTTCCCCGACGCCCATCCCTGAGACCCATCCATTACCTCCATCCACCACTCCCTCCCGCGACCCCCATCCCCTACCACCATCCCCGACCCCGGCTCCCACCCCCATCCACGACCACCGTACCTAACAGTAACATCCCCATCCCCGACTCCCACCAACCCAATTTCCAACGCTCCCCATTGTTGTTTTGGGGAGTTTTCATTTGCATTGATGCGCTGATGGCTGTAAATCTGCAGCACTGAATGGGCACCGCTGAAAGCAGTCCCATGAGGTTGGGAGTTGGCTTCCGATGGGGAGTGATCAGAGGAATTGGGGGGGGGAATGAAAAAGGCAGCCTAATGGCCGGTACACACCTACCGTATACGATTCGCGCACTAAAACTCGCGACTCGACCCGACCCGACCCGCTTAAAACTGAAAACGGGCCGATTCGTTTTTCGAATCGCGAATCGCAATCATAAACGGCCGCCGTTAGCACTAAAAACTGAGTTTTATGCGCGAATCGCAATCGCTAGGTCTGCGCGGGGGGCGCACACCTAGCGATTTTTGTGCGCGAAACGGGTAGTTTTCGATCGTAAACGGGAGGTGTGCGCGCACAAACGGTAGGTGTGTACCGGCCATAAGGAGCCCAACCACAGTCCTCTGAGAGGGCCGGGGGAGGCTGGGTGGTTGGTGTAGTTTTACGCCCCAGTAAGACCCTAGGCCATACCAGAATGTGCACCGACTTCGTGTCAGGCGCGCAACTCATGGCGACCCAACATATTTATATTTAAAATTACATACTATATTATTATCATTTTGTTTTTATATTATTACTATAATATATTATATATTATGCTCCCCATGGATCCTCCGTCCCCTCCTATTCCGCCCCCTATCCCATTCCCAACCAATCCCCGCCATCTCCGAGCCTCCTTCCCACCCACAACAGGGTCATTCCTATCTGCCCCTCCCCGCTCTGCTCCATCCCTTGTCCCCCAAGCCCGTCCCCACCCCTTTCCACCACACCCCTCACCATCCCTTTCCCCCACACCCGTCCCATCCCTTTCCCCCACACCCCTCTCCCCATGCCATATTCTTCGGGCCGCATCCAGCCGTCAGTCCCACACTTGATGCCAACTAGATCGGCGTGAATCCCCCCCCCCCTACACACACACACACACACACCGACAAACGCCCCCACCACACGGATCGTGTAGGGATGGGGTGGAGATGGGGGGGGGGGGGGGGAGGAGTAAGTAAACCCACCGTGATTGGCGTTGTTTCAGGCCATGCGCCTTGAACGGCTACTCTATTGGTTGACGATAACCACACAAGACTCCAGCCTGCATAGTCAGTGTGTGCGAATCTAGGGACATAAATCATACTGCTTAACGAGGGCCGCTCAATTACCGGCCGGCTCTCCCTGGGTGTTAGCGCCCATCCGTGCCACACCAATACATATGTATATATACATATATATATATATATACATATATATAAATGTATATATATAGAATTAAACACACATATATATATGTGAATAAACCCTCTCTAAATCGACCGACCATGGGACAAGTTTAAATGGTCCATTTAGGGAGGTGGTCGGTTTAGGGAGTTTTTTTTTATTGTTACAATGGTATGGTATTGGCAATCGTTTGGGACCCAAATAAAGTGATCGCCATAGGGGAAAAGTCGATCTGTGGAGATGGTCAGATAGAGAGGTTTTACTGTGATTCCATATATATATATATATATGTATATATATGTGTCGCCCTTAATGAACAGTCTCAGCCTACACGCACAGTCCTTACCAGTACCCCCCCCCCCCCCATCCATCCCCACTCCCACCAACCACCCACCAGCCACCCACCCAACAACCACCCCACACCCCAGCTTACACAGACAGACGGCTACCAGCGTCCGCTGGTACATTAACACATCAACGTGATTATATAAATCGTTAAACACCCGCCGCTCCCGTTTAATACCCTCACTTTTTCTCCGTTAATTAATGACTAGTGCCCCCCCCCCCCAACAGAAGTGACATTGCATGTTTGATTCCCATCGGTCTGCGATTAGACCCCCCCCCCTCCCCCACCAGCCCACCACTCCCAACCCAATCCTCCCCAACCTCTCCACCACCACAACCACAACCACCACCACAACCACCACTACCACAACCGCTACCGGGCGCGGTGGCCGAATCGGTAGAACACAGCCCTCGCATATGGAAGATCGGGAAGTTCCCAAGTTCGGTTCCCGGTCGAGGCAAACCAATGACTTAAAAATTTATACTTGTCGCTTCCTAGCCTGGGGCTCAGCATTATTAGCATAGGGCAAGGAATGGTTAGCTCGGTGTCAGGATAATGTGACTGAGTGGGATATTGGGTCATGGTGCTGGTGGCCTTATTTCCCAGTGGGGCAGCACTATAAAATCGCCATGAGTGCGTACTGTCACAAGTCGGTACCCGTCCTGATATAATAATAATAATAATAAAACATTTATATAGCAGCCATTCTCAGGCGCTTTATATAACAAACAAATATACAGGAAAATAAATTTCACCTCGTTAAAAGCAGATTTAAACAAATGTGTCTTAAGACCTTTTTTAATAGCACCAACAGATGATATGACCTTAGATTTTGCTAGGACGTAAAACAACAACAACAAAAACAACAACCGCCACCACTACCACCAGCACTATCACCAATACTACTCGGCAAGCCCCGTAAATATCCATACACAAAGAGTTGAAAGACCACCCCACAGTCTACATAATCCAACACTAATGCCGCTTGTTAAAAATGTTATTATAATTCCCTGCAAAGGAAATGTGAAGCGGAAAAGAGCCACTCATGCCCCCCCCCCCCCACCACCATCTCACCGAGGCAGTGGTGTGTGTAGTGAGCAGAGCCAAATAATTTAGTTATGATACACATACAATAAAACTTCTTGAACCGACCACTTCCACAGATAAACCACTCCCATATATCGATCGCTTTATTTGTGTCCCAAACGATCACCCATACAATACCATTGAAGCGAATTGAAAAACTCCCTATACCAACCACCTCCCAAAATGGACCATTTAAAGTTAATCCGATGATCAGTCGATTTAGCGAGGTTTTACAGTATATATATCCTCCGGTGCGGCTGACACTGCCCTTCGCCGTGAATATGGCCTATGCTGCCGACACGGCGTAAAGCAACCACCAATCAATCAATCAATCAATCAATCAAAAGCTCAACATCCAATGGAGGTGAGGTGGGCTGTAGGTGGAACCACCGGTAGAGTGTTGCGCCTTATGGAGTACAGCAATAATAATAAGTAATATTTCCTTCCATATTTTTATACTCGCATAATACGCTATACATCACACATATATCTCCCAAAATTGGAGACGGGCGCTCAACTCATTCGGCCATCTCGTCTGGTGTGATGCTGAGCTCTACATAAGCCAATGCGATTGAAACTCCAGCCCTGTTGGGTAAGGTCTCCCTCCCTCCCTCAACCCATCCCTCCCTCCCTCAACCCCCCCCCCCTCCCTCAATCCCCCCTCTCTCCCGTCTCCACCTGAGTACGAATAATTAACTTATTGTAACGTTGGCTTCCCGCCCAGATGGCATCGGGTTACTTGGTGTAACTTTCGCTTCTCTTTTTTAAAGACGAGAGGTGGAAAAAAGGGAGGAGAGAAGATAAAACAGAAAACTCAACTCGGGAGTTGGCTTCCAACATGCGTTGACCTTTTGTATTTAAACTAAAAACAAACAAAACAAAACAAAACAAAAACAACATGTTCAACTGCTTAAAACTCAGACATTGGTCAGAGCGCGTAGAAAATGCGTAACTAGTTGGCGAAGCTGTGTGGGCCTCTGGTAGGTGGGTGGGGGGTGGGGGGACATTATTGCTGGTGCAAGGGCAAGCTGTCAGACAGGCCCGGTCAGGACTTGATCAATGTATCGATCAGCAAAATAAAATGAAAATGATGAGGCAGCTTGAGCTAACTTCTCCCTCTCCCGCTCTCTCTCTCTCTCTGTCTCTGTATCTGCCTCTCTCTGTGTCTCATCTGGCATACAAGTTTCAAAGCCTATGACTAGTGGCTCCGGTGTGTCCGAATCTCGAACTACATGCAGCAATCAGTAGAGCCTAGATAAATGGTATATAATAATAGAACCAACTGAAGAGCGTTAATGTCCTTGTTTATATTCCCATAATAGATTATAGAGCACATATATATTTTTATATATTTATCCAGATATATATATATGTATATATAATATACATACCACTTGTTGTCAGCATCTACGGGAGGGGGGGAATAACCATTCTATGCTCGTAAATTGGCGTCTGCCTATTTTGTTGGTGTTTTAGTTGACATTTTTGTCTTTGCCGCCTGCCCCCAGACCCCCACCCCCACCCCCACGCACCCACCCACCTCACGCAATGGTGCACCGAATGCCCGCCGCCAGTCATTCATCAGTTACCCGGACTTATATTAAACTCACTACAGCTAGGATTCCATATACGCGTAATGGGTTATGTGTTACGCGTTATGCGTTATGCGAATGCCAGCATTCCATATACGCGTAATGCATATTGCGTTATGCGTTAAGGGCGCATTCCATATACGCGTAATGCGTAATGCGAATGCGAATGCGACAAAAAATCAAAACGCCTTGAAACCTATGAGCTACATTCCATACACGCGTAATGCGTAATGCGAATGCGAATGCGTCAGAAATCCATTATCCCGATCGCTCCATGTAGCGATCGGTGCGTAATGCGTAATGCCTAAAGGCAGTGCGAATAGAAAAGCATCAGTCGCATTTGTCCATTGATATAAGGTTGGAGGAGGCGACTGATAATTACGGACAGCCGGGACAAGGTGGTGCGAACAGAAAAGCATCAGTCGCATTTGTCCATTGATATAAGGCTGGAGGAGGCGACTGATAATTACGGACAGCCGGTGCAAACATGTAGGTTTATGCGGCGGACCTGTGAGGAAGCAGTCTTCATATTTGGGACGGTCCTAACATCCCTCTAAGCAAGCTAAACTGAGCCATGTTTGGACCGTCCCATTCTCTGTGTGTGTCTGTGTGTGTCTGTGTGTGTCTGTGTGTGTGTATCTGTGTCTGTGTGTGTGTGTCTCTGTGTCTGTGTGTGTGTCTCTGTGTGTGTGTCTATGTGTGTGTGTCTGTGTGTGTGTCTCTGTGTGTGTCTCTGTGTTGTGTCTCTGTGTCTGTGTGTGTCTATGTGTGTATCTGTGTCTGTGTGTGTCTCTGTGTGTGTCTCTGTGTGTCTGTGTGTGTGTGTCTCTGTGTGTGTGTCTCTGTGTTGTGTCTCTGTGTGTGTCTGTGTCTTTGTGTCTCTGTTGCTGTGTGTGTGTCTGTGTATGTATCTCTGTGTCTCTGTGTGTGTCTCTGTGTTTCTGTGTGTGTCTGTGTCTGTCTGTGTGTCTGTGTGTGTGTCTGTGTGTGTGTCTGTGTGTGTGTGTCTCTGTGTTGTGTCCCTGTGTGTCTGTGTGTGTCTGTGTGTGTCTGTGTGTGTGTCTGTGTGTGTGTCTGTGTGTGTGTCTGTGTGTGTGTCTCTGTGTGTGTGTCTGTGTGTGTGTCTGTGTGTGTGTGTCTCTGTGTTGTGTCTCTGTGTCTGTGTGTGTGTGTCTCTGTGTCTGTGTGTATGTCTGTGTGTGTCTCTGTGTGTGTCTGTGTATGTCTGTGTGTGTGTCTCTGTGTTGTGTCTCTGTGTCTCTGTGTGTGTCTGTGTGTGTGTCTCTGTGTGTGTATCTGTGTGTGTGTCTCTGTGTGTGTATATGTGTCTCTGTGTGTGTGTCTCTGTGTGTGTCTATGTGTGTGTCTGTGTGTGTGTCTCTGTGTGTGTGTCTCTGTGTTGTGTCTCTGTGTCTGTGTGTGTGTCTCTGTGTGTGTATCTGTGTCTCTGTGTGTCTCTGTGTGTGTCTGTGTGTTTGTCTGTGTGTGTGTCTCTGTGTTGTGTCTCTGTGTCTCTGTGTGTGTCTGTGTCTTTGTGTCTCTGTTGCTGTGTGTGTATCTCTGTGTCTGTGTGTGTGTCTCTGTGTTTCTGTGTGTGTGTCTGTGTGTGTGTCTCTGTGTCTGTGTGTATGTCTGTGTGTGTGTCTCTGTGTGTGTATGTGTGTGTCTCTGTGTGTCTCTGTGTGTCTCTGTGTGTGTATATGTGTCTCTGTGTGTGTCTCTGTGTCTTTGTGTGTCTGTGTGTGTCTGTGTGTGTCTCGGTGTGTGTGTCTCTGTGTTGTGTCTCTGTGTCTCTGTATGTGTCTGTGTGTGTGTCTGTGTCTGTGTGTGTCTCTGTGTGTGTCTCTGTGTGTATATGTGTCTGTGTGTGTCTCTTTGTCAGAGACACAGAGACACAGACACACACATAGAGACACACAGAGACACAGAGTCACACACACAGAGACACACACAGATACACACACAGAGACACGGAGACAGACACACACATAGAGACACACACAGAGACACAGAGTCACACACACTTTTTGTATACTTTTTATATACTTCACTGCATAACATGTAGGTTTATGCAGCGGACCTGTTAGGAAGCAGTCTTCATATTTGGGACGGTCCTAACATCCCTCTAAGCAAGCTAAACTGAGCCATGTTTGGACCGTCCTATTCTGTGTGACACAGAGTCACACACACTTTTTATATACTTTTTATATACTTCACTGCATAACGCATAACGCATAACGCAATACGCATTACGCGTATATGGAATGCTGGCATTCGCATAACGCATAACGCGTAACGCATAACGCATTACGCATTACGCGTATATGGAATGCAGCCTTTATGCGTTATGCAGTGAAGTATATAAAAAGTATATCTGTGTGTGTCTCTGTCTGTGTCTGTGTGTGTGTGACGCTGTGTCTCTGTGTGTGTCTCTGTGTGTGTCTGTGTCTCTGTGTCTGACAAAGAGACACACACAGACACATATACACACACAGACACACACAAAGACACACACAGACACAGATACACACAGAGACACACACAGAGACACAACACAGAGACACACACAGACACACACACAGACACACACAGACACACACAGAGACATACACACAGACACACACACAGACACAGAGACACACACACAGAAACAGAGACACACACAGAGACACAGAGATACACACACAGACACACACACAGCAACAGAGACACAAAGACACAGACACACACAGAGACACAACACAGAGACACACACACAGACACACACAGAGACACACACAGAGACACACACAGACACAGATACACACAACGAGACACACACAGACACAGAGACACAACACAGAGACACACACAGAGACACACACAGAGACACACACACAGAGACACACACACAGACACACACAGACACACACACAGAGACACACACACAGAGACACAGATACACACACAGAGACACACACAGAGACACACACACACAGAATGGGACGGTCCAAACATGGCTCAGTTTAGCTTGCTTCAAGGGATGTTAGGACCGTCCCAAATATGAAGACTGCTTCCTAACAGGTCCGCCGCATAAACCTACATGTTTGCGCCAGAAGTCGCCTCCTCCAGCCTTATATCAATGGACAAATGCGACTGATGCTTTTCTGTTTGCACCACCTTGTCCCAGCTGTCCGTAAATTATCAGTCGACTCCTCCAGCCTTATATCAATGGACAAATGTGACTGATGCTTTTCTATTCACAGCACCTTTAAGCAATACGCATTACGCACCGATCGCTACATGGAGCGATTGGGATAATGGATTTTATTCGCATTCGCATTCGCATTACGCATTACGCGTATATGGAATGTAGCTCATAGGTTTCAAGGCGTTTCGATTTTTTGTCGCATTCGCATTACGCGTATATGGAATGCAGCCTTAATACAAGTCGGCCACAGATAACTCGTCGGGGCCCAACGCCGCGGCCCAACGCCGGGGCCCAACACAATGGCCCAACACCATAGCCCAACTCCGGGGCCGCGTTCCTAATCACCGACGACAACGTCGCGCCATTATTGCCAACAGTTCCGACGTCGGAAAAGTCGTATCTCCACCAATTAGCATTCTGATTGAATCAGTTAATTGATAGGCATGCGCAGATGGGTCCGGTGGCAGCGACATCACACCCACCACACACACACACACACACACATCTCTCTCTCCCTCGCTCTCTTTTGGCAGCACTCAGAATCTCCTCCACACCGACAACTCACAGGCTTCCTCTAGTGAGCCGACGACCAATAGTAGATACAATTAAGGCTGGGATTGGGAAAAGGGCGAGCCTTGGGTGGAGAGGGAGGGGGAGAAAAGAGGGGGAGAAATAGAAGAAGAAGAAGAAGAAGAAGAAGAATAGAGAATGGAGAATCGGTATAAATTAGTGAGCCCTTGATTGCGTCGAGGCGTTTCGCTGGTTACAGTTTTCGGGCCTCCTCGCGGATTGTTGGAGTTAAAAGCCAGACGCCGGGCTCGATCACACAGATTGGAACTGCATGAGCCAATCATCATCTGCACTAACAAACTAACGTGAAGAGGCAGCGCACAGGAGGTGGGAGGGTGGGAGGGTGGGAGGCTGGGAGGGGGAGGGGGAGGGGAGAAGGCGGAGGGTGGGAGGGGGAGAGGAGAAGGGGAGGGGAAGGGGAATGGGAGGGGGAAGGAGAAGGGGGGAGGGGGGTGCAGAGGGGGAAGGGGATGCAGAGGGGGGCGGGGAGGCACAGGGGGGAGGGGAGAGGTTGATAGAGGAGGGGGTGGGGGGGATGTGCGGGAGGGGAGGAGGAGAGGGAGGGGGAGGGGTAGGTTGGGAGTGTGGGAAAAGGTGAGGATGGGAGGGTGCGAGGAGGGAGGAGGAAGGCGGGATGGGATGGGATGGGAGGGGAGGGGAGGGGAGGGGAGGGGAGGGGAGGGTGGGAAGAGGGGTGGGGGGGGGGGGGGTAGGTGCTTTGTAGTGCCAAATACAGTACTCCTGGTGACGCCAGATTCAATCTCAAACGGCGGTTGTTGAGTGGGAAAAAATGTACTCCACGTTTGCTAGTTCCCACGAGGAAAGAACCAGAATGTTTGTCGGTATTTCAAGTAACCGTATTATTTATTAGACACTAACTGAAACTTAGTTGTATAGGCCCAAGTGAGGTTTTAATCACGGCTCCGTTGATTTGGGGTGTCAGTGGGAAAACAACCGCATCGGGATGTTAGGACCGTCCCAAATATGAAGACTGCTTCCTAACAGGTCCGCCGCATAAACCGACAGCAGACGACATTCGTTCCACGTACTGCCTCGTTATGAATAGAAAGCAGACGATATCTCGTCATACATGAGAAGCAGACGACATTCCGCATAATAAATCGGCATAGATGGGAAGCAGGCGGCACTTGGCCGTATTCATCGGTGGAGATGGCGAAACACGTTACATCTCACAATACTGCCTCGCTACACCGTACACGCAGACGACATTTTGATAGGAACCAGGCGATATACACTGGATGCAGACGACAGTCCATATACTACTACACCGATATGAATGATAACACATTTCGCGCCATTAGTTCGCTATGGATGAGAAGGAGACGACATTTGGCTTCTAGATTGGAAGAGATGGAAAAACAGACGACATTCCGCATACTTTCGCAGACTTCCTTGGTACAGAAGGGAAGCAGACGACATTCCACATACTGCCTCGTTATAGACGGTGTGGTCACAGTTTAAGTACACACATCGGGTCCTGCATGTAATAAGAATGAGCAGAGCGTTAAGTTATTTAGTCCCTGGTCCATTAGTACACCCAAACCTGCTCTTCCCCATCCTGCTTAACGCATGACACTCGCCATCAGACGCCCTCCCCTCACAAACACCTCCAAAACCTCAAATACCCAGTGTGGCAGCACTATAAAGTCGCTATGTCTATGAGTGCGCACTGTCACAAGTCAGTACCCATCCTGATATGACCTTAGATGTTGCAAGGACATAACACTCCAACAACCAATCAACCACCCAAAGAGTTACCTTCATCTCACACCACACTTCTCACTTTCCCTCTCCCACCACCCACCATCACCGCCTCCCCCCAACTCCCTCCCAGCACTGCACCCCTCCCCCAGCCGCAACCCACCCACCCACCCCGTGAAGCGTCCCCCACCTCGGCCCGGAAGTACAGCGTCAGGCGCCGCGCCGCCCGGGCCATGCATTATCAATGTTCTAGAATGCGGTGGTGAATGGGCGCAGACTGACTGACGGCAATGTTTGATCAGCCATAGATAGACAAAAGACGACTGCCACCATCCATCCATCCCCCAATGCCCTCCTTCTACGACTAAGCTCTTCGCAGACCACTTCCGATCGACATGTATGCCACGTAACCGCGGCCATTTCCCTGTCAGTGGTACTACATTCTTCGGGATGTTGGACAGAAAATCAGCGAATTCTGTTCGCGCAATAAACTGACGTGAAAAAATACTGTGATTTGTGTAATTTGAGATTTGATAATGCAGCGTTCTGCATTGACTTCTCCGACAAAGAGCCACATGAATAGACAGGTGGGCGTGGATAGGGTGGTGACATCAGGGAGACTGGGTGGTTTAATGTGGGTTCGATTCCCACTCTAGGTGCAATATTTCCCATGTTCATCACCCCGACAACAGTGGTTGCCATGACCAGGATCCCGAACAAGCTATGTGCTGTATGGTTGTGGAACCTACCCTGTATAAGTACATGTAAGTGCATTGCTGGTATGTATGTAATTGTAAGCATTAAATGACCATTTAAAAGACTTACAATTCAAGTGTGACAAGTGTAGTGGTCTGCACTGACCTCTGTCTCAGGCAAGGAGCCGCATAGACAGGTAGGCATGGATAGGGTGGTGGTAATATCACAGAGCCTAGGTGGTATAATGGTTAGCACACTAACCCTGATTACAAGAGGTGTGGGTTCGATTCCCGCTCCGAGCGCAATATTTCCCATTTTCATCACCCCCACGACAATACCTTTTGAATTACGATTTCTAATTAAACACAGAGCAAAGTAGGTCACATTTGTCTCGTAGCATCAACCCCCTACCACATACACACACACACACACACTCCCCCGGCCCCCGGCCCCCGGCCCCCGGCCCCATGTAGCCGTCCTTCCGCGCACCAGACACCAGTGCAGGACAAGGTGGCTAATTGCAGTCGCAGAGTAATAAATCATTCAGTCGAGGTGAATCTTCATCCACCTGCCCGTTCATGGATATACAGGCCTCTGCCGGGATGGTTGCCACGGCAACGAGAAAGCCACAGCTACATGCGTGGGGGTGACACTGGATACTGTAGGTATGCTCTGGTTGGATAGAACCCAAATGTTGATGTGTGTGTGTGCGAGTGTCGGGGGTGGGGGTGTTAAAGGAAGGAGGGCGGTGTCGGAATGAAAGGGTCATGTGTAGCACATTGTTATGTGTTGTGTTGCTGACTATAACCTGCAAGGCTCTGTTGTATCGTATGTAGGCAGCCCACAACAGACCACACAGATTGCATTGTGTGTTGTAGAGTCTGTCAGCAGCCCGCAGACCACACAGACCGCGTTGTATGTTGTACAGTCTGTCAGCGGCCCACAGACCACACAGACCGCGTTGTGTGTTGTATAGTCTGTAGGTAGCCCACAGACCACACATACCACGTTGTGTGCTGCAAAGTCTGTCGGCAGCCCACAGACTGGTGTTGTGTGCTGATGCTTGAAGCGGTAAGAAGGTTGATGCCTTTGTACAGGTCCCACATAATAAGAAGGGCCATGGCTCAGTCCCCCCCCCCCCCCCCACACACACACAGACCCAGACCCAGACCGGCCTGAATGGCCGAGTGGGTGGCAGCCCCGTAAGGAACATCTCCAACCCGCCACAAAGAGTGGGTGGCTATCAGAGCTCAACAATGGCTGCGGGAGCCGGTCAATACGGCTTGGCCGCTGTCCACTTGACGGGCGCTCGAAACAGACACGCCAGGCTGACACCCGCCCGCCTATGTGTACCGGCACGGGAGGGGGGCGATGGCGGAGGAGAGGGGAGGGGGCGACGGGGAAGGAGAGGGGCGGAGGGGGGGGGAGGGAGGGAGGGAACGGGGAGGGACGGGGGAGGGGAAGGATGCGGAAGGAGGGAGAAGAAGGGGGGAGGAGGGGGAGGAGGGAGAAGAAGGGGAATGGTCTGGTGATGGGGAAGGAAGGAGAAAGAGAAGGGGGAAGGGGGAATGATGAGGGGGAAGAGGGTGAACACGGGGAATGGTGGGTAAGGGAAGGAGGAGAGGAAGGGAAGGCGGAGAGGGAGGGAAGGAGGAGGATGATGAAGGGAGAAAGGGAGGGCAGGGGAAGGGGAAAAGAGAAGGGAAGGAAGGGGGAAAATGAAGAGGAAGGGAGGGGAAGGGGAAGGAGGGGAAGAGGAATGGAGGGGAAGTGAGAGAGGGTTGAGGGAGAGGGTAGGGCAGAGAGAGGGAGCAGGTGACGCAGGGGGAAAGGGTAGGTCGTTTGTGGTGGTGTTGGTGGTGGTGGGAGGGGGTCTTAAACATTTCGTCTCTCTTCAGTCCATATCCACCACACAACCCGCAAATCCCCCAACTCACCCACATCAGCTTACAGTTACACCCACCTCAGAGAATCCCCCCAACCCACCCACCTCAGCTTACACCCACCTCAGAGAATCAAATCCCCCAACCCACCCACCTCAGCTAACACCCACCTCAGACCAGAGCATCACATTCCTAACCCACCCGCCTCAGCTTACAACCACCTCACAGAATCAAATCCACCAACCCACACACCTCAGCTAACACCCACCTCAGACCAGAGCATCAAATCCCCCAACCCACCCACCTCAGTTTACACCCACCTCAGATATTCAAATCTCCCAACCGACCCACATCAGCGGACACACCTCAGCTTACACACACGCACGCACACGTGCACGTACAGATGGGCATGTGAAAGGTCACGGCCCACAAACTGGGCTGCCCCAAGGGAGAAACCTGGACCACCCTCAGTAGATAACAAACAACAACAAACCATCAAAACCAGAGACTCCCGATCTGAAAAAATACAAAAATATATATGTAAAAAAGGGAGACCCTGAAAACACCCCAGAAGGTCATGTGATAGTTTACGGCCCACAAACTGGGCTGCCCCAATGGGGTAATCTGGACCACCCTCAGTAGATAACAAACAGCTACAAAACATGTACAGGCCTATAAATGTAGAGTAGGCTAGTTCATAAGTAGTAGTAAAACCAAAAACTAAAACCAAAAAACTAATATACTATTCGTACCCAATACAAGGGTGATCAGAAAATAAAAACAGTCTACCTATCCGAACACCTGGCACTAAATAATCACCATGTACCTGCTACTGTGTGAGAAACAAAAACATCTGATCACTTCCTACGTTGTGATAAGATTAAACCACTACTACAGCTGGCCAGCATTGAAAACAAGCCCAAGCACTCGAGTTTATATGCTATGGACAGTATAAACACAGCATCAACAAAAACACCAAAAAAAACACACACACTCGCCATATCCTATACGCCTGTTGCCAGCCAGTCAGCCAGCGACCGTCGACCTCCCCGCCCCCCGCTCCCCCAGGCACATCGCCGCGCTACACAGCTACACAGCGTCGTGGAGGCACCGACTGCTATCCTAGCAATCTCTCATGCTCCGTCCTAATACGGAAAGACATATCTAGCTTGATAAAAAACGCCGTCCTTAATATAACGCACAGACTGGCCGGCGCTAGCCTGGTAATTACACTAATGTATTTAAACGAGCCGGAAAGCGAATGAGACAGGGTGTCCCTGTAGAGAATACACCCTTCCCCCCTGCCGTCCCCCCACTCCCTCACCCTCCCCTTCACTCCCCCCCCCCCCACACACTCTCTCCCTCCCGCTCCCCCCCCCCCCCACACTCTCATTCCCACTACCCCCACTCTCTCACTTCGCTCCACCCACACTCCGCCCACTCGCCTCACTCCCCTCCCACACACATACACCCCCACACCCTCCTCCTCCTCCTCCTCCTCCTCCTCCTCCTGGAGCCTCGTTCGCACTCGGCATGTGGGCGGTTCCGAGTAGCGATAATGCGAACATAGTCAGATCTTACGGCGGTAACACCAGGGGGCGGCACGGTCCCGGCTAATTACTACGTCGCCATGACGTTACCATGACTAGACTGGGCTGGTTTTCACCCGTTACTTGGCTACCCTGTGTACCGGGGGCTGCGACTTAGACTTTCAGTGGAAATGGGAGGGGGCGGGGGTACCTCCCACCCCCATCTCACCAACCTCCCCACCCCAAACCCCCCGAAAACTACCCCTTACACACACACTCCCACCGTTCGATGTACTGCGTGTGGTGGCTGAGTCGGTAGAGCGCAGGCCTCCCGTGCGGGAGATTGGGAGTTCAATGACTTACAAAATTGACACTTGTCACTTCCTCGCTTGGCATGCGGCATTACTAGGATAGGGCAAGGACTGGTTAGCTCAGCATCAGGATAATGTGACTGAGTGGGATATCAGGTCATATTGCTGGCAGCCTGATTTCCCAGTGGTGGGGCAGGACTATAAAGTCGCATTGAGTGTGCACTGTCACAAGTCGGTACCCATCCTGATATGATCTTAGATGTTGCTAGGACGTAAAACTTGAACAGCCAGCCAACCAACCGTCTATCCGATGTAATATACACAAGTTCTGGCTGCCATAATTGACAGGTCCGAATGAAGCTGCCTTAAACTTAGTTAAAGGCCTGGTGGTGGTTGTTACTAAGAACGTCGTTCGATCGTCATTGACAAGTAGCTGTTCCACAGACCAGGGCCGTGTTCAGGGTACACCTCCGAGTCGACTCCGAGACAGCTCCTACGATATCCTTTTGTCTTATTTGCATTCAGGGTATGCATTGGAGTCGTCTCGGAGATGTCTCGCTTTTCAGGTAGGAGGCAAAAAGTGCCTCGAAAATGGCTGCCAGATTCAGTGGTTTCACCCAATCAGAGCTCATCAAATGGCGGCCCATATGGAGGCTGCCATTTTCGTGGCACCAGACAGCTCAAGTCGTTCAGACTAGTGTGACGTCAGGAATTTCTCCGAGGTGCCTCCAAAGCGTACCTTGAACGTGGCCCAGGTGTGTACAAAGAGCAAAAATTGTCAACATTGAGGGCATAGTCAGGGGAACAGAACTTAGGTGGCCTGGCAATGTAGTCCACATGGATGAGGATAGAATACCGAAGGCTCTCTTCTACTGTCAACTTGTAAAAGGACCCAGGAAACAAGGTGGTCAGAGGAATAGGTTCAAGGACTGCCTTCAATCCAACCTGAAGAAATGTAATCTCAACACTGAAACCGGGGAAACAATTGTCAAGGACATGAGTTCATGGTGTCCTTCTATTTGCAAAGACCCAGAATGGTTTTGAAACTGATCATATATCTCAAGCTAAATAAAATCATCAGTAGAGCAAGATTTTCTCCGTCACCCAACGGACCCTCAGCCATCACCGAACAGACCAGACCCTCTGATAACAGCTACACACACATGTCCGACGTGCCACCGCACATTCCGAGCACAAATTGGACTCATCAGTCAATGACGAGTTCACAACAAATGCCATGAGTGCGCGCTGTCACAAATCGGTACCCGTCCTGGTATCGCCTAGTGTCTTACTGGGATGTAAAACTACACCAACCACCCAGCCTCCCCCGGCACTCTCAGAGGATTGTGGTTGGGCTCCTTGGCTGCCTTCCCCCCCCCCCCCCCCCACCCCACCCCACCCCCATCAATTTCTCTGACCACTACCCATCGGAAGCCAACTCCCAACCACATGGGACTGCTTTCAATGGTGCCCATACAGTGCTGCAGATTTGCAGCCTTCAGCGCGCCAATGCGACTGAAAACTCCCCCAAAACCAAACAACAAATGATGCATTGTAATCATTGTATCAAGTCTCATCATCGCCAAGTATCATCATCGCCACCGATGGTCAACAAAGTGTGTGAACATCAGCAATAGAAGTAGGTACTCACCACGTTTCGCGGGTGCACATTGATCGATAAGACACATACCTGCAATGATAAAGACAACAGTGGTCAGATATAATAATGTCGTGGGGGTGATGAAAATGGGAAATACTGTGCCTAGAGCAGGACTCGAACCCACATCTCTTTGCATTCCGGGCCAGTGTGCTAACCATTACACCACCTAGGCTCCCTGATATCAATACACTCCCCACGCCTACCTGTCTATGTGGTTACTTGCCTGAGAGGTCAGTGCAGACCACTACACTTGTCCCCCTGAATTGTAAGTCTTGTAATGCTTACAATTACATACATACAGGCAATGCACTAACACATACATACACAGGGTAGGTTCAACAACCATACAGCGCAAAGCTTGTACAGGATCCTGATCACGGCAACCAGTGTCGTGGGGTGATGAAAATGGAAATACTGTGCCTAGAGCAGGACTCGAACCCACATCTCGTTGCATTCCGGGCCAGTGTGCTAACCATTACACCACCTAGGCTCCCTGATATCAATACACTCCCCACGCCTACCTGTCTATGTGGTTACTTGCCTGAGAGGTCAGTGCAGACCACTACAATAATAATAATAATAATAATAATAATAATGCGGATTAAAGTGGCATAATCAACAGATTTAAGGTTCTGTCTGTATTTGTTTATTAAGATAAATATATAAAGTTGGTCATTATAATCTACCTTACTTTACTTCGGTTTGAAGTAATGTATTTTAAATGGCTACCTTTGCAGCTATTTGGAATGAAATCATGCTCCGAATGCTCCTATGGGGCCGACTTAACTCGCCGTCTGCCAAATAATTAAACAGGGAATTAAAAGTGAACCGAATTATTCTCAGCCTGCCTTAAATACAAGCTGCAGCTACGGTTATTTGTCAACGAAAACAGTGGGCATGCAGTTCAAATTAAATACCCTGCTTAGTAATGACAATAACCCGAGTGACTCGCTAAGATAACATCACCCTTCTCTAATTAATTGCTCTCTCTCTCAAATATAGAAACAATTGCTACGTAGATCGGATTCCGTGAAATGCACAAGATGATTGCAATCAAATTAACTAATTGTTCTAGTTTTTTTACGGAGCGTGTGGGTTTTCTGATAATACACACGCTGTGCAGTCAGTATTATGTTGGGTTTTTTGTCCTTAGGCTCCATGGTACCATTACATTCTCTTTCTATCCTAGCAGCTCGGTTGATTGAGGGCTGACATTCTAGCAACAGATGAGGTCATAGCATGAGAAGGTGACAGTGTTCAAGTATCATGACAGCTTTATTTTTGTGCGCCATTAAGATACCTTCCTCACCACAGTGCAATACCTGACTCAGTCATGTTATTGAGACTGAACCGGAAGTAGACATGCTAAACACTAGACCATTCAGATTTGTCCTTTCTACCAGTAGGAGACAATATATTTCTAAATAATGTTTCAATCTAGTGGACACACGGGAAGTTCTTACAAAACCCACCACAAACAAACCAGCCTAATGATAGCTTGGGACTTGCATCGACTTTACCTTACATTACCTTGACACTGAGCTAACCAGCGATTGTCCTATCCTATTGTCGAGGGGGTGATGAAAATGGGAAATATTGCGCCTCGAGCGGGACTCGAACCCGCATCTCTTTGCATCCCAGGCCAGTGTGCTAACCATTACACCACCTAGGCTCCCTGATATCACCACACTATCAATGCCGATGGCAAGGTTAGAAAGCGACAAGTACAAATATTGTAAGTCATTTGTTTGACTCGACCGGGGATCGAACTCCCGATCTTCCGTACTAGAAGCCTGCGCTCTACCGATTCGGCCACCGCGTCCGATCGGAGGGGTGGGGTAGGGTGTTCTCTTCCCAAACTTCGCAGAGAATTGGCGTGAAAGTGGATTGTCTCAGTCTGAGGCATTGGCGCGCTCACAGTGGGCGGTGGAAGGACGGGGAGGGGGATGTGAGGGGCGGGGAGGGGGTGGAGGAGCGATGGGGAGGGGCGGGGATGGGGATGGGGATGGGAAGGAGAGGGGGACGGGCGGGGGAGGGGAAGGAGAGGGGGACGGGCGGGGGAGGGGAGCCGGAGGAGCGGGGGATGGGAGCGAAGAGGGATAAGGGAGGGGGCGAGGGCGGGCGGGGGAGGGGAGCGGGAGGAGTGGGGGAGGGGAACGGGAGGGGCGGCGCTCCTCATTAGGTGGCTTTATAATAGGGCAGGAGAGGCAGTTTGCCCGACTCTCCCATTCTGTTGCTCACAGCTGCTCACACCACTATTGTGAATGGCGCGAAATGGTTGCGACAAATCCGCACAAAGTTTCAAAACAAGAATATTCTAATCCACTTTGCCTGTCTGTTGGAGCAGAACTAAAGTTTAATACGAGAGGAGTAAACGCACACCCACCCTCCATCCATCCAGCCACCTGTCACACACACAACAATATCTTTTTTTTAAAGGAAAAGAATAGGGCAAAATACTCAGGAGTTGGTGAACACATGTGCCCCAAACATTGCTGATTAAAACATACGCACTGCGCATGTCAGTGGTGGCCACTAAATGAGCCACTTCCGGCCTCAACACAACAGCAACTTCCTCCAGTGTATGAACAAAGCTGTGACGTAAACTGGGCCAATCAGACGCGCCCATGAGGCTGATTGCTTGTGGTGGCGCATGCGCACCGACTACCCTTCGCGGCAGAGGCAGCCTGCGTTAAAGGTATTAACCGCTGAGTTTGTAATTGAATTAATAACACACAATGGGGCGAACCCCTTCCCCCCTCTCAGTTATGAAGCTGAGAAATGGCTACGTTACGCTTATCACTATCACCCATCTGGAAATAGTGTATATAGACACATTAATAATGGTGAATATAATCATATTAATAATAGTGCATATAAACATTAATATATATGTTCATACTATAGTGCATTTAGTGACTAGCATAGACAATCCAAATCCTCATCACAATGGTTGGTTGTTGGAGCTTTACATCCTGGCAACATCCAAGGTCATATCAGGACAGGCACCGACTTGTGACAGTGCGTGCTCATGGTGATTTTACAGTGCTGCCCCACTTTGAGACCAGGCTGACCTGATATCCCACTCAGTCACATTATCTTGACACTGAACCAACCAGTCCTTGCCCGATCCTATTAATGCCAAGCACCAGGTTACGAACCAACAAGTATCAATTTTATAAGTCATTGGCTTGACTTGACCGGGAACCGAACTCCCGATCTCCCACACGCGAGGCTGGCGTTCTACTGCTTCGGCCGCCACGCCCGGTCTCATAACAAAGACAAGTGTAACTCATCGTACAGGGAGTCTAGCTAACCGAATGTGATAAGGCTTCACCACATTAATGCAGGTTGGTGTAAACATGCACATTATGTTGCTGGTGGAGATTGTAAAGCGGGCCATTGTGGGGAAAGTAAGAGCCATTGTTGCCTATTTGACACCTTAATATTACCATTCAGATCAATTATAACAGACGTCCAAACCACAAAAGCAAACCACTACCCATTAATGGTGCATATTAGACAATCCCCGTCAGCAACTAGCAGCAAACACCACAAGAACACTACGTCAGTTGGTATCGCTATGATGTTGGTCCCAGGGTTTTGGTTTACATTGCGGGTTGGTTGGTGATGAGGGTTGGTTGGTTGCTTGTTGGAATTTTACGTCCTGGCAACATTGAAGGTCATATCAGAATGGGTACCGACATGTGACAGTGCACACTCATTTATAGTGATGTCCTACTGGGAAATCAGGCTGCCAAAACCATGACCCAATATCCCACTCAGTCACATTATCCTGACACGGAGCTAACCAGTCCTTGCTCTATCATATTAATGCTGAGCACCAAGCTATGAAGCGACAAGTATAAATTTTGTAAGTCATTGCTGGGACTCGACCAGGAATCAAACTCCCGATCTCCCGCACGGGAGGCCTGCGCTCTACCGATTTGGCCATCAATCCCGGTATGATGATGGTTGTGGCGGGTGCGGCTGGGTGGAAAGGACTGAGGGTGGGTGGGTGGATAAGAAGGGGTGGACGATGCTGGTGATTACTTGCCCCCTGGCGATAAAACTGGGCATCAAAACCCGCAACAGCAAACTGCAAGGCGATCCGGAATGCCAGCAATCGACACAGGGCCTTCTTTACGATATTTGGATAAGGTCGGCCCAGTCACGATACAACTGACTGAACAAACTAATTTATGTCCAACCACCCCCCACCCCCCACCCCCCGACAAACAGGCGAGCCTCGCTCCCGCCGTCGATCCTCCACTTAGTTCCGCCATAAAGTTGACGGTCGCCAAATGTCAATATTCTTTGTTATTATCTTTATTTCCTCATTTTCTAAAGGTTCACCGTACAAGACGCCATGCTTTGCTTGCTTGCTTGCTTTGAATCCTGCAAATCGCCGATCGAAACCAAGTTTGTGGTTTTCATAAACCTGCGTGTGCAATTGGCCAAATTTCTGTCCGCTCCCCGTTTTGGAGGGTCCTGAGTTCGATCCCCGTCCGACCCAAACTGGAACTGCACCAAAGGCGGAACTTGTCGATACTTTGCCTGCAGTTCCATACTAGTAACATGTTAAGCCCTAGTCACACTACAGCTGCGACCACTTTGGAACAAGAGATGACCTTGCGACCAAAGCAATGGTCGCCGACCTCTGGGTGACCATTTTGGTTGCAATAAGGTTTTAAGTGCAGTAGCTGCAACCTCCTCACGATCAAAATGGTTTGCAAGGAGGTCGGCGACCACTGAGGACAAATTTGCGACCTCTTTGCAACCAACCTTTTTTTGTGGTCGCAAGCAGTTGTGTAACAAGCGTACAAGGACTGGTTGTCTTAGTGTCGGGCTAAATTCACCGAGTGTGATATATAAGTGGTATCATATCATTGGCATGGTATTCCGTCGAGGCAGCACCAGAGAGCCGCCATGAGTGTGCACCGTCACATATCGATAGCCTTCCCATCAGATGTTGCGAGGACGCAAAACCCCAACACACAATGTGTGAGAGGCTAGCACTATGCTGCACATGGACTAATCTACTATGCATTACACGTACATTGGGACCGAATCCAGGCCAAAGCCTAGCAACCATGTCATGTGTTTGCTGTCGGCAGATTTAATAGCAGCAGGCATGCAGGTTGGACACAATACACATCCCAATGCCAACACTTCACATGCAAATAGAAAATCTGGTGCGGGACCTGGCAGGTCGTTGATCCCACCATCTGACCCACCCTCTCCTTCCTCCCACCCTCACCTCCCTCCCATCCGCTGCTTCCTCCCCTCCCTCTCCCCTTCTCCCCTCCTATCCTCTCTCTCCTGCCTCCCACCCTCTCTCTCCTCCCACCCTCCCTCTCTCTCCTCCCTCCCTCCCACCCTCTCTCTCCTCCCTCCCACCCTCTCTCTCCTCCCTCCCACCCTCTTTCTCCTCCCTCCCACCCTCTCTCTCCTCCCTCCCACCCTCTCTCCTCCCTCCCACCCTCTCTCTCCTCCCCCAGCCTCTACCCCTCCCCTTCCTCCCACCCTCTCCTCCCTCCCTCACACCCCTCCTCCCCCCCTCACACCCACTCCTCCGAGCAAAGTAAATTACACACAGTGAGGAGCATGACCCAACTATTCATATGGCACTGGCGATGCATTGAACCAGTGCAGTTTCAGGCTTCCCCACACATTCAAATAACACACATATATATATACAAATGAGTAAAATAGCTTCTATATGATGTACACCCATCCATCAGGGTCACATATAGAGCAGAGACTGGACGCGGTGGCCGAATCGGTAGGTCGGGAGTTCGAATCCCAGCCGAATCAAACCAATGACTTATCAAATTGATACGTGTGGCTACCTAGCGTTATTAGGATAGGACAAGGACTTTTTACTAATGTTAGCATATCATCAGGATAATGTGACTGTCTGGTCTCCCAGTGGGGCAACACTATAAAGGCGTCATGAATACTCACTGTCACAAGTTGGTGCCCATAGATGTTACCAGGATTTATAACTAACAAACAATCAAAGTATAAAGACGCCATGAGTGTGCACTGTCACAAGTCGGTTCCCAACCTGGGATGACCTTAGTTAGCTGTTGCTAGGATGCAAACCTGAGACAACCAATCAAACAAACGATCAAACAATCAGACAAACAATCGAACAAACAATCTGCTATTGCGGTTTCAACATGTGCGTCAGACTGGCTGCAATAAACTTGTAACTGCCTACAGATTGAGTCACCACCTAACACAAACCGACAGAAGACCAACAGACTGCGGCGATCCGACCAACCTACGTCCTGCCGGCTCCTAGCGGAGGCCTTCTATTTGGTTAGAGCCCGGCATTATGCCCCCGTAGTGTGGTCAGCCGGCACCTGTCAGATGCTATCAGGCCAGTAGGGTGTGACCCACTTCCCGCCATTCCGGAGCAAGGGGATTAATTCCACTAGGGGGAAACGCCAGTTAGTACAGCCAGAGACACCTAGCGGGTACCGCCAGGGGGCATCACCGACACCAGACCGGATGCAGTCAGCACCAACGCCATCCTCCCCCACCTTCCCCCTTCCCCCACCTTTTCCCCTTCCCCCATCACTCCATCCCTCTACCCACCCTCCCCCTCCCCTCCTACCCACCCTCCTCCCTCCCCTCCTACTCCCCCCTCTCCTACCCACCCTCCTCCCTCCCCTCCTACCCACCCTCCCCGTACCCAGCTTCCCCCTACCCACCCTCCCCCAACCTACACTCCCCCCACCCTCCCATACCTCCAACCCACCCTCACCTCCAACCCACCCTCCCCCTACCCACCTTACCCCATTCCACCCTCACCTCACCGCACCCTCCCATACCCTTCCCCGCCCTCCCCGACTTAGCCTCCAGATTGCAGATGACGCTAGGGATCGATTCCCACCCCACCATCCATTGTCACCCCCACACCCCTCCTCCTCCCTTCCCCTTCCCCTCCCCCACCCTCCACGCCCATACGTGATGTATCGAACTGGTCCCCCATTGGCAGTGTCCGTGGCAGAAGGTCAGAACGAGGCTGGCAGGTCAAGGTGGGGATGTCGGTGAGGCCTCACAGCCAATAGGGCTGAAGCAGTGAACGCAGACATAGACAGAAGCAGCGTGTGTGTGTGTGTGATGGAGGTGGGGGTGGGTGGATCGCAAGGGAAAACACAGAGAACCCAGAGAACCTGGAGAACCCAGAAAGCCCATCAGGGACAGCAGTGCCCTACACACACTCAGGGGTATGTCGTTTCTTAAATTCTATGTGACATACCAACAAAGGTTTTGAATAATCGCAGATGTATTTTGTTACGCAATGTTGAAAAAAGATGGAAAGCAAACTAAATGGCATTAAAACCGTTGTTATGGTTTTGTGTACGGAGAACATTAACGGAGCCTTGATGGCGGCTTGCAGTATAACTATAAGCACCACTATTTTATTTTGGGGGAACTGGTGTTTCATTTAGCGAATAAAGTAGGTGGTTTTTTTTCCAGAGCAGTAGCGATGGTTTTCTGGCCAAATTGTTACATTCATTCGCATACATAATTAATATAATCACGCACGCACATATTATGTTCGTTTGTTGGGGTTTTAAATCCTAGCAACATCTATATTATGTTTGTTGGCGTTTTACATCCTAGCAACATATATATTAATTATTATGTTTGTTGGGGTTTTACATCCTGGCAACATATATATTATGTTTGTTGGGGTTTTACATCATAGCAACATATATATTATGTTTGTTGGGGTTTTACATCCTAGCAACATACATATTAATTATTATGTTTGTTGGGGTTTTACATCCTAGCAACATATATATTATGTTTGTTGGGGTTTTAGATCCTAGCAACATATATATTATGTTTGTTGGGGGTTTACATCATAGCAACATCTACAGACATATAGTTATATTATGTGTGTGCGTAATTATATAAATGTTGTATATAATATATGCAATTTCAGAAAAACACTAATTAATTAATTAATTAATTAATTATCACTAAAACAGTTACTATTTGTACTATCCAAGTATTCACGATAATCGTATGGTTTTGTTCATATTCACTTTTTTTTGTGTAAAAGGGGCAACAATTATTGCCTTGCAGGCGAGCATTGGCGGTAATGTGACGTAGATTCAGTAAGGGTTCACATATCCCCGTACGTGATGATGAGAGCTCACGCACCTACATACACCCACGCGCACCGACATACACACACACAACTGGTACAAGCTCCACCCCGCCCCGCCGCACCCCACCCCGCCCCGCCCCGCCCCGCCCCGCCCCGCCCCGCCCCGCCCCGCCCCGCCCCGCCTCACCCCACCCCTCCTCCTCAACACGTGGTCCCCACATCGGGTCACGTGACACGGAGTGGTGCACGTGACCTAATCACCAGCGCCATTAACGACGTCCCTCATTGACTCTAAATTTGTGACGTCATCTCCGCAAATGAGATTACTAGGAATGTTGTCAACTAACTTTTTCTTTTTTTTTAAATTTCTTTTTTAGGAATGCTGCTTTTGGATTATGTTATTACTCGAGATGAGATCGCGTGCTGTGCGCGCGCGTGTGTGTGTTTGCGTGTGTCTGGGTGTGTGCGTGTGTGTGGGGCTGGGGTGGTGGGTAGGGTGGGAAACATCCTCTCCGATGCCAATGCTTTGAAACCCTTAAATCCCAATAACATAAATACATGGGTGTTTCTTTTTGCACTGGGTCTACATTTAACTGTTTAACTAGGCATGGATCTCTGCCGGATAAGGAATGGTGGGGGTGTGGATGGGGGGGGGGGGGGGTGTCGGAGACGAGGCATGGAGTGTGTGGGGGTGGGTATGGGGTGGGGGTGGGGGGTATCCGATGTCTCAAATCAGCAGTAGTTAACGGGGTTAGCAGGGAAGTCCCGTGAAACATGTCTTTGAAAATGATCGGGGCACTCACAATCTCCCGCGATTTTGGCGATGTGAATCTGGGAGGACGCTGGCACCGACTGAGTTGGCACCGACTTCCTGACTCGGCTTCCCGAGCCGGCGCAGACATCTTTCATATTAACTTCGGATCTTCCAAGAAAAGGATCAAATGCGGTGGCCTAATGGGCTGAGCGCAGGCTTCCCATGCGGAAGGTCGGTGAGTTCGAGTCCCAGCCGAGTCAAACCAATGACTTATAAAATTGATATGTGTCGCTACCTAGCCTGGTGCTCGGTATGTTTAGGATAGGGCAAGGAATGGTAGGCCCAGTGTCAAGATAATGTGACTGAGTGGGACATCAGGTCATGGTGCTGGTTGCCTGGTCTCCCAGTGGGGAGGCACTATAAAGTCAGCATGAGTGCGCACTGTAACCATTCTGATATGAATGTAGATGTTGGCAGGACGTAAAACTCCAACAACCAACACTAAAGACAGGGTGCTAGTAGTAGTTGTAGTAGTACTAGTAGGAGTAGTACTAGTAATACTAGTAGCACAAGGGGCCCCATGAAACCCCTATGTTCTCCACCTCTGTACACAACACCCCACCCGCCTATGCGCGGTAAACCGGAACCGGAAGTGGCAGTGAGTAGTAAAACGGCGGGGCGGATCGACCCGCCAGAAGCAATAGTCGCCGCGCACGCATCTTGTTGCCAGTTTCTTGATTACTAAGGGGATGGTTTCCTGTTTGATCACTCCTAACTAACTTGATACTCCAGCCCTAATTAGCCCTACTGGTGTGGCGTGACGTGGGCGCGTGACGACACGTGACGTGACGTGAATAACGCGGGGTCGCGTTCAAAGAGATGGAACCTCCGGCAGCCTCCAGTCGCGTCTAAGTTACTGGAATTTCACCAAGGACCGTCGAGTAGAATGGGACTGAGCCGATTGGACAGTGCAGTGGCGGCTCGGAATATTGGCTCAGCTCATTCCAGCTCTCCCACAAACCCTTGAGACTACGCTCAAAGACTCTGGAGAAACCCTTACCATCTCACACACCAACCATGACCAGCTCACATACAAACCATCAGTAAGTCATACCCAATCCATGAGCAGCTCACATACAATACATGAGCAGGCCGCACATAAGACATGAGCAGCCGACACACAAGCCATGAGCAGCTCACATACAAGCTATGATCAGCTCCCACAAACCATGAGCAGCTCACACAAGCCATGAGCAGGTCACACAAGCCACGAGCAGTTCACACACAAGTCATGAGGATGTCACACAAACAATGAGCACATCTCCCACAAACCATGAGCAGCTCACACATAAGCCATGACCATCTCACACACAAGCTATGATCAGCTCACACACAAACCAGGAGCAGCTCTCCCACAAAAAACTCCAGTTCTCCCACAAACGATGAGCAGCTCACAAAACCATGTGCAGCTATCCACAAGCAATCAACAGCTCGTCCACAAGCCATGAGCAGCTCTCACAAATTATGAGCAGCTCACGCAAACCATGAGCAACTCGCTCAAAAGCCATGACCAGGCCTCCCACAAACCATGAGCAGCTCACCCACACTCGCTCGCTCAGAAAGTTCATGGTTGAGTGAGTGGTGGCTTAATTCCTATCCGATACACATTAATTACAGACCAAACGAAGATCCCCGGTTGGTGCGAAGACAGACGTACAAACGCAGCTTCTCAATAGGCAGCAATAAATCCTTGTCACGTCTGTGCACGCTGCCCGCACGTGCACGTGTCCAATTCGCTGCACGTGATGCAGACATGCAATCGGTGCATCGGGCAATTTTGTACGCCAACCCCGGACAGGCGTAGAACTCCTTGCCATCTAAGCAAGGAAAGATAGCACCTAGAATTTGACGCAATCTCTTAAAGAAGTTGTGCCCTACAGGTAGACGGTTAGAGTTGTTACTGGGTTACCCTATATCGGGCCGGGAGGAGGCATTTTAAGTATGAGGCCATTAAGCCCCCTGATGCAATCAACCTACCCAAGCCTACCGAGGGAGGTTAGTGCATGTATGTATGCGCTTATATATTATGTATGTGTATATATGAATACATGTATGTATGTATGTATGAATATATGTGTAGTGGTCTGCACTGACCTCTCAGGCAAGGAGCCGCATAGACAGGTAGGCGTGGGTAGTATGGTGATATCAGGGAGCCTAGGTGGTGTAATGGTTAGCACACTGGCCCGGAATGCAAAGAGATGTGGGTTCGAGTCCCACTCTAGGCGCAATATTTCCCATTGTCATCACCCCCACGACACTGGTTGCCGTGACCATGATCCTGTACAAGCTACGCGCTGTATGGTTGTTGAACCTACCCTGTGTATGTATGTGTTAGTCCATTGCCTGTATGTATGTAATTGCAAGCATTAAAAAGACTTACAATTCCAGGGGGACGAGTGTAGTGGTCTGCACTGACCTCTCAGGCAAGGAGCCGCATAGACAGGTAGGCGTGGGTAGTATGGTGATATCAGGGAGCCTAGGTGGTGTAATGGTTAGCACACTGGCCCGGAATGCAAAGAGATGTGGGTTCGAGTCCCACTCTAGGCACAATATTTCCCATTGTCATCACCCCCACGACATATGTATGTACATAATCATTGGCATAGACTGAGATGATCCAGTGTCAATACTAGCAACCGGAAGTGAATGCAGGTGGCTCCATGGTACACAAAACAAGAAGAGTACATATAGGCATACACCAGATTATATTCGGAATCCTCCCCCCCCCCCCGCCCCCCGAGCGATTACTGACGGTGGAACTTGGATGGTGGCGCCACTGGTAGCATTAGGTGAATAATCAGCCGTGATTGATTGTACCTAGGAAACCTCCGTTATTTATACACACATAAGTCCCGTACCTGTCTAATTCCCGCTTTGTAACATGACACACACACAACAAGGTCGGCATCTCTGCTAGGCCGACTACATACTATTACTAACAAACTCACGTCGCCCGCCACTCTGTGTGTGTAACCCCCAAAGAATAGCTTGTCGGCAGAGGTTTTGTAAGGCTTTTCTTTGTTGGTTTATTGTTGCTTTATGTCTTCGTAACATCTAAGGTACCGACTTGTGACAGTGCACACTCATGGCGACTTAATAGTGATTCCCCAGTAGTACTAGTATACCAGGCTGTCAGCACCATGACCCAATACCCCACAGTCACATTATCCTGATACTGTGCTAACCAGTCCATGTCCTATGCTATTAATGCCGAGAGCCAGGCTAGGTAGCAACAATAATCAACTTTATATAAATCATTGGTTTGACTCAGTTGGGATTCGAACTCTGCACTCTATCGATTCATTCAGTCACTGCGTCCGGTCTTTGTAAGGCGAGCGTCTGAAATGCGCGAGCCGGACTTGGGTGCATTATTGATCAATGACCGTCTCGTCATGTGTCCAGGGCATACATCAGTTAGCTGGACAATAACGAACAGCATCAGTGTGCCACCCTGCTGACCTGCACACACTTTTCTTTTCCCACCCACCAACACAAACCTTTGTTTTTTTGCTTCTTTGTGTTTTGCTTTGTTGTTTGTTGTATGTGTATGTAGGTGTGTGTGTGTGTATGTAGGTGTGTATGTTGTGTGTGTGTGTGTGTGTGTGTGTGTTAGTCCAACATCAAAGTATTCCAGAGGCCAGGAGACTGGATGGTGCGCAGATGTGTGGGCGGGTGGGGGGTGGGGGTGGAGGGGCGCGAGGAAGTGGAGAGAAGGGGGGGGGGATCTACCGTTTCCTACCTCGCTCTCCCCCCCCCCCCCGAACCCACCCCCCATCTTACCTGTCTGGGCACAAAATACCTGTAAAATATGGACGGAGAAAGGAGGGATAAAGCGGATAGTGGGGTGTGGGTGTAGGGGGGAGAGGGTACTTAGTGATTGGGGGTGGGATGGGGTGGGAGTTGGTGGGGCGGGGGAGGCAACGCACACAAAGCACGCGCTGGAACATTGAACTCGGAGATCGGAGAGATTGATCCGATTGATTAATTCATGAATCTTGCAGAAGATGTCGTTGTATATCAATTACCATAATAGCCCAAAACGAGTGCGTATCAATTATAGCTCATACATTATTAACTAGCAGAATATAATTGAAACCAGTAGCCGTCTTTTCACCCCCGTGTATCGCCTCTATTTCCCCATCAATCCAATGAGAAAAGGCGGAAATCCTAATACAACAAAAACTGATCAGTGCCAGACTGACGCAGGCTATATTTCTACTCTCCCCTGATCCTTTAATTCGTATTCAGTGCTAAGATGATGAGTGGTAGTGTCCTTTTTTTTTTAAAGTCATTGATTAAGCAAAGAAATTTGAATCACAGAAAATGTTTCATCTTCATTCCAGGGCTGTTTTCTTTAACGTCGTAATGCTGAGTGTCAAGCTAGAATAGAAACAAGTATGGACACCATTGACGCTGCACAACTGTAGAGGGTGGTGGTGTTGGAGGGTCGCTCTGGTGGTGGTGATGGTGATGGTGGTGGTGGTGGTGGTGGTGGTAGTGGTGATGGTGGTGGTGATGGTGGTGATGGTGCTGATGGTGGTGATGGTGCTGATGGTGCTGATGGTGGTGATGGTAGTGATGGTAGTGTTGGTGGTAATGGTGTTGGTGGTGGTGATGGTGGTGGTGGTGGTAGTGGTGATGGTAGTGGTGATGGTGGTGATGGTGACGGTGCTGCTGGGCCGAGCAGGGTGGGAAGCGGAGACGTAGCTTATCGCGCCTTGCATATCTCAACATCCTGCGGGCACGGCAGCGTCCCTGGCACATCACAGAGGGATGTGGATACAAGACTCGCCAGCCTTTCACACGGGACGCAAACCCACACAAACCCGCCCATATCACCAGCGACACATCAACGCCACCGACATGCTAATGTCTCCACACCCAGCGGGACCAAGGAGAATCACAATATGGAATTATGGGAGACGCAGAGGTTGGGGTGGGCAATATGTAGATTGTATACGCAGAGGTTGGGGTGGGCAATATGTAGATTGTATGTATGTATGTATGTATGCATGCATGCATGCATGCATGCATGCATGCATGCATGTATGTATGTATGTATGTATGTATGTATGTATGTATGTATGTATGTATGTATGTATGCATGCATGTATGTGTCTATGTGTGTATATGTGTATGTATGTATGTATGTGTGCATGTATGCATGTAAGTATGTCTGTATGTATGTGTGCATGTATGTATGTATCTATGTATGTGTGTATGTATTTATGTATGTATGTATGTGTGGATGTATGCATGTATGCATGTATGTGTGCATGTATGTATGTGTGTATGTGTGTATGTGTGTGTATGTATGTGTGTATGTGTGTATGTATGTGTGTATGTATGTATGCATGTATGCATGTATGTATGTACCTAGGTAGGGAGGTAGGGAGGTAAGTAGGCGGATTGCCGTCAGAGGCACCGTGGGACTATTGATAAATCATTCTAGGCAGCCCAGAAACGCCGCCGCCCGAGGACAGGTTAGAAAGGGAGGAGTCAGAGCTTTTAGTGGTCCGTCAAAAGTTTGCAGCAGGCGCGGCGGTCCCCGCCGGGCTGGGTCATGCTTTAAGCCGGCGACCCATTAGGCACATGTGTGTGGCTTCCCAGAGATCTGCGGCAGCTTCTTGGCTTAGAAGCCACCCAGCGAAGCCACATGTCGCTGCCTGCCCCGCCCCGCCCTCCCTCTCTACCCCGTCCCTTGTACTCCCTCTGTCCCAACTCTCCCTCCCTCCCCCCGCGATCTCCTTCCCTCTGGCATAGACCAAATGGGTGAGGTGATGAAGGGTGTGTGGGTAGGGAGGGGGGGGGGGGGTTTAGAAGCCTTGCTTGCCTGCCTTTCCGGCCTTGCCTGCCTGATTTGCCTACATTGCCTGCATTGCTTTAATATGGGATCTTCATAATATCGAATAGTGGTGTTCTCTGTGGAGGAGTGGTTAGAGTGTCTGACTTTTTTCTAGGTCGGACTCCTAATCTGAAGGTCAGTGGTTCAGTTCCCTGTGCCCCCACCTCTGCCAATTTGGATTTCCACCACTGTGTATAACTTACAGCGTCATCAAAGGCCAGTTGCTCTCATACCATGTCTATGTGGTGTGGGAGGTTAAAAATCCCTTGGGTCGGTGAAGGTGTAGGCTCGGGCTTTCTATCGACAAACTGTATAATGGTGAAAACAAGCCTATTCAGGCTTATCCATGATAGGCAGTATAAATCTTCAAGAAAAAAAAAAGAATAAATAAAAAGTAGGAAGGCAGCACCTACCATCCCAGGCCTAGTCCCACCCGCCTCCTCCGCAAACCACCAACCATCTGCAGGCATAGAGTATGTTTGTTCTGGGGGAGTTTTCAGTCGCATTGTGCGCTGAAGGCTGCAAATCGGCAGCACTGTATGGGCACCGCTGAAGGCAGTCGGCATGGAGTAGCAACCAGGCCCTGACCACCCGCCCTCTTCCACCCCCCCACACCTCCACAGATACACACATTCTGACACCAACCGCTAACATTATGTACTAGACGAGGTGGCCGAATCGGTAGAGCACAGGACTCCCGTGTTGGAGATCGGGAATTTGATTCCCGGTCGAGTCAAACTAATGACGTACAAAATTGATACTTGTTGTTTCCTATCTTGGCACTCAGCATTAATAGGATATGTTAGCTCAGTGTCAGGATAATGTTACTGAGTCGGATATTTGGTTATGGTGATGGCAGCCTGATTTCCCAGTGGGGCAGCACTATGAAGTCGCTATGAGTGTAGGCTGTCCCAAGGCAGTGCCCGTGTTGATATGACCTTAGAAGTTGTCAGGATATAAAACTCCAACAACCAACCAACGAGAATATTATTCTGAGATCGAATCAACCAGTCCAGCAGACCATGCACACACCGCCACCCCCCTCCAACACCCTCGCCCCTTATGACTATGAGCAGCTCGAGGATTGTCCGAGTAACTCGGCTGCACTACCAGGCGCCAGCGCCACGGCTTAGCAGGCGCCCATTATGTCGTCATCAGGGCAATCAGGCGCCCGATTCCCTCAGGTGTCCGTAGGCATGGCAGCAGGGCAAATTAAGACTGACACGGCCGGGAAGAGGTTTTTCGCACGCCTCCCCCCCCCCCCCCCTCCAGTCCCTCGCACCTCCCCGTCCCTAGCCACCCGACGACTGGACCGGTTCTCGGAGCAGCTCGGCCGCCTGTCACTAGTGAGCTGCTCCTCCAGCAACCTGTATTGACGCTACATGGCCCCGGAGCTGACTGGCCACTCACCACAGCCCACTGCCCACTCACCACCACCACCCACTACTCACTACCCACTCACCACCACCCACTACTCACCAGCACTACCCACCACCACCACGACCAGTACCCACCACCACTACCACTACCCACTACTACCCACCAGCACTCCACACTACCACTCCACACTACCACTACCCACTACCATTACCACTACCACTCGCCGCCACCACTACTCACCACCACCACTCACCACCACCACTCGTCACCACCACCACTCACCACCGCCAAGACCACCACCACTCACCACCACCACTCACCACCACCACTACCCACCACCACTCACCACCACCACTCACCACCATTCACCACCACCACCACTCACCACCACCACCACTACCCACCACCACTCACCACCACCACCACTCACCACCACCACTACCCACCACCACTCACCACCAACACCCACCACCAACACCCACCACCACTCCGCACCACCACTACCCACCATCACTCACCACCACCACTCACCACCATTCACCACCACCACTCACCACCACCACCACTACCCATCACCACTCACCACCACCACCACTCACCACCACCACTACCCACCACCACTCACCACCACCACCACCCCACCACCACCACCCACCACCACCACCACCACCCACCACCACCACCACCCCCACCACCACCACCACCACCACCACCACTCCCCACCACCACCCACCACCACCACTCCCCACCACCACTCCCCACCACCGCTCCCCACCACCACCACCCCACCACCACCCCACCACCCACCACCACTCACCACCACCACCCACCACTCACCACCACCACTACCCACCACCACTCACCACCACCACTCCCCACCACCACTCCGCACCACCACTCACACCACCACTCACCACCCACCACTACCCACCACCACTCACCACCACCATTACCCACCACCACTCCCCACCACCACTACCCCCCACCACTCACCACCACCACTCACCACCACCACTCACCACCACCACTCACCACCACCACTACCCACCACCACTCACCACCACCACCACTACCCACCACCACTCACCACCACCACCACTACCCACCACCACTACCCACCACCACTCCCCACCATCACTCACCACCACCACTCACCACCACCATTCCCCACCACTCACCACCACCACTCCCTACCACCACTACCCACCACCACTACCCACCACCACTCCCCACCACCACTACCCACCACCACTACCCACCACCACTCACCACCATCACTCACCACCACCACTCAACACCACCACTCCCCACCACCACTCCCCACCACTACCCACCATCACTCCCCCTACCCACAACTGCCTCCACCCACTGCCACCATCCACCGCCACTCTCCGACAACAATAGCCACTGACCACAACCTGACGTCGCCATCCGCCACCCGCCACCAACCACCACCACCCACTTCCGCCGCCACTGAGCGCCACCTAGCGGCACTCACCCCCCACCCCCCTCAACCACCGTCAGTCTTCACCACCCAGCGGCACAACGCACCACCACTCACCACAACCAGCCGCCACCACCTACCACAAACTGCAACAATGCCGAATCGGTAGAGTGTATATATGTGTATATATGTGTATATATGTGTGCATGTATGTATGTATGTATATATATATATGTGTACATGTGTATATATGTCTGCATGTATGTATGTATATAGGTATGTATGCATGTATATACATATGTCTATATGTGTATATATGTGTGCAAGTGTGTATGTATGCGTATAGGTATGTAAGCATGTATATACATTTGTATATGTGTGTATATGTGTATATATGTGTGCATGTAAGTATGTATGTATACATATAGGTATGTATGCATGGATATACATTTGTATATGTGTGTATATGTGTGTATATGTGTGCATGTATGTATGTATGCATATAGGTATGTACATATGTGTATAGTTGTATATATGTGTGTATGTATGTATGCGTATAGGTATGTATGTATGTATATACATATGTGTATATATGTGTGCATGTATGTATGTATGTATGTATGTATGTATGTGTATAAGTATGTATGCATGTATATACATATGTGTATGTGTGTATATATGTGTGCATGTATGTGTAAGGTATGTATGCATGTATAAACATATGTGTATATGTTTATATATGTGTGCATGTATGTGTATATGTATGTGTGTATGTGGATATGTATGCAGGTATATACATATGTGTATATATGTGTAAATGTGTGCATGTTTAGAGAAAGATAGCAAGAGAACAAAAGCGCGGCTTCAGCTGCGACCTGCATATTGTAGTTTGTACATGTGCACACCTGGTGTGCTGGTTGGGTGTGGACGAATGTGTGTGTGGAGGGAGGGGGGGGTGATGGGTGTGGATTAGGCGGCGTGACCCACATTCGGTCATCACTGTCGCCGTGGGTGGGTGTGGGTGTGGGTGTGGGTGTGGGTGTGGGTGTGGGTGTGGGTGTGGGTGTGGATGGGGAGTGGAGGGTGGTGTGAGGAATGTAATGTGTCTCGTTCATGATGCCTTCATGTTCCCGGCCCATGTAAATCAGATTGGCATGATTTGATACTAATCACAGTTCTGGGGCGACATGCATCATGCTGGTACCTGCTGGTGCAGCTCATTCCCATACTGATGGGGCGATATGTAGCATGCTGGTAGCGGCTGGTGCATCTCATCCCCATAGTGATGGGGTGACATGCGGCATGCCCGTACTGGTTGGTGCACCTCATTCCCATAGTGATAGGGCGACATGTGGCATGCTGGTACTGGCTGGTGCACCTCATTCCCATAGTGATAGGGTGACATGTGGCAGGCTGGTACCGGCTGAAGCACCTCATTCCCATAGTGATGGGGTGACATGTGGCATGCCCGTACTGGTTGGTGCACCTCATTCCCATAGTGATAGGGTGACATGTAGCATACTGGTACCGGCTGGTGCACCTCATTCCCATAGTGATAGGGTGACATGTGGCATGCTGGTACCGGCTGGTTCACCTCATTCCCATATTTATAGGGCGACATGTGGCATGCTGGTACCGGCTGGTGCACCTCATTCCCATAGTGATAGGGCGACATGCATCATGCTGGTACCGGCTGGTGCAGTTCATTCCCGTAGTGATAGGGCAACATGTGGCATGCTGGTACCAGCTGGTGTAGCTCATTCCCATAGTGATAGGCTGACATGCATCATGCTGGTACCGGCTGGTGCAGCTCATTCCCGTAGTGATAGGGCGACATGCATCATGCTGGTACTGGCTGGTGCAGCTCATTCCCATAGTGATAGGGCGACATGCATCATGCTGCTACCGGCTGGTGCAGCTCATTCCCATAGTGATGGGGTGACATGTAGCATACTGGTACTGGCTGGTGCACCTCATTCCCATAATGATAGGGCGACATGTGGCATGCTGGTACCAGCTGGTGCAGCTCATTCCCATAGTGATAGGCCGACATGCATCATGCTGGTACCGGCTGGTGCAGCTCATTCCCGTACTGATAGGGCGACATGCATCATGCTGGTACCGGCTGGTGCAGCTCATTCCCATAGTGATAGGGCGACATGGATCATGCTGGTAACGGCTGGTGCACCTCATTCCCATAGTGAGAGGGCGATATGTGGCAGGCTGGTACCGGCTGGTGCAGCTCATTCCCATAGTGATAGGGCGACATGCACCATGCTGGTACCGGCCGATGCACCTCATTCCCATAGTGATAGGGTGACATGTGGCATGCTGGTACTGGCTGGTGCACCTCATTCCCATAGTGATGGGGTGACATGTAGCATACTGGTACTGGCTGGTGCACCTGATTCCCATAGTGATGGGGTGACATGTGGCATGCAAGTACCTGCTAGTGCACCTAATTCACATAGTGATGGGGCGCCATGTTGCATGCTAGTACCGGCTGGTGCACCTCATTCCCATAGTGATGGGGCACCATGTGGCATGCCCATACTGGCTGGTGCATCTCATTCCCATAGTGATGGGGTGACATGTGGCATGCTGCTACCGGCTGATGCACCTCATTCCCATAGTGATAGGGTGACATGTGGCATGCTGGTACTGGCTGGTGCACCTCATTCCCATAGTGATGGTGTGACATGTGGCATAGTGGTACTGGTTGGTTCACCTTATTCCCATAATGATAGAGTGACATGTAGCATACTGGTACCAGCTGGTGCACCTCATTCCCATGGTGATAGGGTGACATCTAACACGCTGGTACTGGCTGGTGCATCTCATCCCCATAGTGATGGGGCGACATGTGGCATGCTGGTACCGGCTGGTGCAACTCATCACCATAGCGATGGGCCGACATGTGGCATGGTGGTACCGGCTGGTGCACCTCAACCCCATAGGGATGAGGTGATTTTTTAAAGTTGCCGTCGTGTTTTGACTTTCTGTCATTTTCTGAGATAAATATATTAGATTGGTCATTATCATCTACCTTACTTTAGTTTGAAGTAACTGTTGAGATATTTGAAATGCAAACATAGAAAATTAATGTTGGTAAGCATGCCAAAACTCGGACACAATATGCTTCTGCAGCAACAGGTTCTATTAAATTGGAACGGTGTTCTGTTCTATGTGGCAACAAATGATAAGCGCACCAGTATCTAAGTTACATATGAAGACTTCAGGCGCAAAACCCCCGTAAACGCCAATCCAAAAATCCTATTAAAATAAAAGACTGAACTGAAAATAATTTAATTCTGACTAATTCCACTTTTTTTCGTGATGGCATGATTGTGGAGCAATGGCCAAAAAAAAGAAGGAATGCAAAAAATAAAATGTTTGTAGGTTTGATTCCAGTGTTTATCCCAATTTTTGGATTGGCGTGTATGGGGTTTTGCGCCTGAACTCTTCACATATACATGCACAAGATTTTTTTTTTTTCCCTTGAAGATTTATACTGCCTATCATGGATAAGCCTGAATAGGCTTGTTTTCACCATTAGACAGTTGGTCGATAGAAAGCCCGAGCCTACACTTTTACCGACCCAAGGGATTTTTAACCTCCCACACCACATAGACATGGTATGAGAGCAACTGGCCTTTTATGATGCTGTAAGTTCTACACAGCGGTGGAAATCCAAATTGGCAGAGCTGGGGGGGCACAGTGAATCGAACCACTGACCTTCAGATTAGGAGTCTGACCTAGATAAAAGTCAGACGGTCTAACCACTCCGCCACAGAGAACAACAACCATACAACATGTAGCTTGTTAATGATCCTGGTCATGGCACCAGTGTCATGGCGGCGAAACAAAGAGAACATTGTGACTAGAGCGCGATTAGAACCCACACTGCTTGCCATTCCGGGACTGGTGTCCTAACCGTTAGACTACCGAGGTTCCCCAGTGCAATCGGCCTCCCTGTCTACGTAGCTCCCTGCCTGAGATCAGTTCAATATCCCTATGGTATACACACCGAGCCGCCATGTGTAGCTCATTTAAAGCTGCATGGTCCGCTAAAAGCATAACATTTCCAAAACCAAAACAATTATCTAGATTTCGTCGTACATATCTAACTTAGATACTAATGCGCTTATTAAGCATATGTTGCCACATAGAAGGGAACACCGAGTCAATTTAAGAGAATATGTTTCTGCTGAAGCCTATAGTGGCAGGAGTTGTGGGATGCCTGCCAACAATTAATTTGGCATCTTTGCACTTCAAATATCACCAACATTAGCCATTTAAAATAAAAGTTGCTTCAAGCTGATGTAAAGTAGATTATAACCATCAAATTAATATATTTATCTCAGAAAATGACAGAAACTCAAAACTACCGGACTATCGGATTACCATCGTAATTGGGATGGAAATAAAAATAATTAAACACTACTGATGTGTTTTGCCAGTTATACGGTTTCATGGCCACCACAGGTTAAAACCGCTTCTAGTAGTATCTAATGTAAAAAACAGCACATATGCCTGCAACCTCAACTTGTAATCATCATGAATATCGCGAACCTTGATAGGTGTATGTCTGCCTTGCATAACGCATGCGTAAACACTTAGGTAATCGAGCACCTGTTAATGCTAGGTACACACCTACCGTTTTTCCACACCCACCTACCGTATTCGATCTAAAATTGCCCAAAGGTCTTGAGGTGTGCACTCCCCTAGCACACCTACCGATTGCGATTCGCGACTTAAAACTCAATTTTAGGGCTAAAAGTGCTTCCTTACGATTGCGATTCGCGATTCGAAAAATGAATCGGCCCGTTTTCAGTTTTAAGCAGGTCGGGTCGGGTCACAAGTTTTAGGGCGCGAGTCATAAATGGTAGGTGTGTACCTCGCATTAGTTATGTTTTAGGAATCAGCCCCCCCAACCCACCCACAAACTCATCCCCCCCCCCCCGCCCCACAGCAATCAAAGTAGGCATCAGTTGGCAAGTATGGATGAGGATAGAAATAAGCCTAATGTATCCATGAGAGCCATTAGTGAAACTGAAAGATCACACATACGCTTTTAAAAAGCTACTTTAAAAATAACCCCCCCACCCCAAAAATTACTTTCTTTTTAACCCAGTAAGAATGTGTATGTCTCAAAAAGCGAAAATTTCCACAACTATCCATTAACAAAAAAAACAGCCAATTTTCTGAGACTTCTGAAGTCTCGAACAGCATTCCAACCCCAAGACAATCATCATCTCAAAGGGGTGGGTTGTTATTTTTTTTGTTATTTTTTTTAGACTAGCCCACCACGTGCAGGGTGAAGTACCTACAGCTCTCATGTTGGATATATGGAGATTTCGCCACATTTATTAAAAGGCCTTCGTTCGCTTATCCGCTTTTTCTTTCACTCCTTTTTTCCCTTTAATAATTTATTTGATTTTTTTTTAAACGTTCCCTCGTCTGTGATTTAAAAAAAATGTGTTATCTCTCTTCATCAGCTATAAATAGAACGTGATTCTAAAACATCTTTGATGTGTACCTCAAAGAGGCTCTCACTCTCTGAGCTCTCTACTTCACTTCTGAATATTCCGGCGCCTTGTTCTCTCTATTCCACTCTAAGGAAAAGGATCAGACAGGATGACCGAATTAGGTAGAGCGTCCGTCTCCCGTGCTGGTAGATCGTGGGTTCGAACCCTGGTCGAGTCAAACCAATGACTTAACAAAATTGATACTTGTCGCTTCCTATCCAGGCGCTCGAGCTTATTAGGATAGGGCAGGGACTGGTTCGCTCAGTGTCAGGATAATGTGACTCAGTGGGATATCAGGTCACGGTGCCGGTGGCCTGGTTTCCCAGTGGGACAGCGCTATATAGTCGCCATGAGTGCGCACTGTCACAAGTCGGTACCCGTCCTGATATGATTTTAGAGGTTGCTAGGACGTAAAACAACAATAAACAAACAAAACTAAGGAAAAGTAGATGAGAGCCAAGTTGCTGGTTTCTTGGTTTCTTGATTTCTTCTAGGGTTTGTTGGTTGTTGGAGTTTTATGTCCTGGCAACATCTACAGTCATATCATAACGGGTACTGACTTGTGACAGTGCACACCGATGGTGAATTTATAGTGCTGCCCCAGTGGGAGACCAGGCCGTCTGCACCATGACCTGATATCCCACTCAGCCACATTATCCTGACACTGAGTCAACCAGTCCTTGCCCTATCCTAATAATGCCAAGCACCTGTCTAGGAAGTGACAAGTATCAATATTTAAGTCACTGGTTTGATCCAACCAGGGTTGGAACCCGAATCCAACGATCTACCAAAACGGGAGACGGACGCTCACCTCATTCGGCAATCACGTCTGGCTTCTTTTAGGGGTTTTCATTCAATATATTTGTTTATTTCTTTGATTTCTTTTTTAAATTTTCCTCCAGATATGGGTGTTATCAGCTGAAGCTAGAACTACGAGTGCAGGCCTATCGTGACGCAGGCTGAACCTGTATGTGACAGTCCTCGATGGTCATGACATGGGCTCTGAGTAGCTCACCATGGGCATGCGCAGACCCGTGACGTCATAGACTGAGGTCCGCCGCGGGCGCACTCTGTGAGCAATGTCCAGAACTACAAGCATGGATGAACAGTAATGGACGGGTGGTACGTGCTGTTGAGTGTTTCCGAACACATCACCAGGGCGATGTGGCCGAATCGGCAAGAGCGATGACTTCCCGTGCGAAAGGTTGGAGGTTCGAATCTAGTCCGAGTTAAAGCACTGACATACAAAATGTATGCTTGTGATTACGTAGCCTGGCGGTCGGCATTACTAGGATATGGCAAGTGACAGGTTAGCTCAGTATCAGGATAGTGCGACTGGGTAGGATATTGGGTTATGGTGTACCAGCGGTATGGTCTTCCAGTGGAACAGCACTATAAAGTCGCCATGAGTGCGTACTGTCATAAGTTGGGAGCTAGCCTGATATGACCTTTAATGTTACTAGGACTTAAAGGAGAAGTAAAGTTAATACACCATTTCCAAGTTGTTCCATGTTGGTGCTCCTTAAAGGAAGATAGAAGGTAGCAGTTTGTGCACGACTAGTATGCCGTTGTCACAACAGATTAATTACTGTCACAGGCGATAGGGATTTCAGTAATGACATTACACCCGTCACAACTACGAGGTGGGCATGTCACTGTGGTAGATTTTAGATGCAGAGTGACACTAGATTTCAACAGGGAGTATTTAACAAGGATGACAGTAATCCCCAACAGAATACGTGGAAATGAAGGCGAGATTATTACACCGACGGTGAATTTCCGCGAAAAGGATTTTCCCCCGATAGGAATCGCGGAAAAATACCGGAAGTCAGGTTTCAACTGTTCTTGTTGTGCCTATGTTATTGCCTATATCTAGCTCATTCTTGTTTGGTTCTTATGTTCTAGCAACATCTCAGGTCATATAAGAACAGGATTCGAAGTACCTTGTTATCGCCTATATCTAACTCATACTTGTTTGTGCTGTGTGTTCTAGCAACATACAAGGTCATATAATTATAAGAATAGGATTCGAACTACAGTAAAACCTCTCTAACCGACCATCTCCACAGATTGACCACTCTCCTATATCGATCGCTTTATTTGGGTCCCCAAAATACCATTGTAACCATATTCTACCTCCATAAACCGTCCACCTCCCTAAATGGACCACTTAAAGTCGTTCCCAAGGTCGGTCTATTTAGAGAGGTTTTACTGTACTTAAATGCTGTTATATACATGCTGATTCCTTGGCATTTTGCTTAGCGTTAATGGGTAAATATCCAAAATCGCTGAAATCCGCGAAATCGTGGAGATCTTTCATCCCTGATTTAAAGGTACATAACAGGGGTGAGCATCCAAACATCAGCACCCCCCCCCCCACACACACACACACAATCCAAGGGCAATGGCCAGAAACCAATAGCTATCACAGGAGATAATATACTTAATTATAATCATTAAATAATTATGGTTCAGGCGGCAAGAAAAGGGAACGAATGAGGTCAAATTTAGGTTCAATCACATACAGCTTTTTAGAAATGTACTATTCTTGTTGGAACAATTGTTGATTATGCAAAAATGTCAACCACATACAACTGGCCATGTTCATTCCACTGCTCTTTGCCCAATCCTAGTAATTCAGCGCGCCAGGCTAAGTAGTGACAGGTATATATTGTCTAAGTCATTGGTTTGACTCGGCCGGGTTTCAAACCCCATGATAGGAACAACAAATTCCAGACAGGAAGTCAGTGCTCAACTCATTCATCATGATAAGTCACAGGCAGCCCTCCCCCCAAAGCGCGTTAATCCAACAAGGAAATGAACAACCAAGGCGATGAGTGATCCAAGTTGGATCTGTAGTTTGAACTTCAAATATATCCAAAGTTAGCCATTTCAAATAAAAGTTGCTTCAAACTAAAGTAAGGTTGGTTGGTTGGTTGTTGGAGCTTTACTTCCTGGCAACATCTAAGGTCATATCAGGATGGGGATGGGTACCGCCTTGTGACAGTGTGCACTCATGGCGACTTTATAGTGCTGTCCCACTGGGAAATCAGGGCGCCAGCACTATGACCAGATATCCCACACAGTCACATTATCCTGACACTGAGCGAACCAGTGCTTGCCCTATCCTAGTAAAGTTGCAGAGTCCGATGAAAACATCAAATTTAAAAAACCAAAACACTTATCTAGATTTGATTCTACATATTCAACTTTGACATTGGTGCATTTATTAAGCATTTGTTGCTGCATCGAAGGGCATAATATTAATAAGTCAATTAGTAGAACCCGTTACTACTGAAGTCTATGGTGTCAGAGTTTTGGCGTGCTTGCCAAAATTACTTTAGCATGTTTTGACGTCAAATATCTCCAAACTTAGCCATTTGCAATTAAAGTTATCTCAAACTGAAGTAAAGTAGATGATAACGATTAGTATAATAATATATTTATCTCAGAAAATAGCAAAAACTCAAAAACATCGGACTATGCAACTTTAATGCCAAAGCACCCGGCAAGGAAGCGACAAGTATCAATTTTAAAGTCATTGCTTTGACACGACCCGGGAACCAAACTCTCGACCTTCCGCAAAGCGAAACCCGCACTCTACTGATTAGGCCACCGCGCCCAGTCTTAAATTAGGCCACCGCGCCCAGTCTTAAATTAGGCCACCGCGCCCAGTCTTAAATTAGGCCACCGCGCCCAGTCTTAAATATACATACAAGACAATCTGTGCATAGCCATGCACCATGTGAGCTGCTCAGTATGCGGTGCAGCGCGTCAGGCATTCTCCTGCTCTGATCCCCGCCGTGTGGCCTTGCGTGGTCTGAGCTGCTCAGTGTGTGTGTTCAGATCTGTTCAGTGGTTAGGACCCATGGTTCGGCAGAGGTGAGCTGCTCACGAACAGGTGCGCAGCCTCGCCTCACCAAGAGAATGCCTGCCCATTGTGCGCTCTGTGGTCGGGACGTGGCACAACACGAGATGAGCTGCTCAGTGCGCATGTATGGTGGCCACGGGGGTCAGCACCAGATGAGCTGCTCCATGTGTGTGTGAATACGGAGGGAGGGACGGAGAGGGTCAGGAGGACAGTAGTCAGGCAGGGTCGCAGTTCCCCATTACATTTGCACCAGAGAGAGAAATGGGGAACTGGGAAGGGTAGGTTGTGCAGCAGAGGCGATGATGAAGTGAGGGCCGAGGTGAGTGGTTTGGTGGAGTTCTACGTCCTAACAACATGTAAGGTCATATCAGGACGGGGTGGGGTGATGGGGTGGGGTGAGTGAGTGAGTGAGTGTATGAATTATTGTAGTGGTTGAAGTGGATAAAGGGTCAGTGAAGGCGTGAGTGAGTACGAGAATGGATTGAGCGAGTGAAGGAATGAGTGAGTAAGTTGAAAGTGAGTGGAGGTTAATAGTTATTGATTAGTGTGAGTAGTGTGAGAGTGTGAGTAGTGTGAGTGGAACTGTCTGACTGACTGAGTAGATGAGTAAGTGAGTGAATATTGAGTGAGTAGTGTGAGTAGTGAGTGATGCGAGTGGAGTGAGTGACTGATTGAATTCAGAGTGAGTAGATGAGTGCGTGAATTACTGAAGTAAGCCTGAGGAGATGGGTGAGGTGAGGAGATGAGTGAGTAGGTGGGTGAGTGAGTGAGTGAATGAGTTGATGAGGGAGTGGATGAGTGAGTGGATGATTGAGTTGATGCTTGAGTGGATGAGTGAGTGGGTGGATGCTTGAGTGGATGAGTGAGTGGATGATTGAGCGGATGAGTGAGTGGTTGATTGAGTGGAGCATTGAGTGGATGAGTGAGTGGATGAGTGAGTGGATGAGTAAATGAGTGGATGAGTGAGTGAGTGGATGGGTGAGTGGGTGCATGCGTGAGTACATGGGTGAGTAGGTGCATGAGTGAGTGGGTGCTTCGGTGAGTCCATGATTGAGTGAGTGCATGAGTGAGTGCATGAGTGAGTGGGTGCATTAGTGAGTGGGTGCATAAGTGAGTGAGTGAGGGAGTGAATGAGTGGATGGGTGAGTGAGGAAGCAGGAGGATCGGTAGTAGGGGCAATGACAAGAATCGAGAAAGAAGGAGGAATGGAATGTGCTACAGGAGGTTTCCGAGCAGAACTGAGGGCTGCTCCTACCTACAGAGTAAGGCTGGGGAGTGGAAAGGGATTAGAGGCCGGCTGAGTGAACATAAGTGGTAAAGTGCATGAGGGAATGTGTGGCGAATGACGCTTGTCTGGGCATGGAAGCAACAGGGAAGGAACAAGGTACACAGGTTGAAGTGAGGCTGACGGGAGCTGCGCGAAGGGAGCCGGTTGACGGGAGCGGGATGACGGGAGCCAGGGGACTATAGCCGGGGCACGAGAGCCGGGGCACGAGAGCCGGGGCACGAGAGCCGGGGCACGAGAGCCGGGGCACGGGAGCCGGGGGACGGGAGCCGGGGGATGGGAGCCGGGGCACGGGAGCCGGGGCACGGGAGCCGGGGCACGAGAGCCGGGGCACGGGAGCCGGGGGACGGGAGCCGCCTGATGGGAGCCGGGGCACGGGAGCCGGGGCACGGGAGACGGGGCACGGGAGACGGGGCACGGGAGACGGGGCACGGGAGCCGGGGCACGGGAGCCGGGGCACGGGAGCCGGGGCACGGGAGCCGGGGCACGGGAGCCGGGCACGGGAGCCGGGCTTGGGAGCCGGGGAACGGGAGCCGGGGCACCGGAGCTGGGCGGATAGGATAGGTTGGTGGCCTGTCGGGTGTAGAACGAGGGGAGGAGAGGGGGAGTGGGTAGGAGAGGAGAGGGGGGAGAGGGGGGGGAGAGGGGAGGGAGGAGGGAGGAGGGGGGGAGAGGGGAGGAGAGGGGAGGGAGGAGGGAGGGAGGGGGGAGAAGGGGAGGAGAGGGGGGAGGAGGGGGGAGGAGAGGGGGAGGAGGGGGAGGAGGGGGAGGAGAGGGGGGAGGGGAGGAGAGGGAGGGGAGAAGAGAGGGGAGAGAGAGTGGGAGGAGAGGGGGGAGATGGGAGAAGAGAGGGGAGAAGAGAGGTGAGGAGAGAGGGGGGATGGGAGAGAGGGGAGAGGGGAGGAGAGGGGAGGGGGAGGGGGGTGAGAGGAGGGGAGGAGAGAGGGGAGGAGAAGAGGGGAGGAGCGGGGGAAGGGGGAAAAAGGGGAGCGGAGGAGAGGAGGGGGAGAAGAGAGGAGAGGAGAAGGATGTGGAAAGAGATGAGAGAGGGCAGGGGGCGAGGGCAGGGGGCGAGGGGAGGGGAGGGGAGGAGAGGGGATGGGAAATGAAGGAAGGGGAGGTGGAGAGAGTGAAGGGGGGGGTGGAGAGAGTGAAGAGATGGAGAGAGAGAGGGGGGTAAGGGGTTGTGGGGTCGGGGGGAGGCTTGTGGGGACGTGTAATCTGACGATGCTTAGAAACGTGATCGGTCCGGACGTGGGCACCGCCCACCTGAACAAAGGCGGAGCAGTTATGGGGGGGTGGGGCGTATTAATTATTGTGCGATGCATAACATGATCCTCCCTCCCTCCGCATGTACCGCCTACAGATTCCCACTGCCCCCCTCCCCCATTACCCCCTTATCTACCCTCCCACCGTATCTCCCACTACCGCGTCTTCGCCTCCCACTACCGCCTCCCACCGACTCTCGTCCATCCGCCCCCCCCCACACACACACACCCCTCCCATACCCCCCCCCCCCACACACACACCCCTCCCATACCCCCCCCCCCCCAACCCCATTGAATGTTGCACAGACATGCGCATATATGTGCCGCCACACATTGCTCCCACGCACCTTTCACATGGAGCTGCACAGTGGTGAACCAAGCCGCCTCCACCTCCGCCTCCGCCTTCGCCCCCGCGCACCCCCCCACCCCCACCCCCGATGTCCCAGCCGGCCTGCTCTTGTCGGCTGCAGGCGACGGAAGCCTGCAGCCAATTGTTACAGTCCCAAACATATCTGGCACACTATTTACACAAGCGCTGATTTCCATTGACGGCTCACTGCGACTTGCCGGCACCTTTGAAATCCTGCGTGAAGAGCTGAGGGAGCTGGGGGGGTGGGGGTGCTAGAGGAGCTCGGGGAGCTATAGTAGCTAAAGGAGCTGTGAGAGATGTGAGAGCTATGAGGGTTCTGAGAGCTATGGCAGCTATGAGAGCTATGAGATATATGACAGCTATGAGATCTAGGGCAGCTATGAGAGCTATGGGAGCTATGAGACCTATGAGACCCAGTGGAGCTGGTAGTGCAATGAGAGCTATGAAAGCGATGAGAGCTAGGGAAGCTAGGAGACCTAGGAAATATACCAGACCTAGGAGACCTAGCAGACCTAGGACAGCTATGAGAGCTAGGGCAGCTATGAGAGCTATAAGAGCTAGGGGAGCTGGGCAGTTTGAATGCTTTAGTGCAGAGGAGATGGGGAGATGGCAGATGTGGAGTATGCGTGGCGCGATAGTTGGAAGGCGGGCCATAACGGCTATACTCCGCCGCGTCACAATGCCGCACATGCGCACGACCATGAGGTGCGCGCAAACACCACGCACTGTTTGTTTTCCAAATCTACATTTCACGCTCAACCAATAAGGTGAGCTGCAAAGTAAGACATGGCACGAATCTCAGGTTGTGTCGCCTCACACTCCTCGTGGTGCATTGTGTGTACTGTCTACAACTATTTGTAGAGCAGGTGTGGTGGTGGTGGTGGTGGTGGTGGTGGTGGTGGTGGTGGTGGTGGGGGGGTTATTAAATGTATGAATATTGAGGAACCTCCCCCCCCACAACAAACCCACTATGAACTGGCATCCACAACCGGACGCGGTGGCCTAAACCGTAAAGCGCAGGCCTCCCATGCAGGAGATCAGGAGTTCGAATCCTGATCAAGTCAAACCAATGACTTAAAAAATTGATACTTGTTGCTTCCTAGCTTGGCACTCTGCATTAATAGGATAAGGCACGGACTGGTTAGCTCACTGTCAGGATAATGTGACTGAGTATGATGTCAGGTCATGGTGCTGGCGGCTTGATTTCCCATTGTGACAGCACTATAAAGTCACCGTGAGTGTGCACTGTCACAAGTCAGTACCCGTCCTGATTTGATACCTTAGATGTTGCCAGGACGTAAAATTCCAACAACCAACCAACTTGCACCCACTGAATTCCGAGCCCGCATCCACTGCACCTTCTTCTGCTGAGACCTGAACGTAGTTCCACACAGCTCTGAAGCCCAGCATTGCCAACATAGGAAAATGACAAACTGGAAGATTTTAAGAGATGTTATATTGGAGGGTCTGAGGGTACTCCCCAGAATTCCTATTACAAATAATCCAAAGGATTGATATAATATTACTATATTAATGGTATTGCAGGGGCGCAGATATTGGAAAATGAAAAGCTGGAATATCAGCATAAGGTGATGATGGAAACATAAAATATTGTACACCTCACGGCAAAACCATGGTATGCAGGTATTGCATGTATAGCAATACCTCAGGGAGTTTAACGCCTTTGTCCTGCAGAGTTGTAAACCACTGCCTTGTGGTACAGGTTCTTGACAGAACCGAAGGCTAAGGGAGCAAACCCTAAACAGAAAACCATGTCACTGCGGCAGCATTAAGGGCGGTTGATGTATGGAACTCCCAACATCTCCCGACCAGCCACTGCAGGGACAAATAGTTTTGCACCTGTCTTGACATGTTCTTGCCAGTGTGAAACCTCTATTTGCTCCCCGAGAGAGTGCCAGTTGTAAATTGCAAAAGCCAGCAGGACTTCAACACTTTTGCAGGCAGCTTTCATGGTGTTTTTTTTCAAGGCTACCAAAGCAGATCCTCTATTCTCAACTGTCTTCTGGTTACAGAAAGAGAGGGCGCCCTCGTCTCCAGTTCAAGGATACCATCAAGAGAAACCTGAAGCTGAGAGACAGTAAGACCAACTCATGGACGCAACTCTCACAGCAGAGAGCTAAATGGAAAGCGGCAGTCAAGTAATGAAAGCAGTCTTTGTCGCATCACGACCGACAGCATGATGATGATGATGACGGCAAAACCATAAGGGTTGGTAACGCTGGATGCCGCACTCGCTGAATCACCTTCAACGCAGCCCTGAACCCACCACGTCAAGGCCACACCCGGTCAACACAGGGCCTGGGTAACACCGGGTCGTGCCCGTGTGCATCTGTATGTTAGTGCGTGGTGTTGTGCGTCAGCGTGTGGTACTGATAGCGTGTGTATGCTAACGAATGCTAGTAGTAGCGGTTAGCATGTGCCGGCAGATTAGCAGGTTAGCAGAGAGTGGCGGTGTAACGATTTCAATTTCCCCCCTTTTCAAGTTCCCCCGGGGAATCTGAAAAGGTTTTTAATTTCCCCGGAGGGAAATTAAAAACAGTTTTCAGATTCCTCCCCCTATTTTCAAATTCCCCCCTCTGGGAATTTAAAATTGTTTAAAAAACTTTAAAAAACGTTTTAAAATTCAGACCTACAGTATGTTGTTCTTAGCCAGCTTGCATACTTTTTGTGTCATTTGGAGTGAAATATGTTTTGTTGTACTAGTAATAATTTCCACTAGGCTATTCTTTGTGTATTATTATATGTGTCATGAAAATTTTAAAAAAATATTAAGAAAAATTAAGAAAATTCCCCAAAAATGGGGGGGGAGGGAAAGTTAAAACGAGGGAGGGAACTTGAAAACGTTTTCAAATTCTCCTGGGATGAATTTGAAAACGTTTTCAAGTTCCCAGGGGAGAACTTGAATCAGGGGGGAATTTGAAATCTTTACACCGGCAGATGGGTTTTAACATGTGTCAGTGTATGTTAACATGCTGATTGTGGTTAGCTTGTTGTGCACGTCAGTGTGTGCTGGAGTGTGTTAATGGTTTTTAACATGTGTCAGTGTATGTTAACATGCTGATTGTGGTTAGCTTGTTGTGCACGTCAGTGTGTGCTGGAGTGTGTTAATGGTTTTTAACATGTGTCAGTGTATGTTAATGTGCTGATTGTGGTTAGCTTGTTGTGCACGTCAGTGTGTGCTGGAGTGTGTTAATGGTTTAAAACATGCGTCAGTGTATGTTAATGTGCTGATGGTGTGCTGATGGTGGTTAGCTTGTCAGTGTGTGTGTTAATCTATGCTAAAGTGTGTTAATGGTTTTTAACAGATGTCAGTGCCAGTTAATGTGCTAATACAGTAATAGTGGTAAGCATCTGTTACCATGCCAGTGGGCGGTAGTTTTGCTAAAGCAGTAAAGTGTCTTAATGGCTTTTAACATATGTCAGCCTATGTTAATAAGCTAATGGTGCGTGTCAGTGTGTGTTACTGTTAGTCTGTGCTAGTGTGATGATGTGTGCTAATGTGTGTAGTGTGTTACTGTATGCTACTGCGTGTGTCACTATGTGTTACTGTTTGTTACTAATACTATGTGTTACTGTGGGTGTTACTGGGTGTGTTATTGTGTGTGTCAATATGTGTCGCTGTGTGTTATTATGTGCTACTGTGTGTTACTATGTGTTACTATGTGTTACTATGTGTTACTATGTGTTACTATGTGTTACTATGTGTTACCGTGTGTTACCATGTGTTACCATGTGTTACCATGTGTTACCATGTGTTACCATGTGTTACCATGTGTTACCATCTGTTACTATGTGTTACTATGTGTTACCATGTGCTACCATGTGTTATCATGTGCTACCATCTGTTACTATGTGTTACTATGTGTTACTGTGTGTTACTATGTGTTACTATGTGTTACTATGTGTTACTATGTGTTACTATGTGCTACCATGTGCTACCATGTGTTACCATATGTTACCATGTGTTACTATGTGTTACTGTGTGTTAACACATGCTACTGTGTGTGTTACTGTGTGTGTGTTACTGTGTGTATTACTGTGTTCGTGTTTGCTAATGTGTGTTACTGTTAGTGTACATTAGTGTCTTAGCATGTTACAGTGTGTCAATGTGTTACTATGTGCTTAGCATGTGTAATGCCCACTAGTTGTTGGTTTTTATTTAAATGCGTCATATTGTGCGTTAGTGTGTGCACACCCACAGAAAAACCCTCCCTACTCAGAGAAAGCCTCGTTGGGCGCTGGCATGAAAAGACAACAACAAAATCCATTTAAATGTACTGCCTGACTTTTCACCTGTGGCATTTCTAATCTGATACATGAAATGAATATTGGATGTCAGTGGCGCTGTACACTTTCACTCTTAGTCACCCCCCCCCCCCACACACACACACACAACTGCCTTGACTCGTCCTCGTGCACACTGCCACCAGACCAGACGCCTTCCCTCACCCCACCCCCCCCCCCCCCCCCCCCCCCCCACACATACACAGCTCAGGGTGTCTGTGTCTGAGTGCAGCGCTCTTACACACACGGCACCCGCCTATCTGTAACGTTATCGCCAGGTAATAGTGGTGGAGCGGGCGCCACTCGGCCAGCAGACTGGCGCCATGGCGCCGTTTCACTTGGCGCCCCCTCACGGCGCATCCTCCCACACAGGTGGGCCGGGCCCAACCACCACTATAAAGTCGCCATGAGTGAGCACTGTCACACATCGGTAAACCGTCCTGATATGACCTTAGATGTTGCCAGGACGTAAAACTCCAACAACCAATCAATCCTCCTAGCTATCCCTAACTTCCTCTAACCCCCCCCCCTCCCCCCTCGAACCCTCAGCACCCCCCCCCCCCCACACACACACAAACTAAGCCGGCGGCTCCGCCCACTGCCTCTCCTCTTACCTCACTCAGCCTATTTGAAATATGACTCCTTTAACAAACGCAAAGAACACGGACAAGAAATGGCGCTGTGATGGTGGTGGTGGTGGTGGTGACGGTTGGTGGGAGTGTGGATGGTGGGTGGAGGGTGGGGGGGGGGGTGGGAGGGGGAATAAAAACAGTACGAAATAATGCTGGATTTTAATTGAAAACGGGAATAAATAGCAAAGGACAGGCAGTTATTAATTTGTGTTGTAATGAGACACTCAGGCGAAGCCGTTCTGTATCACCGAGACGAGATATATGCATGTTGTGTCAGACACACTGTTAGGTTCTGACTATAAGTTATAACAGGCCAAGGTTACCGGTGCTTAGTGAGGCTCATTGGTTGAGACATGAGCGTGGTCTCGCTCAGCCTAGCTTATGGCGTAAAGCATAGGGAATGAAGCAAAGCATAGGGAATGAAGAAAAGCATAGGGAATGAAGCAACGCATAGGAAATGAAGTAAAGCATAGGGAAGGAAGCAAAGCATAGGGAAGGAAGCAAAGCATAGGGGATGAAGCAACCATAGGGAATGAAGCAAATCATAGGGAATGAAGCAAAGCATAGGGAATGAATCAACGCATAGGGAATGAAGCAAAGCATAGGATATGAAGCAAAGCATAGGGAATGAAGCAAAGCATAGGGAATGAAGAAAAACATAGGGAATGAAGCAACGCATAGGAAATGAAGTAAAGCATAGGGAATGAAGCAAAATATAGGGAAGGAAGCAAAGCATACGGGATGAAGCAACCATAGGGAATAAAGCAAATCATAGGGGAATGAAGCAAATCATAGGGAATGAAGCAAAGCATAGGGAATGAATCAACGCATAGGGAATGAAGCAAAGCATAGGATATGAAGCAAAGCATATTAAATGTAGCAGAAACATATGAATGCAGCAGAAGCATAGGAATGTAGCTAAACATAGGAAATACAGCAAAAGCCTAGAAATGTAGCACAAATATATGTATATAGCATTAGCAGAAGTAGAGGAATGTAGGAAAACATACAAAATGCAGCAAAACATGATAAATGCAGCAAAGCCTAGACCTGTAGCAGAAACATGAATGTAGCAGAAGCATAGCAATGTAGCAAAAGCATAGCAATGTAGTAAAAGCATAGAAATGTAGCAAGGCATAGGAATACAGCAAAAGCATATGACTACAGCAAAAGCATAGGAATGTAGTAAACTCATATGATTGTAGTGAGGTATATGAATGTAGCAAACCATGTGAATATAGTAAGGTATATAAATTTAGTAAAGCATATGCATTTAGTAAAGCATAGAAATGTAGTAAAGTATAGAAATGTAGTAAAGCATAGAAATGTAGTGAAGCATAGAAATGTAGTAAATCATAGAAATGTTGTAAAGCATAGAAATGTTGTAAAGCATAGAAATGTAGTAAAGCATAGACATTTAGTAAACCATAGAAAAGTAGAAAAGCAGAGAAATGTAGTAAAGTAGAGAAATGTAGTAAAGCATAGACATTTAGTAAAGCATAGAAATGTAGAAAATCAGAGAAATGTAGTAAAGTAGAGAAATGTAGTAAAGCATAGAAATGTAGTAAGGCATAGAAATGTAGTAAGGCACAGAAGTGTAGTAACCCACAGCAGCTCAAGGCACAAACACAGATACAGATCCGTTACGCAAAGGAGATGCCACCCTCTACACACATACACACAGAGTTCTCCTACCCCAAAAGAAGAAACCCGCCCCCCGACCCCAACAAACACACATAAACACACATACACACACCGCCACTCCCCCTTCACTGCGCACGTGCACCATTATTCTGCACACGTGTCTGCGCATCTGCCCACCTCTGAATGGCTGAAACCTCACGGAGCGCATTCAAACGCACCAGCTCGTTTTGCTAAGGCGTCCATTGTTGGCGGGACCGACTCTAGCAGCCTCGGCGGCGTAGATCTAACACCCAGTCGAGCTGTCCCCTCCTCCTCCTCCTCCCACACCCCTACACCGCCACCCACACTCCACGTGCCCACCAGCATCGTCACATTGAAACGTGAAAAAAAGGCCCCCCCCTCCCCTCCCCTCCCCTCCTCCCTCCCCACCCCTCTCCCCTCCCCCTCCATCCACCTCCCCATCCATCTCGCACCTCCCCTCCCCTCCCCTCCCCTCCCCTCCCCACCGGATTGGCGAAAATACCAGCCGGTTGTTTACCGGCGCGTCTGTCCACCTCGCCGCGCCACCTACCGGCCAGCCTCGCCGCCGCCCAACCGGAAGTCTAACAAGACGCTCCCTCCCCCCGTCCACCAACCCCCTAGCGACATCAATCGGCACAACAGTCGGCGCCCTCCCCCCCCCCCCCCCCCCCAGCCAGCCGAGATGGCCACCACACCACGCATTGGTGGGTCATGCTCAACTTTTAGATGTCCGCCGATAGAGCATCCAGGTGGGCTTAAATCGCTATTGGTGGTCGTCATGGTGATACTGGTGTGCGTGTATGTGTTTGTGTGATGGGATTTGTTTGGTTATTTTTAATGTGTTTTCTAGGGTGGGGTTTTGTTTTGGGTGTGAAGGTTGTTTGAATAAAATCTTGTGTTTGGCTTCTAATACTAATAATGATGGTGTGTGTATCTCGGTATGTGTAAGTATGTATGTATGTATGTATGTATGTATGTATGTATGTATGTATGTATGTATGTATGTATGTATGTATGTATGTATGTGTGTGTGTTGTTGTGTGTACGTCGTATACGTATGTGTGTATGTATGTATGTAATGTATGTATGTATGTATGTATGTATGTATGTATGTATGTATGTATACGTAAATTTCGGGGGGGGGGGGCTATTTTCAATGCGGTTTTGGGGATGGTCTGAATAAAATCTTCTCTTTGACTTCTAATACGAATAGCTAAGACTCATCATTACACATACTACTGTCATTTTAGCAATATTGTTGTGCAAGTTTATCTACCCCCCCCCCCCCGCCACAATTGTCTGGGGGTGAAGACGTGGGGAAAGGGGGGGGGGGTAGGGGGGAGGTTAAGTCAATTTAGCGATGAGTAGCAATCACCCGACTGGAGTGACGCCTATGATGTGAATAACACATGCAGGAGTGACTTTTCTTTGGGTGCGGGGGTGTTTTTTTTTTTAGGAATGTGTGGTGGGATAGTTGAGGCTGGGGTGCGTGTATTGATAGTTTGTTGAATGTGTGGGTGTGTGGGTGAGTGTGGGTGGGGTGTTTTACTTATTGCGGCTAACTCTCACAGTCAGGCTGGACATGTATGTGCACACGGCCGTTCACCATTGCTGGGAGACTTCACCTACTGATATCTTTACATTGCTTTTGGGGTGGTTCGTAACCTTACGATGGTTACTGGCTGCAGAAGTGCAGCAATATAGAAAGGCTCTGATAAATCGGTCCAATCTTTGGTTGAAGATTAATCTTCAGATGGGGCAGTTGTAGAAGCTGGGGATGTCTTTACAACATTCAAAATGGTGAAGTGTTGGGGCGGCCCCGAATCAATCTAGTCCGGTGGTAGCAGAGCGCTCATATCCAGTAACAGCAGCAAGCGTTCAGGAGGAAGGGATGGGTAAAGGTGGGTCCAGCAGGTTCCAGCAACAAGTACAAAGCGAGAGAAACGATAAGGTATAGGGCCCCACCCAAGCAAACAACTCCTTTGATCAGGGGGAGAAGTAAGCCCAGGAGAAGAAAAAAAAGGGTAGAGTATAGGAAAGAGAAATGAGGAGAGTTGAGTCAAAGGACTGTGTCTATTTGCTCTATGGTGACCAGCAGGCGAGCCAAAGATACGGACAGAGTAAGAGCAGAAAGTGAAATGCTGGTGGGCTCCCCCTCTGGAACTATTTTCAGACATTATCAAGCGGGAGCATGGCCAGCAGAGAGGAGATAGAGAGAGGTGTGGACGAAGTTCGGACTGGATAGCAAGTGCTCCTGACATCTTTACAGTCCCACATCTCCCCCCCCCCCCACCCACTCACCCTTACAGTTACACACACCCCGCCATACCCCTCACACTCCCCCTACCACCACCACTAAGCCAGGGGAACACTTCAAAGGGTGGAGGGCCTCGTTAAAATCAAAGGTGTTGGTGATACACTCCCCTACTACCACCACCTCACCCACGTCACCCACCTCACGCACCTCACCCTTACACCCCATGGCCAAGTTGCTCAATTAACTTTGCCTAGTCTGGTGTGGTGGTTTTGAGTTTCTCTCATTTTTCAAAGATAAATATATTATGTTTGATAGGTAAAATCAACCTTAGTTTCATTTGAATTAACTTTTATTTTAAATGTCTAACTTTCAGATATTTGAAGTGCAAACAAGCAACGTTAATGTTGGCAAGCACATACAAACTCTGATACCATAAGCTTAAGCAGAAACAGGGTAACTTCTATTAAATTTACATATTATTCCTTTCTCTACAGGATCAAATGTTGAATAAGCGCACCGGTTTCTAAATTAGGTAAGTAGAATCTTTGTTTGTTTGTTGTTTTACATCCCAGCAACATCTAAGGTCATATCAGGACGGGTGGCGATTTGTGACAGTGCGCAGTCATGGCGACATTATAATGCTGCCCCACTGGAAAATCAGGCCGCCAACACCATGACCTGATATCCCACTCAGTCACATTATCCTGACACTGCACAAACCAGTCCTTGTCCTATCCTAGTAATACCAAGCACCAGGCAGGGAAGCGACAAGTATCAATGTTTAAGTCATTGGTTTGACTCGACCAGGGTTTGAACCCACAAACTCATCATGGGTTCGGATCACCCGAGAGGAGAGGAGAGGAGAGGAGAGGAGAGGAGAAGAGAGGAGAGGAGAGGAGAGGAGAGGAGGGAGAGGAGAGGAGAGGAGAGGAGAGGAGAGGAGAGGAGAGGAGAGGAGAGGAGAGGAGAGGAGAGGAGAGGAGAGGAGAGGAGAGGAGAGGAGAGGAGAGGAGAGGAGAGGAGAGGAGAGGAGAGGAGAGGAGAGGAGAGGAGAGGAGACAAGAGGAGACGAGAGGAGACGAGAGATGTATGTGGGAGGGGGTGGGGGTGCGGTGGGACCCTTATTGCACGGCAAAGCGAGGAGCCTTACAAGATGATCATTTAGAGCCGAGATGTCCGCTCCGAGCACTAAGACCCACCAACAAACAACAATTAGCCGAGCTGCTTCAGAAGAAATGAACTGCCTGCGTGTTGTCCACGCCAGGGATTATTTGAAATTCCTTTATAAAAAGAAAAAAAGATATTGGATGGGTATTCGATTACAAAGTTTTAATATATATGATATATTATATTAAAAATATGCAACATATAAAATATATATATCGAGGGTTTGGGAATGTAAGTCATGTTAAAGTTGCATAGTCCGATGGTTTTGAATTTCTGTACTTTTTCTGAGATAAATATATTAGATCGATCATTAGTATCTACTTTACATTAGTTTGAAGCTACTTTTATTTTAAATGGTGAACTTTTGAGATATTTGAAGTGCAAACATGGAAAATTTGTTTTGGCATGCTTGCCAAAACTCGGACACCATAGAGTTCTGCAGTTACTGGTTCTAAAACTTCTATTAAATGGACTCAGTATTCCCTTCAATGCAGAAATAAATGTTTACTAATTGCATCAGTATCTAAGTTAGATATGTAGAATCAAATCTAGATAATTTGTTGGTTTTGAAATTTTGGTATTTCATCGGACTATGCAGCTTTAACGAAAAAGGCCATTTTTATGCTGAATATAAATATGTATGGGCATTACGTATTTGTTTTATGTAGGTGCATTATGTATGTGTACTATATTATGTATGTGTATTATGTATGTATTATGTATATATATATTATGTATGTGTATTTTGTATGTCTTATTTATATGTATTATGTATATATATATGCATGTGTATTATACCCTGTGTATTGTGCATGTATAGTATGCATGTGTATTATGCATGTGTATTATGCATGTGCATTAATTATGTATGTGTATTATGTCATTGTCTTATGTATATGTGTATGCATATGTACAAATAAAATGTACAAATATGTATATATGTAGGTATGTAGTATAGTTATACGAATCTTACCTGGGTACAGATAATGCATAACTGTTGTTTTCCCAAGGGAAAGTGCATATAAAAGACTCCTTGCTGCTTATCGGAAAGAATAGCCTATAGACAAAGAAATATGTCAGAATGACCATATGTGTGACGTCCAATAGCCGATGATAACAATCAATGTGCTCTCGAGGTGTTGCTAAACAATACAAGCTTTCCGTTTTATGTAGGGTAACCGCCGATAGAGGGAGCGCATGTGGCACACCTCCCACCGCCATGGCCGGCTCGGGACGAGGCCTGACCCGGGGAGGATCAGCGCGAGCTGCTCAGAGCTGCTCGTGGGCCCGGACTCTAGCTGTCATGATGGATCATAGGGATCCAGTTCCCACCAGGCGGCCTCATCCTCACCAGGCGGGAATCCACACCCGGCACTCATTGTCACCCTGATCCTCCGCCACCCCCCCCCCCCCCCCCCCCCCCCCCCCCCCCCCCAGCTCGGTGTGGCGGGAGGAGGCTGCCAACCAGCAGGTCATCCCGTCTAGGAGCCCGCCCGCCCGCCCGCCCGCCCGCCCGCTCGCCCGGCCCAGTGCGGACACACAGGGAACACACACTCAGCATGGGACAGACACACATGACACGCACGGTGAGTGTCCGTACACTCAGCGGGTGACGGACACACATGACACACGCACGGGGCTCACAGACGGAATAAACACGAAAGACACACGCACACACGGAACACGTACAGGGGATAGACACACACGACGCACACGGGGCACAGACACACACACGGCACATGACAGGCACACATGCTATGTATGTACCGACCACCAAATTATCACCTCAACCACCCATCACCACCTCAACCACCAACTTTACCACGGCACCATGTGACTTTTACCCACCCACCTGCCCACTTCGCAGTAGTGATCTTTATGCGTGACTTTTATCCATGCCCTACAGTCACAGCCAGTGTTTTTTTTTTCTCCGCTACACGGCTCCTTCATAGCGCCTACACCCCCCCCCCCACCCGCCCCTCCCCTCGCCACTAGCACTTACCCCCCCCCACCCGCACCCAGCCTCCTCCACCTCCCCCTAGCACCTACCACCCCCTCCCCCACCCCCCTTCACTACACCGCCCGTCTACTTTCTTTATATATGTGGGAAGCTCGAAGCGAAGAGCTGGCGTTACAGCTAACAATAGAAGGAGGTGATATGTGGGTGTGGGCGAGTGGGTGGGTGGGTGTGGGTGGTGGTGTGGGTGTGAGTGTGGGTGGTGGTGTGGGTGGTGGTGTGGGTGTGGGTGGTGGTGTGGGTGGTGTGGGTGTGGGTGGTGGCATGGGTGTGAGTGTGGGCGAGTGGGTGTGGGTGTGGGCGAGTGGGTGTGGGCGAGTGGGTGTGGTTGGGAGTGGTGGTGTGGGCGAGTGGGTGAGTGGGTGTGGGTGTGGGTGGTGGTGTGGGTGGTGGTGTGGTGTGGGTTGTGGTGTGGGCGAGTGGGTGTGGGTGTGGGCGTGAGTGGTGGTGTGGGTGTGGGCATGGGCGAGTGGGTGTGGGTGGTGGTGCGGGTGTGGGTGGTGTGGACGAATGGGTGTGGGCCTGAGCGTGAGGGTGAGAGTGTGGGTGTGGGTGAGGGTGTGGGTGTGGGTTAGGGTGAGGGTATGGGTGAGGGTGTGGGTGTCGGGTGGACGTCGCCAGTATACTACAAAGTGAGCGTGCATCTTTTTCTCCCCCACAACTACCGGCGAACATTGATTTTGATGACAGCGATTTTGAAGGTTTGGCCAGGAATGTGGAAGGACCGGAGACATCAGAAGCAGTCAAGAGTTGTGTGTGTGTGTGTGTGTGTGTGTGTGGGTGTGTGTGTGTGTGAGGGGGGAGAGGGAGGGGAGAGGGAGAGGGAGGGAGGGGAGAGGGAGGGGAGAGGGACGGGGAGGGGAGGAGGGGACGGGAGGGGAGAGGGGGGGAGGGGAGAGGGAAGGGAGACGGAGGGGAGACGGAGGGGAGAGGGAGGGAGGGGAGAGGAGGAGGGAGGGGGAGGGGGGGGGAGGGGGGAGGGGGGAGAGGGAGGGGAGAGGAGGGGAGGGGGGGGGGAGAGGGAGGGAGGAGGGGAGGGAGGGGGGAGGGAGGGGGGGGGAGGGGAGCGGAGAGGGAGGGGAGAGGGACAGGGAGGGGAGGAGGGAAAGAGGGAGGGGGGAGGGAGGGGAGGGGAGGGAGGGGAGGGGGAGGGAGAGGGAGGGGGAGGGGGAGGGGGGGAGGGGAGGAGGGGAGGGGAGGGAGGAAGGGGGAGGGGAGAGGGGGGAAGGAGAGGGAGGGGGGGGAAGGCGGAGGGGGAGAAGAGGGAAGAAGGGGGGCAGGAGTGAGAGGGGAGGAGGGGTGAGGGGAGAGGGCACGGGAAATAAGGAAGGGGAGGAGCGGAAGAGCGGAGGAAGGAGGGAGGACGGGAGGGAAGGAAGGAGGTAAGGAAAGAAGGAGGGAAGGAAGGAAGGAAGGAAAGAAGGAGGGAAGAAAGGAAGGAAAGAAGGAAGGAAGGAAGGAAGAGGGGGGAGAAAGGAGGTAATGAAGGAGGGCAAGAAGGACGGAAAGAAGGATGGATGAAAGGAGGGGTGGAAGGAAGGAGGATGGAAGGAAGGAGGATGGAAGGAAGGAGGATGGGGGAAGGGAGAAAGAAATAAAGAAGGGACCAGTCGGCACACGGATAGTCGACAAGTTGAGTTTTGCGAGTCTCTCGCTCCTAAAAAAATGGCTTCAAAGGGAATCGGGAAGGCCCGGGTTCCAGTGGGGCGTGGAGGGAGCGGGCGGCCCGGGTGCCAGTGGAGCCTGGAGGGATCGGGTGGCGCAGACTGCGCAGGCGTGCGGGTAGACGGGTCTGGGAAGACCCCCTCAGGACGGCGCGCAATAATACACTCGACTCCCCGACGGCGTCCGCACTGCCAACTGTCTTGATATACGAGCACCTCCAGGAGCCAAGTTTTATCTCCGCCCGCCGGGTGGCGCTGCGACAGTGCCGGCGGCCCCTTACAGTTGGCCCGACACAGACCAGGGGCCCCTTGCAACCGGGACACGCCCCGCCCTGTCCCGGCAATCATTTTCCCAGAGCCCGAGATGAGTGCATAGAGTATGATAGAAGCAGCTCATAATCACAGAGCATATAAGTCAGGCTATGCGCAGTGTAAAAGCAAGCTTGAATTTATGAACATTACATATATACACACATATATACAAACATATATACAGTAAAACCTCTAAATCGACAGACCTTGGGACGGACTTTATGTGGTCCATTTAGGGAGGTGGGAGGTTTAGGGAGTTAGAATATGGTTCAAGTAGTATTGTTGGGACCCAAATAAAGCTATTGATATAGGGGAGTGGTCGATCTCTGGAGGTGGTCGGTTCGGGAGGTTTTACTGGATATACATATATAATCTATGTGATTATATATAAATATATATATATTGTAGTTTTTTTAAAATCAAAGCAAAAAGAAAAATACTAATCAATGCCATACCTTATCTGGAATGTGCAGAGAATACCACAGCTCGTGAAAATAAGAACTCACCTGAAAGAACACAAAGAGCGGGAAATGATTACATAACATTTAAGATGCAGACGACATTGAGGCGTTACCATTTAGTAGCGAATTCACGGGTGCGTGCGCACCAGCACTCATCAATACGCGCGGAACTATGGTAATGATCCATGCCTGTCGAACACCCGACGACTATTTTGTCACATATCCGAGTAATCGGGTAATACAGTTTGCAAACAGCAGCATAATAGTTGAATTCCAGTAAGGGCACACAATGCAACCTCAGCAATTCAGTAATTTATTTAAACGAAATTCCAAATGACAGTTGATTAATGCAAATTAAACTATTCATACTCATAGATAGACCACTTACCATTCACGGACTGACATTTAAAAAGATTATATGGGATTGAGACAAATTCCTGACCTAAAAACTTACAAAAAATATCTGTGCAAACTAGGCTAGGAAACCCCCACTAAGCTGCACTGCAAAGGGGCATGTGATATGTCACGGCCCACCAGCGGGACGCCAAATGGAAGGTAACCATGCCAAGAGTAGCCAGATAACACACCACACAGCTACGTACAAGACTATGGTATGTAAATAGGAGTAGGCTAGTCTAGTAATAAGAGTAGAACAAAATAAAATACACATATGCCAAGAAAATCCAAAAAAACTAACATAGGCTACTAACCATACCAACCAACTATCTATCTGCTACTGAAATGCAGGCAATCAAATAACTTATCAGCAGCTACTGCTTGGTAAGATAACACCAACACTACAGCTGGCCAGTATTGAAAACAAGCCTCGGTACCCGGGCTTATATGATATGGACAGTATAAATACAGCCTCAATAAACAACAATTTTTAAAATCCTAATCACAGTCGCCAGGTATTACACAAATAGTACGCTCTCGCCACCATTTAGGAATTTAAACTTAAAGTTGCACAGTCCGATGATTTTGAATTTCTGTAATTGTCTTAGATAACCATATTACTATTTAGATCGATCGTTATAATCTACCTTACTTTAATTTCAAGTAACTTCTTTAAAATGACTAACGTACGAGATATTTGAAGTGTAGTCATGTAAAATAAACCTTGCTTTCCATACGCTTCAGCAGTAACTATCAGGTTCTATTAAATTGTCTATATAGCAGCAAATGCACAATAGCTTGAATAAGCACACCAGTATCTTAGTTGGATATGTAGGTTCCAATCCAGAGAAGTAGTTTGCTTTTGAATATTTGATGTTTTTTTTTAGATTATGCAACTTTAATAAGCCAGGCTATGCGCAGCCTAAAAAGCACCAACCATCACGCTGTCAATGACAGTGTGACATCACGCTGTCATTGACAGTGTGACATCACGCTGTCAATGACAGTGTGACATCACGCTGTCAATGACAGTGTGACATCACGCTGTCATTGACAGTGTGACATCACGCTGTCAATGACAGTGTGACATCACGCTGTCAATGACAGTGTGACATCACGCTGTCAATGACAGTGTGACATCACGCTGTCATTGACAGTGTGACATCACGCTGTCAATGACAGTGTGACATCACGCTGTCAATGACAGTGTGACTCACGCTGTCATGACAGTGTGACACACGTGCATGACGTGTGACATCACGCTGTCAATGACAGTGTGACATCACGCTGTCAATGACAGTGTGACATCACGCTGTCAATGACAGTGTGACATCACGCTGTCAATGACAGTGTGACATCACGCTGTCAATGACTGTGACATCACGCTGTTAATGACAGCATGACATCACGCTGTCAATGACAGTGTGACATCACACGCTGTCAATGACAGTGTGACATCACGCTGTCAATGACAGTGTGACATCACGCTGTCAATGACAGTGTGATGATACCTCTACAGACAATGTAACCGTAAACATCACTATGGACTGTTTAAATGTTTTAAAGCTGCATAGTTCGATAAAAGCATCAAATATTCTAAATAAAACCACTAGATTTGAACCTCCATATCCAACTTAAATATTCGTTCAGTAATTGCTGCATAGAAGGGTACGCCAAGTCAATTTAAGAGAATCTTTACTGCTGACGTTTCAGAAGTTCTGAGAAGCAGAGTTTTGACAAGCATCTCAAAATTATATTTGCATATTTACATTTTAAATGTCTCCCCACATTGGTTATAATTAAATTAAAGTCACTTCAAACTAGGTGGTGGGAGAGCTCGTTTGAGGAGGGTTGGTAGGGTAATGATTGATCGGTTGTTAGAGTTTACGTCCTGGCAACATCTGAGGTTATATCAGGACGGGTACCGACTTGTGATAGTGCGCACCCATGAGGAGGTAATAGTGCTGCCCAACTGGGAGAGGACATCACCAGCGCCATGATCCGATATCCCAATCATTCACATTATCCTGACAATGAGCCAACCAGTCTTTAGCCTATCCTAAAGATACCGAGCGCCTGGCTCATAACTAGGAAGCGACACGCATAAATTATTAAGTCAGTGGTTTGACTCGACCATGGTTTGAACCCATGAGTTCAAATCCCACGATCTACCAAAACGGGAGACGGACGCTCAACTCATTCAGCCATCCCCCGTCGTGATATGACATTAGATGTTGCAAGGAAGTAAAACAACAACAAACAAAGAATAAAACATTCGGCCATCCCGTCTAATCGTTGGTAGGGCAAAGGCTGGTAGGTCAAGGGCTCGTAGAAGGGTTGGGCTGGTAGGTAAGGGGAGGAGATCGGCTAGTAGCAAGGGCTGGTTGGTAGTGTACTTGTCTGAAATTGCCGTGCAGCAATAACAGGCTAATATTATCGGTGTGCATTGAGGTAAGCTGTGCAGCCCACCCCCCAAGCCCCAAGGGCCAGCCCCCGACTAATTGGTTCCTCAATAATTAGCCGGTTTGCGCGACTTCATTAACGCTTCTTACCGTACAGACGCGCTGACACAAACACTCGGCCTGCCCGCGTCATTAATATGCATGTTGCACATTTAGTCCCCAATTACAAGTACCCGCAATCCAAGACAGACAAACTCACAGCTTTTCACACACCTCCAACACCTTGGCTCAACAGACAGATAAATTTACAGCTTTACACACACCTCCAACACCTTGGCTCAACAGACAGATAGATACATTTACAGCTTTACACATACCTCCAACACCCTGTCACAACAGACAGATAAACTCACAGCTTTTCACATACCTTCAACACCCCGGCTCAACAGACAGATAAACTCACAGCTTTTCACACACCTCCAACACCTTGGCTCAACAGACAGATAAATTTACAGCTTTACACACACCTCCAACACCCTGGCTCAACAGACAGACAAACTCACAGCTTTTCACACACCTCCAACACCCTGGCTCAACAGACAGACAAACTCACAGCTTTTCACACACCTCCAACACCTTGGCTCAACAGACAGACAAACTCACAGCTTTACACACACCTCCAACACCCTGGCTCAACAGACAGACAAACTCACAGCTTTTCACACACCTCCAACACCCTGGCTCAACAGACAGACAAACTCACAGATTTTCACACACCTCCAACACCTTGGCTCAACAGACAGACAAACTCACAGCTTTACACACACCTCCAACACCCTGGCTCAACAGACAGACAAACTCACAGCTTTTCACACACCTCCAACACCCTGGCTCAACAGACAGACAAACTCACAGATTTTCACACACCTCCAACACCCTGGCTCAACAGACAGACAAACTCACAGCTTTTCACACACCTCCAACACCCTGGCTCAACAGACAGACAAACTCACAGATTTTCACACACCTCCAACACCTTGGCTCAACAGACAGACAAACTCACAGCTTTACACACACCTCCAACACCCTGGCTCAACAGACAGACAAACTCACAGATTTTCAAACACCTCCAACACCCTGGCTCAACAGACAGACAAACTCACAGATTTTCACACACCTCCAACACCCTGGCTCAACAGACAGACAAACTCACAGATTTTCACACACCTCCAACACTTTGGCTCAACAGACAGACAAACGCACAGCTTTCCACACACCTCCAACATGCTGGCTCAACAGACAGACAAACTCACAGCTTTACACACACCTCCAACACGCTGGCTCAACAGACAGACAAACTCACAGATTTCGACACACCTCCAACACCCTGGCTCAACAGACAGACAAACTCACAGATTTTCCAACTCCAACAGCCTTCTTCACCACACCCAATCAGTTTGATTGTTTGTTAGGCTTTTACATCCCAGCACTATCTACTTTAAGCCCTGCTAATATGACCTTAGATGTTGGTAGGACATATAACAACAACCACTGCTGTCTCACTGGAAGACCAGGCCGTCAGCTCTATGACCCAATATCCCACTCAGTCAAAATCTGATACTGAGCAAACACCTTGCCCTGTCCTAGTAATGCTGAGCGCCAGGTTTGATAGCGACAAGAGTCAATTTGGAAGTCATTGGTTTGACTCGGCCGGGAGTCGAACCCCCTGACCTTTCCACATGAGAAGACAGCACTGTCAGTCATTCTACCACCACTTTCAGTCCCTCCAAATCATGCTAAATCGCCATATCAATGCCCTAGCACCATAATTCCCCCTCTAGACCCCAGCCTCCTTCCTCCTCCACCTCACACATGACAGAATATATACAGTAAAACCTCTCTAAATCGACCGACCATGGGACCGACTTTAAATGGTCGATTTACGGAGGTGGTCGGTTCAGGGTGTTTTTTAATCGTTACAATGGTATTGTATGGGAGCCAAATTGTATGGGATCGTCTGGGACCCAAATAAAGCGATCAATATAAGGGAGTGGTTGATCGGTGGAGGTGGTTGGTTAGAGATGTTTTACTGGATATCAGCTATAATAAAAAGGGAAGTTTGCATATCTGGCTACATCCCACAGTGTGACCTGTTCCGCACAGCCCCTCCCCCTGTTGCCTACCACCACTACCGCCGCCAACCACCACCACCCAAGTTGGTGTTGCTAAGCCACACCTATTTTCTACACACAGTGTCTTTCTCTACAGTGATCGATACCAACGGATAAAGTTCCACACAACTCCAACTCATACCCCCAACCCCCCAACCCCCCAACCCCCCAACCCTCCAACCCCCATACCCGTGCCTATCCACCTATCCGCAGAAATTGCATTATTTCGTTGCGCGGCCTAAGTGCGTTTTAAAGCTCTGTTAATTAGACTGACGTCATTAGGCGACCATTGGCGTGCGCGCGCACCCGCTTCCGGTCCTGCGCAGTGCGCATGGCGCCCCAAATGAGCCCAAACAAGCTTGCTTAGGCACGGCGTCCACGCGCCGCACGGAGAGGGCTCCGACGTACGTGACGTCACGAGACGTGACATCCGCGAAGCCACACAGTTGTTGTTTCCACAGCGGTGGCTATATGAAAGGGGGCTGGGGTGGGGGGGAGGGGCTGGAGGTGGGATGGGGGCTGGTGATGGGACTGGACTGGGGCTGGGGCTGGGGCTGGGGCTGGGGCTGGGGCTGGGGCTGGGGTTGGGGCTGGGATTGGGGCTGGGGTTGGGGTTGGGGTTGGGGTTGGGGTTGGGGTTGGGGTTGGGGTTGTGGTTGTGGTTGTGTTTGAAGCTGGAGCTGGGGCTGGGGTTGGGGTTAGGGATGGAGCTGGGGCTGGGGCTGGGGTTGAGGTCGGGGTTGGGGTTGAGGTTGGGGCTGAACTGGGGTTATGGTTGTGGTTGTGGTTTTGGTTGGAGCCTGGCCTGGGGATGGGGCTGGGACTGGGGCTGGGACTGGGACTGGGGCTGGGAATGGGGCTGGGGCTGGGAATGGGGATGGGACTGGGAATGGGGATGGGGCTGACGCTCATGCTGATGCTGTGTCTGTTTGTGTCTGTGTCTGTGTCTGTCTGTGTCTGTGTCTGTGTCTGTGTCTGTCTGTGTCTGTGTCTGTATCTGTGTCTGTGGCTGGGTCTGTGTATGTGGCTGTGGTTGTGGCTGGGTTGTGTCACCCAGTAGGTACAGTCTTTAACATTCCATAGTCACCGGGGAATATACGATATGTAAGGTTGGTTACTCCCACCCTCCCCCCCCCCCAACTGCCCAGGTCCCTCGACTCCACCCCACCCCCACCCCCTCACCCACTGCCATTGCCCTTTTTGTTTCCTTCCCTGCCCCTTAGCAATCACCCACACCAACATTAGGAACTGATGATCTAACAGAATTAGAGACCTGCCGAACCACTAACAACGTTTTGCGTAATAAGCAGTACTGTTGCAGTCATATATATATATATTCATTTTATAAGTATTCTATGCCAGCCTACGCTAATGTAACAGCACTGTACGAACGCCACCATCCGCGCTTTAGACTATCGAGATGCCAGGTTGTTTGTTGGGGTTTTACCTTCCGGCAACATCTAGGTACCATCTTCTCCCCTAGATGGTACCATGCTCTCATCTATCTTTTATCTTCTACCATGTCTTGTTCTGGTGATTTTCCTTACATGAATATCCAAAATAATGAAAGAGCCTACTTAGAATAGACTTATCAGATTGGTCTACACAGCAGCCTTAGACCAAAGACCCTATAACACTAAGACGGCTCACTCTCTATGTAAATTTTGCCTTGTGGTGGGTTTGATCAACCCAGCTGCTGGTTGGTGTTTCACATGTAAACACATACAATTTTATATTATACATGATACAGGTAAGTATGAATACACATCAATATGAAATTGCTATGAACAAACACACATCATCATCAGCATCACCATCATCATCGCCATCATCACATATCTTTCACATTCATATATACATTTATACATATAATATAGCATCTTTTTAACCAAGAGAACAGCCAGTGCACCAAGTGGTGGGTTTGATCATTTTGATTACACAGTACAGGTTGAGTGAGCCGTCTTAGTATTATAGGGTCTTTGCTTAGACTGAGTACCCGATAGTTAGTTCATAGCAGTAGTTCAATGATGTCACCACCAGGGAAGGGATGGTTGTTTGTTGGAGTTTGCAGGGGAAGGGGCGACTTACACAGGTTATAACTACAGTAAAACCTCTCTAACCCACCACCTCCACAGATCGACCACTCCCCTATATCGATCTTGTATTTGGGTCCCAACAATACCATTGTAATCATATTCTAACACCCTAAGCCGACCACCTCCCTACACGGACCACTTAATGTCGGTCCCAATGTCGCTCGGGACCTCTTTTTTTTTATAAATTTTTTTATTGAGGCGGTATTTATGCTGTCCATAGCATATAATCCCGGGTACCCAGGCTTGTTTTCAATGCTGGCCAGTTGTAGTGTTGGTGTTATCTTACCACACAGCAGCTGCTGATAGGTTATTTGATTGCCTGCATTTCAGTAGCAGATAGATAATTGGTTGGTATGGTTAGTAGCCTATGTTAGTTTTTTTTTGATTTTCTTGGCATATATGTATTTTATTTTGTTCTACTCTTATTACTAGACTAGCCTACTCCTATTTACATATCATAGGCTTGTACGTAGCTGTGTGGTGTGGTATCTGGCTATTCTTGGCATGGTTACCTTCCATTGGGCATACCGCTGGTGGGCCATGACATAGCACATGCCCCTTTGAAGTGCAGCTTAGTGGGGGCTTCCTAGCCTAATTTGCACAGATATTTTTTGAAAGTTTTTAGGTCAGGAATTTGTCGTTCCTTTACCGTTATATAGTTTGTTTGTTTGTTGTTGTTTTACGTCCTAGCAACATCTAAGGTCATATCAGGACGGACCGTTATATATATGTATATATATATAATATATATTATAAGACATACTTAAAAGGCTTCACATTTACTTTGTAATTGGGGGGGGGGGGGGTTGAGGAGATAGATATTACACATACAGTCCTCAGAATACTACCGTTATTATACCCCCCCCCTACCATCCCTGCCGGGCTCAGCGGAATTGGCGCGTGAAAACTCACCGATCGATGCATGGGTTGGCTTTATTTGTTATCTACATCGTCTATCAAGCACTCACTTGTTTCCAGCGAATGGTCCTCGTGGACCTAGAGGCCATTTCGACTTGTGTTTATGCATATCGGGCATCATAGCTCATCTGAATGTATGAAATGGCGCCTGTGGATTGTGAGCTTAAGGCGCGAGGTAAACTGGAAACTCAACGGCGCACATTGTGACTAACGTCTTTTTTTGTTTGTTTTGTTTTTTGCTTGTTTATTTGTTGGGGTTTTACCTCCTACCAATATCTCTGGTCACCCCCCCCCCCCTGATATGACCTTAGATGTTACCCGGACGTAAACCTTAAAAAATAAAACAATCTATGGTAATTTCAGGATGGACACTGACTTTTGACAGTGCGCACTCATGGTGACTTTACAGTGCTGCCCGACTGAGAAACCATGCCGCTGGCACCATGACCCGATATCCCACACAGTCACATTATCCTCATACGGTGCTAACCAGTCCTTCTCCTATCCTATTAATGTCAAGTGCCAGGCTAGGTAGCAACAAGTATCAATTTTATAAGTCAATGATTTGCTGGGATTCAAACTCCCGACCTTCAGCACCGGGAAGCCTGCCTCTACCGATTCGGCTACAGCGTCCAGTCGGGCCCTAGGAAAGGACTGTAGCTGGAACCCGGTGTGTGCCGAGTTTAACACCCCTACGTGGATACCCGCCCCGTGTGTATCGCTCCCACCGCCCACCCCCACTCGCCGCCCCACACACCCCGATCACTGCGCCCAACTTGACCGACTCGCGCAATTTATTTCACCTCTGACGTCACGCCACTGAACAGCCTCTCCGCTAGTCCGTGGCTCTTCCTAATCCACTCGCCACTCACAAACCACCTTTCGCTCCATCTATGATCTAATTTGTGCCGCCCAAGCCACCTCCTAGGTACTGCCTCCTTCCCTAGCCGGTTCACTAAAAATGTACCTATCATTGTCACACATATATATATATATATTATATATATATATATATATATATATATATACATATATATACATAGATATGTGTTGTATAAGTATTATACGAGTATAAAGTTTGTTTGTTGTTTTACGTCCTAGCAACATCTAAGGTCATATTAGGACGGGGAGGGGATTCTATTGTTATTGTCATTATTGATACTTATTTGTTACGATTGTGCATCCTGACCGCCATGCTCCGACCAGTGGCGCCGCCACCGGTCTCCTCTGTCCCTAACGGACGCGCTCCCATGTTCATTTGTGTATATATATATATATATATATATATATATATATATATATTATATATATATCCATATCAAAACAATAACAACAAATTTAAAAAAAGTTAAGTTAGAAATATGGATATAACCTTAGATGTTGCTAGGACGTAAAACAACAACAAACAAACAAAGTAAAAAGTAAAGTTAACAATGTGGAGGTTAAACAGACGGCAATGGATTTGTGACGTCAGTAACTACCAGATGCTGGCGGAATAGACATGTATATATACATAAATACATATATCATTATATTAGTATAGTACCACCCAAAAGATGCAATATCATGAATGAGTTCTAAAGTGACCACAACATGTTCAGCCACACACAGTACAGACAAGAGTCGAACAATGAGAAAGCTGCGAAGAATGCTGACAATTCAGTCAACTGGCATTTTGTGAAAACTTTAGTTGAGACTTTTGAAGGTGTCCGGTTAGTAATACGCACAGTTACGGCAATGAGCAGCTCACTGCTTGTCAACGAGCGCATCATTCACGGTGAGCAGCTCGCGAGGAGCTGGATGAAGTGCCACGGGAGAAGGCGGAGGAAGAGGACTACTGGGAGAGTATGAGGAGTATGAGGAGGAGTACATGGAGGGAGATTGACTGAAAGGGGTGGAAGATGATGTGGGATGGGGAGGGGAGGGGAGGGGAGCGGAAGTGAGGGGAAGAGGAGGGAGAGGAAAGGGAGGAGGGGGAGGAAGAAGGGCCGGAGAAGGTGATGGAGAGGGAGAACATAGAGGAAGAAAGGGTGATGGGGCGGAGGGGAAGATAGGGAAGGTGAGAGGAAGGGAGGAGGAGGGGAGGAGGGGAGGAGGTTGGGGGAGAAGGGGGGAGGGAGGGGAGGAGGGGAGGAGGAGAGGAGGAGAGGAGGAGGAGGAGGAGGAGAGGAGGAGAGGAGGAGGGAGGAGAGGAGGAGGAGGAGGGAGGAGGAGAGGAGGAGAGGAGGAGGAGAGGAGAGGAGGAGAGGAGGAGAGGAGGAGAGGAGGAGAGGAGGAGAGGAGGAGAGGAGGAGAGGAGGAGAGGAGGAGAGGAGGAGAGGAGGAGGAGAGGAGGAGAGGAGGAGAGGAGGGGAGGAGGGGAGGAGGGGAGGAAGAGTAGCAGGGGAGAAGGGAAGTAAGGGAGTGGGATGATGAAGGAGGGGGAGGAAGGGGGGGGGGTGGAGGAAGGGGGGGAAGGGAGGAAGGGGAGATGGGGAAGAGGGGAGATGGGGAGGCGGGCAGAAGGGGAGCAGGGTAGGAGAGGAGGAGGGGAGCAGGGAAGGAGGGGAGGAGGGGAGGAGGGGACCAGGGTAGCAGGGGGGAGGAGGGCAGGAGGGGAGGAGGGGGAAAGGAGGAAGACGGGGAAAGACACAGTGGGTGCCACTAGGCTTGGCGGCGATAGAGTGTGTTGGAGTGTGATGGGTGGGGGGAGGAGGGGGGAGGGGGGGGGGACGAAGGTGGTTAGAAGTTCACAGCTGGCGTGAGGAAGGTTCAGCGAGACACGGAATAGCGAGTGAAGATGGCACCATATGCCGTGGTGCGATTCATCTATCCATGTGTTCGCTGCCGACCTGACACCTTGGAAGTCGTCCATGTCCAACTCTCCCTCCCTGGCACACACCCTTGTCAAGCACCCTTGTTATGATGCCAGCTTCATGTGCGTCACTTATATATCACCGGACTACACGCGCACACTCAACACCACCACCCCCTCACACCCCCATCTCCGCCCCTTTCTCGCCTCGCCTCGGCTGGCGGCCATCTTGTTTGCTTTCGGAATTTACATAAATTATACCACTCTGCCTATATGTAAAACCGGCTACCGCACACCACTACATGGGTGGAGGTCAGTGGGTGGGTGCATGAGTGGATGAGTGTATGCGTGTGTGAGTGTTTGAGTGTATGAGTGTGTGAGTGTGTGAGCGGGAGAGTTTGAGATTGGGAAAGTGGGATACTGGGTGAGTGGGATACTGGGTGAGTGAGAGGGTGGGTGAGCGGGTGGGTGAGTGTGTGAGTGAGTGTGTGGGTGAGTGTGTGGGTGAGTGTGTGTGAGTGTGTGGGTGAGTGTGTGGGTGAGTGAGTGTGTGGGTGAGTGAGTGTGTGGGTGAGTATGTGTGTGGGTGAGTGTGTGGGTGAGTGAGGTGAGTGTGTGGGTGAGTGAGGTGAGTGAGAGGGTGAGTGAGTGGGTGAGTGAGAGGGTGAGTGAGTGGGTGAGTGGGTGGGTGAGTGTGTGGGTGAGTGTGTGGGTGCGTGAGTAGGTGGGTGAGTGAGAGTGTGAGTGAGTAGGTGAGTGAGTGATAGGGTGAGTGAGTGGGTGAATAAATGGGTGAATGAGTGGGTGAGTGGGTGGATGAGTGGGTGGGTGAGTGAGTGAATGAGTGGGTGGATGAGTGAATGAGTAGGTGGGTGAGTGAGTAGGGGAGTGGGTGAGGGCATGAGTGGGTGAGTGAGTGAATGAGTGGGTGAGTGAATGAGTGGGTGAGTGAGTGGATGAGTGAGTAAGTGAATGAGTGGGTGAATGAGTGGGTGAGTGAGTGGGTGTGTGAGTGGATGAGTGAGTGAATGAGTGAGTGAATGAGTGAGTTGGTGAGTGAGTGGGTGAGTGAGTGGATGAGTGAGTGAGTGGATGAGTGAATGAGTGGGTGAGTGAATGAGTGAGTGAGAGTGTGAGAGGGTGAGTGAGCGGGTAAATGAGTGGGTGAATGAGTGGGTGAATGAGTGGGTGAATGAGTGGGTGAGTGACTGGGTGAGTGGGTGGATGAATGAGTGGGTGAGTGAGTGAATGGGTGGGTGAGTGAATGAGTGGGTGAGTGAGTGAATGAGTGGGTGAATGAGTGGGTGAATGAGTGGGTGAGTGAATGGGTGGGTGTGTGAGTGGGTGAGTGAGGGCATGAGTGGGTGAGTGAGTGGGTGTGTGAGTGGGTGAATGAGTGGGTGAGTGAGTGGCTGAGTGAGTGGATGAGTGAATGAGTGGGTGAGTGAATGAGTGAGTGAGAGTGTGAGTCAGTGAGAGGGTGAGTGAGGGAGTGGGTGAGTGAGCGGGTAAATGAGTGGGTGAATGAGTGGGTGAATGAGTGGGTGAGTGACTGGGTGAGCGGGTGGATGAATGAGTGGGTGAGTGAATGAGTGGGTGAGTGAGTGGGTGAGTGATGAGTGGGTGAGTGAATGAGTGGGTGAGTGAATGAGTGGGTGAATGAATGGGTGGGTGAGTGAATGAGTGGGTGAGTGAGTGGGTGAGTGAGTGAATGAGTGGCTGACTGGGTGAGTGAGGGCATGAGTCGGTGAGTGAGTGGCTAAGTGAGTGGGTGAGTGAATGAGTGGGTGGGTGAATGAGTAGGTGAGTGAGTGGGTGAGTGAGTGGGTGAGTGGATGAGTGAGTGAATGAGTGGGTGAGTGAGTGAGTGACTGGGTGAATGAATGGGTGGGTGAGTGAATGAGTGGGTGAGTGGGTGAGTGAATGAGTGGCTGACTGGGTGAGTGAGGGCATGAGTCGGTGAGTGAGTGGCTAAGTGAGTGGGTGAGTGAATGAGTGGGTGAGTGAATGAGTAGGTGAGTGAGTGGGTGAGTGAGTGAGTGGGTGAGTGAGTGGATGAGTGAGTGAGTGAATGGGTGGGTGAGTGGGTGAGTGAATGAGTGGGTGAGTGAATGAGTGAGTGGGTGAGTGATGGGTGAGTGAATGAGTGGGTGAGTGGGTGAGTGAATGAGTGGGTGAATGAGTGGGTGAGTGAGTGGGTGAGAGAGTGGGTGAGTGAGTGGGTGAGTGAGTGGATGAGTGACTGATTGAGTGGGTGGGTGAGTGAGTGGATGAGTGAGTGAGTGGGTGGGTGAGTGAATGACTGAATGAGTGGATGGGTGGGTGAGTGAGTGGGTGAGTGAGTGGGTGAGTGAGTGGGTGAGTGAGTGGGTGAGTGAGTGGGTGAGTGAGTGAGTGGGTGAGTGAGTGGGTGAGTGGGTGAGTGAATGCGTGACTGAGTGAGTCCTACATCTTTGGCTTGAGGTTTGCGGGAATTGATCACATGACCTCTCGGTCAGAAAGCAGACACTGTACCGCTAAACCAGCGCGTCCAATGTGAGCGTCAGAAGTGCAGCTGTGAAGGAGAAAGGTGGATGCTGTTGGTTTATTACGTCGGGACGGCCGCCTGTGCCTCCCCGCCTCTCCCCAACATGAAATGGGATTGGCAACATCCTTTTTTTTCCAACCTGATTTATTCTACTGAACAATACGTCGTGCTGCTTATTCAAGCTTTGAGGACTCTTTTTATTGAACACAAAATATGATGTAAACGGCGGGTGTATGGGGGAGGGGGACACTAACTTAGACTATGTGAGGCTATTAAAAAGGGGATGTACAGTTTCCCCGTCGGTAATGCGCATGCGCAGAGAATAAAGATATCTGAGGCTTGGGGAGAAGGTGGTGATAATGGATTTAAGACAGTCAGGCTCCAAAGGTTTGGGACCGGGCGCAGTGGCCGAATAGGTAGAGCGATGGCTTTCCGTGCGGAAGGTCGGGAGTTCGAATCCTACCAGAGTCAAACCAACATTTGCCACCCTCTAGCCTGGCGCTCGACATTAATGGGATAAGGATAATGACTGGTTCATACAGTTTCAGGATAATGTGACTGCATGGGATATCAGGTCATGGTGCTGGCAGCCTTGTTTCCCAGTGCGGCAGCATTATAAAGTCGCCATGAGTGCGAAATGTCACAAGTCGCTAGCCAACCTGACATGACCTTAGATGTTGCTAGGACGTAAAACAACAACAAACAAACATCCAAAGGTTGGAGGTTATAATTAATTCCTTGATGCTTAGAATGTTAATGTCTCAGTAGTATATTGTTTTCGACTTGTAATGGCCAGTAATGTGCAATGGTCAGTACAAGGCTAATAAAAGTTATAACTTACTGGCACAGCTAAATCTGGTGGGAACAATGCTTCTCTGAGCTGACTTCTCTGAGCTGACTGTTCCGTCGGTGGTAGATGGGGGACTGCATGGACTGTCGACGAGCAGCAAAGACTTGCACGGTGGGTCTGGTATAAGCGGTCGGGTTACCCCTAGAGCAGATCTAACATAAGAAGTCGCCTATCTCCTATCACAGTGCCTGTATTACAAAGAGCAGGCACAGCACTGTGAGGGGGGGTTGGTTGGTTGTTGGAGTTTATGTCTTGGCAACACCTACTGTCATATCAGGGTAAAATATTCCGATAAACAGCATAGGGGGGAATGCGAATGTTCTATTACTGATCGGTTTACGTGACCAGGCGCATGTATGTATATATATATATATATGTAAGGGCTGGTGGTGCCTGAGTGGGATGTAAATAGACATAGTGGTGCTGGCAGGTCTGGGTGTGAGGGCACTCAGGGCCTACCCCCTCTGCTGGGATAGGGATCACCACACTGTAAGGTCAAAGTTGGTGGTGGCCATGGGGGCCATACAGCTTGGTTGTGGTGGGCAGACCACTGGTAGCCAGGAATGCTGGATCCCTATTGGTAGGGCCAAGAATGCCTATTTCCCATTGGGTGAAAGGGGTGGTGTGATACTCTACAATGAACCCATGTATCCATATAAATAATAAACCAGAGGGCTTGACTCTCTCTCCTTCTTTACACTTTATACTCTTCCTTTCTCTTTGTCTGTATTGATTTCACTATAGCCTGCCTACACAACCACAGATTCGAGCTTTAGCCATTTTACATCAGGATGGGTACCAACTTATGACAGTGCGCACTCCTGGTGTCTTTATGGTGCTGCCCTACTGTGAAATCAGGCCACCGGCACCATGACCTGATATCCCACCTAGTCCCATTATCCTGACACTGAGCCAGGTCCTATCTGCTTGGTCCTTGCCCTATCCCAATTATACCGAGTGCCTGGCTAAAGGAAGCGACGTGCAGCAATTTTTAAGTCATTGGTTTGAGTCGACCAGGTTTCGAATCATCCCACGATCTACCAAAATGAGAGACGGACGCTCAACTCATTCGGCCATCCCGTCTGGAATAGGTGATGGAGGGGGGGGGGGGGGGGGGGGGGGGGGGGGGGCTGGAAGGGAGGCGGGGTGCCTACCTTACAAAGAGGAGGCACAACACTGCAAGGGTGGTTGGTGAGTAGCTGCTCGATCTCTGGTTTAAGTGCATAAAGAGTTCCGCATCTCTTCAAAGGGAGCGGGAGAGTGGAGGGAGAACGCGAGGGAGACGGGGGAGGGAGGGGGAGGGAGGAGGAATGAGAACGGGGGGGGGGACGGGGGGGGGGGGAGTGTGGGAGGTAGAGCTAGATCAGGTGGGTTTGTTGGGTTCGAGCAAACCTGCATCGATTCTCATTCAAAGATCATATATGCTGTATAAGCCATTATACGAGTATAATAAGGCTGGAAGCTTCTATCTGCTCCTCAGCCCATACTCCTCCTTCAGTCGTCGACTGGATGAGCCTTGACGGAGTCATCTATTGTTCCAGCCTATCTAACCTCAGATCCGATTGAGGGCGCCACCTGTCTGCTCACGCGTCAACTGCCTCCCCATCTACCCCCTCCCGGTACCGCTGAAAATAATATGTCTGGCTGGCTGAAACCTTCCGCTTTGCGTGGATTTAGCTGTGACCAAATGTGACAAAGTGCTTTTCATTAGGATTCCGACTAACTGCAAAAGCTATTTCACACATTGCTCTCAACGTTTTATAGGCACAACCGACGCTGAGGCCCCCTTCCCTCCCCGTCGCCGTCCCTGCGCCCTTCTCCTTCCCTCCCCCTCTCCCCTTCCCGCCTCCCTCCCCTTCGCCTCCCCCTTCCCCCATATCAAGAGTAAACTACAATGTAAATATGTGATGTATAAAACTAATGCGAGTATAAAGGCGCGTAAGGGAATATTCCTTATTTGGCCACCCTTATGTTGTGTACTAGTTTATGGGTGACCCCCTCTTCACGGTGGGGCAGGTGGCGCCACCACCCTTCACTGCCAACGGTGGCACAAATACTGTAACACGGGTACTGGAGATTGTATATATATATATATAATATATATAATATATATATATATCTGCTTGGTGAATCAAGATATGAACAGGGAACTACGATATGTATAAAAAATACGTATGTATAAAAAATATATACATACGTACTGAATCAAAATAAAAAAGACAACTTCTACAATGTAGACATATAAACAGATACATGATTTCTGAATCAAGATATCAACAGTAAACTACAATGTAGATATACACACATACTAGCAGAATCAATGTTGCAAGAGTAAACTACAAGGTGATATCCAGAACAACCTTTGTCCATTGAGCAGCTCGTGGCCCAGCTCCCGAGCAGCTCCCGAGCAGCTCGAGCGGCGTCAGTAGATGTAGAAGCCGATAAGAGCGCTGATCTATCTAGCTGCCAGACAGCCTGTCATACACACATATAAAGCCAACGCGGCCGCGGCCCACAGAGAGCCAATTCACATGGAACTGATAGCAGCGGGGCGCTCTATCACTATGTAAATACGCACGCCAGAGCCGCGCAAAAATAAAAGCCGCTGCTGTAGGAGCGGCAGATGACCAAACAGGCCTGGATGAGATTGGCAACTCCAGCCAGCTGCACACTCGGGCCCCTGAGGGAACTGCTGCTCGGACATGTCCAGAGATTTCACTAAAGAAAGATTCCACTAAAGAAAGAAAACAACCCACAGAACCCCTCCTCCCCTCCCCCTCCCACCAGAAAAAAATTAATAATAAATTCCCATAAAATAACGCCCACACACACACCGGTAAAAGAAAGAAGAGGGACAAAATAAGGGGTATGTGAGAAAGAAGCCACTATTCCCCAGTCATAATGAGTATGCGATGGTACTGCATTAGTAGAACTCCAAACAAATACAATCCATTGAAATGTGGTGTCAGTGTAAGACACTACACAGCTCATGGAAAGACCATGCCACCAATGAGGAAGTCTGTGCTAAGATCCGACCGGCTATTGGGCCACACAAAGATCTTCTGATAATCGTAAAGAGATACAAACTGCAGTGGAATGGCTATATTTCCAGCTCATCAGGTCTGGCCAAGACCATCTTACGCGGCACAGTGAAAGGGGGGGGGGGGGAGATAAGGCGGACAAAGAAATGTGTGGGAAGACAACATCAGGGAATGGATTGACCTGGAGTTTGGCGGGCTCGAGACGGGAGTGGAGAACAGAGAAAGATGGAGAGAACTATTTGCAATATCATATGCGATTCTCTTGATTAAGGGAATTCATGATGGTGATGATGGGGTGATGATGATGATATGATGATATATATTGAATAACGCTTACTAATTTACCATATCACATATGGAGTATTTCTTGCTAATTGCTGATACCATCCAACATCATTTCCAAACTGATCCAACCAGTCTTTGCCCTATCCTAGTAATGCCAAGCATCAATATGCCAGGCAATAATGCATGTAGTACACTGCGCTGATCTGTGAGTCTGAGGCAAGGAGCCATGTAGGTAGGTAGGAGTGGATAGAGTGATCTCTTCAGGGAACCTAGGTAGTGAATTGTTTAGCACACTATCCCTGGAATGGCAAGAAGCATGGGTTCGAATCCTGCTCTAGCACAATATTTCCCATTTCTATAACCCCCAACAACACTGCTTCCATGACCATGATGCCATACAATCTATAGGCTGCGTGGTTGCTGGACCTGTGTTTATTTGTAGTTGTATTGCCTGTATGTATGTAATTGTAAGCATTAAAACGACTGATGGATATAAACCATTTAATAGACTTACAATTCCAGGGTTATGAGTGCAGTACACTGCGTGGTCTCTTCAGGCAAGAAGCCGCATATAGCAGTCCATGCGGACAGGGCAATTGCATCAGAAGCCTAGCTAGCATAATGGTTAGCATGCTAGCAATAAGTGTGGGTTCGAATCCTACTGTAGGTGCATTATTCCCCGTTTTCATTACTCCCGCGACACTATCATCAGGCATCAAATCCTTAGTTTGACTCAGCTGGGGATTGATCCCCATAACCTCTCATAGAGTCACTGAGCACTCAACACAACCGGTCATCCTGCGCGGTCTCATTGTGGACAGTAATTCTACTCTCGGTACTCCGGCAATCACGTGATTCGAGCAATTCTCGCCAGCATCCTTTCAAGGAATAGTTGTTGAGGAAGCCCCCACCCTACTACACACACACTCACTCACACACATACACTCACACTCACGCACTCACTCACTCATTCACACACACAGACACCTCCGCTGACCAGTTAAGAGAGGATGACAAGCATGGCTGACATTGGTTTGGTTTCGTTATTGGCGTTTTACATCCTTGCAACATCTAAGGTCATATCAGGACTGGTACCGACTGGTGACAGTGTGCACTCATGGCGATATTATAGTGCTGCCCCACTGTGAAATCAGGCGGCAGTCACCATGACCCTATATCCCACTTAGTCACATTATCCTCACACTGAGCTAACCAGTCCTTGCCCTATCCTAATAATGCTGAGTGCCAGGCTAGGAAGCAACAAGAATCAATTTGTATAAGTCATTGGTTTGATTCAAACTGGGAACCTGAACTTCTGATCTCCCGCACATGAGGCCCGCGCTCTACGATTCGTCAACCGCATACATGGTTAAGTAGACGGAAGATCCAATGTCAGTGCCAGTAATTATATAACCAGCGATGCACTTGGCTCGTGTCCAGCCGGGTACCAGCATGGATGGCCGCGGACTGCTGCACCCGCTAGACTGAATATACAGCGTCTGGTAATACCAGCCAATGGCTGGTTGGAATAGAAGACCACGTGATGCTGCGATTTAGAGGTAATTCATGACCCAAGGTCGGTTGTTGGTTGGTTGTTGGAGTGTTACGTCCTGGCAACATCTAAGGTCATATCATATTGGGTACCGACTTATGACAGTGCACAGTCATGGTGACTTTATAGTGCTGCCCCAGTGGGAAATTAGGCCACCGGAATCTTGACCTGATATCCCACTCAGTCACATTATCCTGACACTGAGTCAACCAGTACTTGCCCTATCCTAATAATGCTGAGCGCCTGGCTAGGAAGTGACCAGTATCAAATTTTTAGTCGTTCGTTTTACTCGACCAGGGTTTGAACCCATGGGGTGGCAATTGTAGTTTGAATTAGATGTGTTTATTTCATCTATGTCTTCCTGCAGGCCTCAGAATTGGTAGATAATATAGTTTCTACCAATTTCAGACACACTAACCATGCCTCCTCCTCCCAATGGATGGTTAGAATAGAAAACTAGGCGATTCTGCAAAATACAGGTCATCCAAATTTCTTTGTATTAACATACCCTGTTTTATTAAGAATTATGTTCAGAAATGCTTATCTACTGAAATACCATTCAAAAGAGTAACAGGAATGTGATTAAAGACGGTAGCATAAGCCATACTTTCAGTTATGAACTGGCATTCAAAAGTAGGCAAACCAAATTCGAAGTCTACCTACATGAAGCCAACTTATTTAAAGTTGCATAGTCCGATGGTTTTGAATTTCTGTATTTTTTCTGAGATAAATATATTAGATCGATCACTAGTATCTACTTTACATTAGTTCAAAGTTATTTTAATTTTAAATGGTAAAATTTTGAGATATTTTGAGTGCAAACATGGAAAATTAGTTTTGGCAAGCTTGCCAAAACTCTGACACCATAGACTTCTGCAATAACAGGTTCTGTTAAATTGACTCAGTATTGCCTTCTACGCAGAAACAAATGCTTAATAAGTGCATCAGTATCTAAGTTAGGTATGTAAAATCAAATCTAGATAATTGATTTGGTTTTGAAAATTTGATATTTCATCGGACTATGCAGCTTTAACACCAAGAGGGCCTCGGGCATTAATTTTGGCTTAATAATTAGACCCGAAAATCCGTAATATTTATTGGTTAATTAGAAATCGAAAGCAATTACATTTTGTGTCTTTCTTTTAAGCCAATTATTTCCCCAACTCCTCAAATGCTAATTGACTAACACCAGCTACAGCAACACTACTAATACTACTTACTAACCGCCAGAAGATCAGGAGGATATGACTTATTCCTATATTACGCCGACCAACAAGGCTGGGACTATACATATCACAATTCTTCCTGGATGTAGAGAGCAATTTGTCACGAGGCGCATATTTCGTAGCCCGACTGCAGTTGTAGTCTGAATGGTGGCAGTGGTGATGGATCCTTGCCGCGGTGACTATCATCTAAACGCACACATCTGATTGGCGCCACTACTGGCTTTCTAATACTACACTAAAGCCTCGCTAAATCGACCCACCTTGGGACCGACTTCAGCTTCAGAGGTCCATTTAGGGAGGTGGTCGGTTCAGGGAGTTAGAATATGGTTACCATGGTATTGGTGGGACCCAAATAAAGCGATCGATATAGGGGAGTGGTCGATCTGTCGAGGTGGTCGGTTAGAGAGGCTTTACTGTATATCCAGGATAATGTGACTGAGTGGGATATCAGGTCATGGTGCATGTGGCCTGGTATCCCAATGGGGCAGTACTGTAATGGCGCCATCAGTGCACACTGTCACATGTCCCATCCTGATGTGACATTAGATGTTTGCCGGTGTAGGACGTTCAAAACACTACCCAGTTGAAAACACTATGGTAGTGTTTTCAGCCTAAGTTCAAAACACTATGGTAGTGTGTTCAACCTAAGTTCAAAACACTACGGTATGTAGTAAGTGTAATGCCGCTTGTTTGTTTGTTGTTGTTTTACAGCCTAGCAACATATAAGGTCATATCAGGATGGGTACTGACTTGTGACAATGCGCACTCTTGGCAACTTTATAGTGCTTCCACATGGGATGACCAGGCTGCCAGCACCATGACCTGATATCCCACTCAGTCACATTATCCTGACACTGAGCCAACCAGTCCTAGCCCTATCCTAATAATGCCAAGTGACAGGCTAGGAAGCAACAAGTATCAATTTTTAAGTCATTGGTTTTGACTCGACCAGGGTTTGAACCAACGACCCCATGATCTACCAACACGGGAGACGGACGCTCTAACTCATTCGGCCATCCTGTCTGGTCTGTAATGCCGCAAAATTTAACCTACTGGTACATATTGATATGCTGACCATGCTGCGGGGTTTGATTGATTGTTTGTTGTTGTTTTACATCCTAGCAACATCTATGGTCACTTCAGGACGGGTACTGACTTGTGAGAGTGCACACTCATGGCAATTTTATAGTGCTGCCCCACTGGGAGACCAGGCTGCCAGCATCATGAGAGTAGTGTTTTGAACTTAAAGGCAGTGTATTGAACTTAAGGATAGTGTTTTGAGCGTGGCCACAGTAGTGTTTTGACCCTACCTTTAACTAAGTTTAAAACACTACCATAGTGTTTTGAACCTAGGTTGAAAACACTATCGTAGTGTTGTTGTGGGGTAGTGTTTTGAACTTACTACACCGGGACGAAAAACTCCACCAACCAACCAGGTACCTTCTTCCACATACCTCCTGAGTACATCAGTATCTAACTTGAATAAGTAGGTTAACATTTACAGAAGTGGTTTGCATTTGAAAATGTTGATGTTTTTATCGGATTATGCCACTTTAATGCCGACCTAGCCTCCAGCCACCTCAGACAGACCTGTGCAGTGGGCATTGTGGGCGGCTGCTAGACGGGCACTGTAAAGGGATCCATTATGAAGGGTATGGTGGCGGTGCAATGACGTCAGTCCTATATACCACATATACGCTCCGCGCCAAGTTCCCAACATGCAGCAGAGTGCCACAGAGTAGTGTCGTGAGCTCCTCACCGCGCATGAGATACGAGCTACTCACTCACTCACTCACTCACTCACTCACTCACTCACCCATTCACCCACCCACCCAACACCCATCCAACACCCACCTACAATACACCGCAGAGGCGCGGCTCACAAATGCATTAGAAGCTTTCACTCAGCATGAAGCTAGCATGTATTATGATGCTGAAGAAGAGGGGGGGGGAGAACCGGAGAGAGAGAATGTGTGAGAAAGTGAGAGCGAGGCAGAGAGAGTGAGGTAGATTGTGAGAGAGTGAGCGAGAGATCGAGAGACAGCGAGCAAGAGACAGGGAGAGACAGGGAGAGACAGGGAGAGACAGCGTGAGACAGCGAGAAACAGCAAGAGAGCACGAGAGCGCTAGAAAGGCGAGAGAGCGCGAGAACGAGAGGGTGAGAGAGCGAGAGAGAGCAAGAAAGCGAGAGAGAGCGAGAAAGCGAGAGAGCGAGAAAGCGAGAGAGCGAGAGGGCGAGAGAGCGAGAGAAAGCGAGAGATAAAAAGCGAGAGAGGGTGCGAGAGAGTGAGAGCGCGAGAGAGAGACATCGAGAGAGAGCGAGAGAGAACAACCAACAACAGCAACAACAACAATAAATGTATCTGAATATGGACAGATTTGCAGCGGAAATTAAGGAAACATAAAACCCATCTGAATTCATTACCGTTATCAGGTTTTCTGGTCACATGAATATTGCATGGCAGACTCGGCGCGACAATCTCATTCCGATTGGTGCATATATATTGGCGAACCGGCCAGGCACACAGTCAGTATCCGTAGTAGGGTTTCGATATTTGAATTTCAAAATGTAAATTAACCACAACCGTCGACGCGAGACAAGAAAGAAGCGCGTGGGCGGTTGTCGATGCAATTCTGTTTGGGAGCCCTTTCAAAATGTTGAACATTTCTTACCGAGTAAACGGAAAAACCACACATAATAATAAATACAATAAAAGAAAGACTCGCAAAACGACCAATTTCCTTCGAGAGCCAAATTTCCAGCCATGAATAAACATTTAGTTTGGTGTCAATACGAGAAGTAGTTGATGCAGAGGTGACCGAGGGGGGTGGGGTGGGGGAGTGGGGGAGTGGGGAGGAGGGAGGGATGGAAAGGGAGGGGAGGGGAGGGAGGGATGGAAAGGAAGGGGGATGGGGAGATGGTGAAGAGAGTGGGGAGGGAGGGGGATGGGAAGAAGGGGAAAAGAGTGGGGAGGAAGGGGGATGGGAAGAAGGGGAAGAGGGTGCGGAGGGAGGGGATGGGAAGAAGCGAAAGAGAATGGGGAGGGAGGGGGATGGGAAGAAGGGGAATAGAGTGGGGAGGTAGGGGGGTGGGAAGAAGGGGAAGAGGGTGAGGAGGGAGGGGATGGGAAGAAGTGGAAGGGGAGGCATGGAAAGGGATGGGAGGGGTGGAAAGAAAGAAAGAAAGAAAGAAAGAAAGAAAGAAAGAAAGAAAAAAGAAAGAAAGAAAGAAAGAGAGGGGTGATGTGAGGTGGGGAAGGAAGAGACGAGGAAAAGTGTTTTAGAAGGGAAGAAAGGAAGCTTAGGAAGAGGGGAAGCAGAGGAACCTAAGAGTAAGAGGATAGAAGAATGAGAAGGATCTAGGACAGAGGAAGAGGGGGATTTGGGTAGCAGGGGAAGAGAGGAATAGATGGACGAGAGGAGAGAGCGAAGGGAAAGTGCAAAGGGCGATGTGAAAAGGGATGGATTGGAAAATGTTGAAGGGGAACAAGGAGGACGGAGAAGGGGATAAAGGGGGAGGTGAAGGGGGAGGTGGAGGGGGGGAGGTGGAGGGGGAGGTGAGAGCGGGAGGTGGAGCGGGAAGGCGGAGGGGGAATGGGGAATGGAGAGATGGAATGGGGATGCGGAAGGGGGATGCGGAAAGGGGAGGTGGAATGGGGATGTGGAATGGTGAGGTGGAATGGGGTGGTGGAATGGGGAGGTGGAATGGGATGGTGGAATGGGGAGGTGGAATGGGGAGGTGGAATGGGGAGGTGGAATGGGGAGGTGGAATGGGGAGGTGGAATGGGGAGGTGGAATGGGATGGTGGAATGGGATAGTGGAATGGGATGGTGGAATGGGATGGTGGAATGGGATGGTGGAATGGGGAGGTGGAATGGGCAGGTGGAATGGGATGGTGGAATGGGGAGGTGGAATGGGATGGTGGAATGGGGAATGGGAATGGGGAGACAGAATGGGGAGGCGGAAAGGGGAAGTGGAATGGGATGGTGGAATGGGATGGTGGAATGGGATAGTGGAATGGGAGGTGGAATTGGGAGGTGGAATTGGGAGGTGGAATGGGGAGGTGGAATGGGGAGGTGGAATGGGGAGGTGGAATGGGATGGTGGAATGGGGAGAGTAAAAGTGGGAAAAGGGAGTAAGAGCGGCATGGGATGAGAAGATGGCGAAGAGAGTGGGGGCGAGGGAGAGGGTGCGGTAAGGGTGGGGGTTGGGGTAAGGGATCTGTGTGGGTGGAGGCGAGGAGTGGGGAGGGGGAGGGGAGGGAGTCTGAATTGGCGGCGGCCACAATCGACCCAAACCGGCACACAGAGCGTGAAGCCGGTATCAGATCGCCGGCCGCTTACGCGCCGAATTGCGGCTAATTCATCAGCATTTCCGGCCCGACTCCCCCGGCTAAATTTAGCGGTGATTCCGTCAGGTGGCGCCCCGTTTTGTTTCGCCGCCGACGGCTGGTGTGAGCAGATAAGACAGCGGCAAAGGCGGCGCACTGAGGCGTAGTGGAGCATTAAAACGTCTTGGGTTACCCTTAATTACAACTACACGAGAGGGCGGCCGCCGACTCACACACCCTCATACACACATGCACACATACATACACTAAAACGCACAGGCACACGCAAACGCACAAAGGCACGCGCGTTGTAACGTCGGCCATTATGGCTTCTTTGTCGGACGCCCAGCCGAATGCCCGCCCGTTTGACAAAGCCGCCATTAATTCCTAAAACGTACAAATACCACGCATTGATTATTTAGGCTGGTTAGGTGAGAGCGAGGCAGTGAGAGCGAGATAGATTGTGAGAGAGTGAGCGAGAGGGAGCAAGATGGAGCGAGCGAGAGATCGAGAGACAGCGAGAGAGAGAGCAAGAGACAGCGAGAGAGCGAGCGAGAGACAGCGAGAGAGCAAGCGAGAGACAGCGAGAGACAGCGCGAGAGCGAGACAGCGCGAGAGCGCTAGAAAGAGCGCGAGCAGTGCATGGTAGCATATGTGTAGGGGGAGAGGGAAGTGGAGGGGGTAAGGTAGTAAGGTGAAGGGGGAGGGAGGAAGGGCGGGACTGGGGAAGGGAATGGGAAGAGGAAGGGGAGGGAGAAAGTGGAGGTTGGACGGAGGAAGTAAGGATAGGGGGAGGGGGAAAGGGGGGAGGAATATGGAAGAGGAGACGTGTGAGGAAGGAGGAAGGGGGAAGGGGAAGGGGAGGAGTATGGGAAGGAGGATGGGCGGGGAAGGAGGAGGGCGAAGGTTGAGGGTAGGGGTAGGCGGGGGAGGGTGAGGGTGAGGAGGGAGGGGAGGGGGAGGGAGGGAGGGGAGGGAGGGAGGGAGAGGGGGAGAGGGAGAGGGAGAGGGAGAGGGGGAGAGGGAGAGGGGGAGGGGGAGGGGGGAGGGAGAGGGAGGGGGAATGAGGAGGGAAAATGGGAAGGGGGATTTGGAAGGAGTGGGAGTGGGAGTGGGAGTGGGAGTGCGAGTGCGAGTGCGAGTGCGAGTGCGAGTGCGAGTGCGAGTGTGAGTGGGACTGGGGAGTGGGGAGTGGGGTTGTCCTTGGTGTGTTTTGGCTATTGAATAAGTTCAATTAGATATTAAAGTCTAATACTCAGCGAACATAGTGATGGGAGGCCATTGTTTCCATGCTATAGGAACGTCACTTCCGGCAAATGGGCCACGTGGCATGTGGTTAAGAGCTCGTCGCACGAAAACTTCACAGCACCGTGCCCGTTAAAATTCATAAGTGAATTGTATTGACTACAGCAGCGTTTGGAATCTCGCAGTGGCACGGGAGAGTGGAGAGGTGAGTGAGTGCGTGAGTGAGTGCGTGAGTGATTGAGTGAGTGTATGGGGGGATTGGTTGGTTCTTGGAGTTTTACGTCCTGGGAACATCTACTGTCATATCAGGACTGGCACCGACTTGTGACTTATGATGACTTTATATCCTGGGAGACCAGGATGCCAGCACCATGACCTGATATCCCATTGAGTCACATTATCCTGACACCGAGCCAACCAGTCCTTGCCCTATACTAATAATGCCGAGCGCCTAGCTAGGAAGCTACAAGTATCAATTTGATAAGTCATTGCTTTGACTCGAACGGGAATTGAACTCCTGACCTTCCGCATGGGAGGCCTGCGCTCTATCGATTCGTCCACCACGTTCGGGGGGTGTGGGGGAGAAGTAAGAATGGAGTAGAGAACGAGAGGGGAATGAGAGAGTAGAGAGCAGGAGGGAGCAGGAAGAGGAAAGACAGTACAGGTGTAGGAAGACAAACACTGGAAATGGAAGAAGTGCCATGTGGGAGAGGGACGCTATCCATACACCCATATAATCAATATGCTTAGCAATGTTTAGGCTGAGTGGGGTCTGCTGTATAATTAATAGGAGATACTGGTTTATAAATGTGTCTGTAATTACAGCGAGGGGGTGAGTGGGTAATTATCGTGCCTCCTACTAGTCCTAGCGTATGAATTAGAGCCTCATTGCCTTTGGCGTCTCCCCCGAGATGGGTGAGGGAAAATGGGGGAAAGAGATATGAAGAGGGAGTGGACGGTGAAGGGGAGGGATAAGGGGAGGGGGGAGTGGAGGTGGGAGGGAGAGGGAAGGGAGGGGGAATGGAGAGGGAAGGGAGAGGGAGGGGGCAGAGGGAGGGGAGGGGCAGAGTGGTAGGGTAGGGAGAAGAATGAGGGGGAGAGTGAGAGGAAGAGGCAGAGGAAGAGGCAGAGGCAGAGGCAGAGGGACTCAGATTGGAACGCCGAGGGGGGGGGGGGGGGGGTAGGTGTTGTGCATATGGGAAGGGGTTGTTAAGAATGGGCCATGGGCTCTATTACTACAGTATTAGCAAACATATAAGACATTGGATATGCATGCGAGATGGAATGAGAAATGGAGTGAGGAAGGGAGTGAGGAAAGATGTGAGGAGGGGAGCGAGGAAGGGAGTGAGGAGAGAAGTTAGGAGGGGGGTGAGGAGGGGAGTGAGGAGGGGAGTGAGGAGAGGAGTGAGGAGAGAGTGAGGAGGTGATTGAGGAAGAGAGGGAGGTAGAAAGGGAGCCAGAGAGGGAGCCAGAGAGGGGGCCACTGAGGGAGCCAGAGAGGGAGCCAGAGAAAGGGAGCCAGTGAGGGAGTCAGTGAGGGAGCCAGAGAGGGAGCCAGTGATGGAGCCAGAGAGGGAGCCAGTGAGGGAGCCAGAGAGGGAGCCAGTGAGGGAGCCAGAGAGGGAGCCAGTGAGGGAGTCAGTGAGGGAGCCAGAGAGGGAGCCAGAGAGGGAGCCAGAGAGGGAGCCAGAGAGAGACCCAGAGAGAGACCCAGAGAGGGAGCCAGAGGCGGAGCCAGAAAGGGAACGACCAGGTAAACAGTGAGACAAGGAGGCAAAGTAGGCAGGCAGGGATACGGGGAGGCAGACAGACAGGGGGGAGAGGGTCGGGAGGCCGGTAGGTAGGCAGGCGGGCAGGATGACAGGCACGACGGGCGGACGGACGGAGAGAGACAGGGAGCAGCCAAGTCTGTCTGCAGCCAGCCACATGTCCCAGACAGACGCCCCCTAGTCTGACCACACTTCCTTCCGTCTGCTCCCCCACCCCGCGTCACGAAGCGCCCCTCGTCCCAGGGCAGCTCCAGGCCGCACCGAGCTGCTCAAATATTAACCAATGACCTTTTGTGCAGGCATGGAACTGGCCACAAGTGACGCCATGTGTGACACACACCACAAACCACACACTGCACTACATACCATATGCAACACATACCACATTACACACACCACACTACACACCACATGCAACACACACCACAAACCACACAATGCAGTACATACCACATGCAACACACACCACAAACGACACACCACACTACATACCAAGCAATGTGTGACACACACCACAAACCACACACCGCACTACATACCAAAAGCAACACACAACACACTACACACCACATGCAACACACAACACACCACATGCAGCACACAACACACCACATGCAACACACCACATGTAACACACACCACATGCAACACACACCACACCACATGCAACACACAACACACCACATGCAACACACAACACACACCACATGCAACACATACCACACAACACACACTACATACCACATGCAACTCATACCACACAACACATACTACACACCGCATGCAACACACAGCACACACACACAACCCACCGCATGCAACACACCCCACATACCACACACTACCCACCACATGGAACTTACAGCACACATCCCGCAACACACAACGTACAACACACACCACACAATGTACATTCTAAAGTAAATACATTTGCCTCCAGTCAGTTTACAATCAGTCTAAGTAAATCCAATGCAAACCACATATTGCATTCCCAACCAAATGCAAGGATTCCATTGCTCATTTTTGGTGAGTTTGTTCAGCTGCCGTATATTTTCAAAATGAATTTACCTTACACTGATCCTCAAAATATTCATATCTGCTGAATGATTAATTAATTGGTTGATTGATTTAATGAATGAATTAACATGCCATAACAGCATCAGAGTTCATATCAGAACGGATAATGCACCATGTTTGGATCATGCGCATTATGTGCAACAGCTGTATGGAATGCCGACTCACAGCGCCATCCAGGGATGAAAGCGCTCTCTGGGAAAAAAAGCGGAAATGCTTATATTCTCCCATAGCTTTAGCATTGTGAGGGAATCACAGAAAATTCCCGGAAGTCGCGTTTCATATATATTGGTATACGCTGAAAGTGCCGCACCATTTGAAGCATGTATCAGTAGTGTATGCTGATAGTGCTGCGACGCTTGGAGCATTTATTAATACTAGTAGCGTACGCTGATAGTGCTGCGTGTGAGCACCTCATATTAGTATATGCTGATGGTGCTGCGGGATAAATAAATCACGGAAATCCGCGGAATCGCGGCGATCTTTCATCCCTGGCCATCAAAGATGTCTCATGTCATAAACGGGTTACTTGTGAAACCACAATCACTTTCCCCGTGCAATTTGTAGGTGCTGAAATAAAACTGTGAGAAGCTTCTCATGAAAGAGAAACATTCCAACAACGCGCAATGTGTGTGGAGGGGGTAGGCGGCGTCCTCCCGGATTGGTTGTTGGGAGTTTTACGTCTTGGAAACATCTAAGGTCATACCAGGACGAGTACTCACTTGTAACAATGTACACTCACTTTTTAGTTTTACTATAAATTTTCTTCTTTTACATTAGTTGTTTAACTAAGGGAAATTTCAACCGCGGACGATTGGTCTTCCTCATGCCACTGCTCCTTGCCCTATCCTAATAATGCCGAGCGCCTGGCTAGGAAGCGACTTTATAGTGCTGCCCCACTGAGAGACCAGGCCACCAGCACCATGACATGATATCCCACATTATCCTGACACCAAGCCAACCAGTCCTTGGACAATCCTAAATAATGCCGAGCGCCTGGCTAGGAAGCAAAAAGTATCAATTTTGTAAGTCAATGATTTGACTTGACCGGGAATTGAACTCCCAACCGACCTTCCGCATGGGAAGCCTGCGCTTTACAGATTCGGCCACCGCGTCCGGTTGTCCTCACGGAAATGCACATCACCTGGGTGCCTCGCAAATGGTTCCAATCTGTGTCTGAGTAACGAGTATTATACTGGCAGCAGGCGCGTCTGTATGGTCTTGTTAGCGTGTCGGCAGGGGATAAGCCCTGAAAGCTGTGTGGGGATTTGTAAACAGGGTGACACGGGTGTCTGCTAATGTTGTGTGTGTTGTATCTGTAGTGTGTGGTGTGTGTGTTGTGTGTGTTGTGTGCGTAGTGTGCGTAGTGTGTGTTGTGTGTGTTGTGTGTAGTGTGTGTAGTGTGTGTAGTGTGTGTTGTGTGTGTTGTGTGTGTTGCATGTGTTTTGACCTTTGTGTGTTGTGTGTGTAGTGTGTGTAGTGTGTGTAGTGTGTGTAGTGTGTGTTGTGTGTGTTGTGTGTGTTGCATGTGTTTTGACCTTTGTGTGTTGTGTGTGTTGTGTGTGTTATGTGTTGTGTGTTGTGCGTGTCGTGTGTGCTGTATGTGATGTATGTTGTGCATTGTTTGTTGTGTGCTGTACAGTGTGTGTTGTGCATTGTGTGTTTACGTTGTATGTTGCAGGTAGTGTGTAGTGCGTTGTGTGGTTGTGATGTGTGTGTCATACATGGCTTATTGTATGCATGTGTATTGTTCATACATGGCATGCTCTGTGTACATTGTGGTGTGTATACGTGTCGTGTGTGTTGTACATGGGGTGACGTGTGTATACATGTGTGGTCTGTATATCATCTACTAGGTATGCTGTGTGTTGTGTACATATGTGTGTTGTGTGTATATCATATACTATATGGGTGTTGTGTGTTGTGTGTTGTGTGTATATATATTACATGTGTGTGGTGTGTTGTGTGTACACGTGTGTTACGTGGATATGTGTATGTGTGCTGTGCGCGTGCGTATGTGTGTAGCAGAACGCAACAGCCTTCCTGAGGAGCATCACTTAACGTTATCATTCCACTACATCAAGCGGTAACATTTATTTGAACCCATGTGTTTTCAGCGCTTCCGAGTTAAAAGGGACCACAGTCAGACCCAGGGAGCCTTGGTTCCAGCGCGTCCCGCATGATGGCGACGTGACGCATGCTTAGAACACACAGACTTCATCATGGACGCCGGTCACAGCGGCCTGCATAGGCCGGGTTCTCCCAGTCTCCAGGGACACGGGGGGGGGGGGGGGGGGGGGGGGGGTTCGCAGAGCGGGGGGGAGGGCGGGGGGGGAGGGGGAGCGGGGAAAGGGTGAGGGGTGAGGAGTGAGGGGAGAGGGGAGAGGGGAGAGTGGAGAGGGGGAGAGGAGAGGGGGAGAGGGGAGAGGAGAGGGGAGAGGGGAGAGGGAAGAGGGGAGATGGAAGAGAGGGAAGAGAGGGGCGAGAGGAGAGGGAAACGAGGGGAGAGGGACGAGGGAAGAGAGTGGAGAGTGGTGGAGGGACGAGGGGAGAGGGGTGAGTGGAGACGGGATAGGGGTGAGGGGGAACGGGAGAGGGGTGAGTGGAGAGAGGGAAGGGGCAGGGAATGCTCAGGAACCGAGCATGGCTCACTTGTTGCTCCCAGAACTGTATCAATTTAATCAAATGGAATGAGAGCTGGGGTCAGGGTTGTCGCTCCCTCTCGCTGTTACGTGTTAGTGTTGTTCATTTGACTTACGCCTCCAGTACACACACACACACATACTTCCCTCCAGACACGTACCATATGTGTCAATGTTTGTTGTGTGCAGCCCCCTGCCGCCGCCCCCCTTCCCTCCGCATCCCCATCCCTCCCTCCCTTTCTGCTGCTCTCGCCAGCCTTCCTCATCCCTCCCTCCCTCCCTATAACCTACCCCCATGTCCCGTCCCACGAACCACCCCATCCTCCATATGCGTCAGTGTTCACTGCACCGCACTGCCACCAGTGGGTTCTTTGTTTTGGGTGAGTTTTCAGTTGCATTGCCACGCTGAAGGCTGTAAATCTGCAGCACTGTATGGGAACCACCAAAGGAGGTCCCATGCGGCTGGGAGTTGGCTTCCAGTGAATCACCCTATTCTAGCAACGGTCATTTATAAAATGAACCAACTGACAACAGATGGGTATGACATCCACCTGTGCTGGGTGCCTGGCCATGCCGGCATACAAGGAAACGAACGAGCTGATCGGGCTGCAAAGAAGGCCCTGAACTGTGATCTTGAACCGTGTTTGATCCCTCACTCTGATCTGAAACCACTAATAGCCACCCACATAAAATCCAAATGGCAACATGAGTGGGATGAAAACATTAATAAACTTAAAGAAATTGAACCATCTGTGGGAAAGCCACCACAGACTCATGCGGGAGGTCGGCGGGACCAAGTGGTCCTTAGCCGCTGCCGTATTGGCCACTCGTGGCTTACACATGCTTTTCTGCTCAAGGGGGAACCTCCCCCTGAATGTATTGGGTGTCAGTCCCCACTGACACTCAAACACATTTTACTAAGTTGCGTCGATTTTTTGGCCCTGCGCCAACAGTTCTACACTGCAGACAGTATGCATGACCTTTTTACTAAGGTAAAACAGGAAAACATTTTAGCCTTTTTGAGGCCAGCTGGACTGTACCACCTCATATAGTTTACTAAATAGATTCTATCAATAATTAATAAAAAAACCTTTCTTTTTCTATGGGAATTTGTTTCCCTTGACCACAAATATATGATTGTGAGCTTTCTAATTTAATGAGTGTCTATTGGCACATAATTGACTGTCTGCTTTTACATGTAAAAGCGATGGTTTGAACAAAAAACAAACATTTCTCGCCGTGAATATGGCCTATGCTGCCGACATGGCGTAAAACAACCACCAATCAATCAATCAATCAAGTGGGTAGTGGTCAAGAGAAATCAGGGGAGGAGGGGTGGTGAGTGGGTGGGTGGGGCAGCGTGCTGGTGGTTGGAGAGAAAAAGGTGTAGGAGCCCAACCCCAACCCCAGTTCTCTGAGAGGGCCGGGGGAGGTTGGCTGGTTGGTATAGTTTCACACCCCAGCAAGACCCTAGGCCATACTCGGACTGGTACCGACTTGTGACAGAGCGCACTCATGGCGACTTTATAGTACTGCCTCATTGGGAGATCAGCCACCAGTGAGCACGGCGGGCAGTGCATACGGGGGGTCGAGGGCTGATGACCGGGGTGGGGTGGGAGGGGCGGGGCAGGGGGATGGGGTAGGGGAGGCTAGTTGAGGCGTGTCCGGCCAAAGGGTTCGCATTCACGGCCAAGATTAGTTGTCATGGATAACCCTAGTGACAGTCGCACCTAAACCACGCTCCATCTCCATCTCCCGCCGCAGCCTCACGACCAAATATGGGCCGATGCCGATGCGCGCGCAAACAACAAGAGCGTAAACCCAGATGGATGTCGCTAGGGGGTGCCCCGGCCGCAAAGCGACGCAAAGCAATCTGAGCGACAAATAAGTGCAGCTGCGGGGATTTCTGCGAACTGGTTGGGCACGCTTTCTGAACTCAACAGTTGGTGGGGTTTTGGAGTTTTACGTCCTGGCAACATCTGAGGTCATAAAGCTTTTTTATTTAATGACGGCTCTAGAGCGCATACATTTAAGTTCAAATCAGGCCGGGTACCGACTTGTTACAGTTCGCACTCAGGGCGACTGCATAGTGCTGCCCCACCGGGAGATCAGGCCGCCAGTACCATGATCTGATAATCGTGATATCCCACTCAGTTACATTATCCTGACACTGAGCCAACCAGTCTGCACGCAACATTGCAATACAAAGCTAACTTTGTTTTATTTAACGATGCCTCTCGAACCCATTCATCATAATCATCGGCTATTGGAGGTCAAACATATGGTCATTCTGACATTTCTTTGCAGGACCTGCTGCCGCCAAATAGGCTACTCTTTCTGATAAGCACCAAGGGGTCTTTTATATGCACTTTCCCACAGACAGGACAGCACATACCACAGCCTTTGACGGACCAGTTGTGGAATACTGATTGGTGATTGCAAACATCAGACTCCTAATCTGAGGGTCGGTGGTTCGATTCCCCATGCCCCCAGTTCTGCCAATTTGGATTTTCACCACTGTGTATAACTTACAGCGTCATCAAAGGCCGGTTGCTCTCATACCATGTCTATGTGGTGTGGGAGGTTAAAAATCCCTTGGGTCGGTAAAAGTGTAGGCTCGGGCTTTCTATCGACCAGCAGTGGAATGAGGAAGACCAGTATTCTATGACTGAAATTTCCCCTGCTTAAACAACTAATGGACACACAAAAAAAACTGTCTAAAGAGAGGTGGAAGCTTGGCAACATTCATTGCAATGCCCGGTGTGATGAACCCCTTTTCAAACCCCCCCCCCCCCAATTCCTATCTATGATATGTGTGCATTGCAGTTAGATTTATTGTTTTGATTAAGGGAGTGGGACCAGCTAACTATCTTCTGAATATTTCTTTTAGCGCCAGGCAAATGGTATTACTGATACACATTTCAAAGGATTGTTTTTTTTTCTCTCTAAAAAGGTAAAATCAACCTCATCATCGTATTTCAAAAGTATTTTTTTCTCTCTAAGAAGGTTGAGCTAATTTGGAGCTTAAGTTGCTGGGTATTTCCACTGTGGTTGGGTCAAAACAAATCCAGAGGGCCTTCGCCTTCCACATCAAGCAATATATGCTCATAAGAGAGGATAGGGCAAGGACTGGTTAGCGCAGTGTCAGGATAATATGAGTGAGTGGGATAGCGGGTCATGGTGCCGGCAGTCTGATTCCCCAGTGGGGCAGCAGTATAAAGTTGCCATGAGTGGGCACTGTCACAAGTCGGTACTCATCCTGATATGACCTTAGATGTTTCCAGGATGTAAAACTCCAACAACCAACCAACCAACATTAATGATATGGGCGTGTGCTGTATGTAAATCACAGCATTATAATATATAGCCTACTTACACAGTCTAATCATGTGACACCTATTTCAGGGAGGATCATGTTTCTTTTAGAGCATGTCATGTCCAATAATTTATTGTTAATGTTAAACCCCCCTACAAAAAGGATCAACTCATAATTAATGACCGCTATGACACATGGGTAAATGGAAGTAAAAAAACATGTACGCCTGGTAAAACGTGTCCAACTCATATGAACCAGCGGAGCTGTAATTCAGTATGACGATCGCACACAACCCCCACCCCAACCCAGAACATCCAGAACTAATGACAATTTGGAGGCGGGAATAGAAATACATAGCATGGATACTTAAATGACACGGACAAACTGAACACAACCATTTGGACAGCATTGCATGGTTGTATGAACTGTTCTTTTGTGTTAGGTCGCTGTATGGGGTTGCACTGACCATGGATTCCTATAGACGAGATCACCGTTCTGACTGCGCATGTGTTGAAAGCGGCATTGGCAGCAAAGCAAAGGTGTACGTCCATTGAGTTTGTCGATATGCATACGGCAAAATTTCAATTTGATTCAAAATTAATCAAAATACATAACAGTTTGGCACAAACATGGATGGATGGATGCAACATAATATAATGAATATGTTTAAGACACAACTCTCCATAATTAAGCATTTTGAGCTCAGAAACATACAATTTGAGTCACTTTACAGGCTTATGTTTAGATCACCATTGATTAGACATAAGTAATTCTTGTTCTAAATATTAAAATGTCAAATGTCTCAACAAAAACTTGTCTCAAAAAAATATATAACCAATGTCTGATTAACCCTACCCATTTCCTAGTCCAACAAATGTTATTAACCATAGGATATAGATATAAACGGGAATAAAGGGAGTAAAACTGACTCTGGATATCGCTCTATCACTAGTCTGAGTGCTCAGATTTGTCTCAATCTAAAAGCAGATGGTATACGATGTGCTGATTAGATTGATCTAAATGCAATGCTAGATAAAAGAGTAACATCTTAATTTATTATATATATTTTGTTAGTTGATATTCTATGTTTCAAACAAGAGCTGAGATGAGCTGAAACTAGCACATTTCATAGCTGCACCCAGTGTCGTGGCATTAGCCATGTGCTTTGCAGGTTTTTTCTTCTTCGACGCATCCCACAATGCACCGCGCAGCTGGAATGCTGATCTAGTCTATTGCCAGGCCAGGCCAGAAGTAGTGGCCGCAAGTTAAGCTAGTGTCATCTGTCGGCAGAATCTGGAACCACTCTAGTCGGGTACTGTGAAGCTTAATTGGTGGGGTCTATTGGTAGAGTGCTGGTTTTCCATGTAGAAGATCAGTAATTTGAATCGCAGCCGAATTAAACCAAGGACTTACATAATTGATACTTGTCGCTACATAGCCTGGTATTAATAGGATAGGTCAAGGACTGGTTAGCACAGTGTTGGGAAAATTTGATGGTCTGGGATATTGGGTCATGGTGCTCGCAGTCTGGTCTATCAGTGGGGCAGCACTACAATGCCACCATGAGTGTGCACTGTCACATATCCTTGCTAGGACGTAAACCTTTAACCAACACTCTGGCCAAGCCACTCAGTCTCATTCAGTCTTAACACTGTTATCGCCGGTACCAGGGCACAGGGTAGGAATGACAAGTATACAGTCAACATGATGGAACCTTCCACATCCCTTTTATACTAGGTACACACCTACCGTTTTTCCGCACCCACCTACCGTATACGATCTAAAACTGCCCAAAAGTCGTGAGGTGTGCACTCCCCTAGCACACCTACCGATTGCGATTCGCGACTTAAAACTCACTTTTAGGGCTAAAACTGCTTCCTTACGATTGCGATTCGCGATTCGAAAAATGAATCGGCCCGTTTTCAGTTTTAAGCGGGTCGGGTCGGGTCGCGAGTTTTAGTGCGCGAATCGTGTACCTAGCATAACAGTGCATAGTTCCACCCCTTCCTCAAACAGACGCCAGCCATTAAAGTGGCAAGTTACATCCTGGAAATAAAATCTTCAAAATCCAAAACATCTCTGATGATGCAGTGTGTAAGTTTGGACAGACGTAATAAATTACATCCGGGACAACCATGATTCATGGGTATCCCAAGTGAAATGATATCCCTTGCAACTTTGTTGTACAGACCGACAATGACATCCTGTTGCCATGCCAAAATAATGATCCTTCGAAAACATATTTTTTTTTTTTTTAAACTATATCGCACCGCAAAGTACCTACTCTTAACGACAAAATGGTGGTGTTTTCGGGGAGAAACAAAGGTGGGGAAACATTCTGGATGGATATGAAATTCGCCGTTTGCCTTTCTGACTGTGTGTGTGTACAGCCGGGACGTGGTGGTGGTGGTGGTGGTGGTGGTGGTGGTGGTTAGCCATAATGGCGACCACCCTGTGTGCGACTAATGCGGGTCTCCACCCACACACCCACACACACTCACACACACACTCACACCCACACACACCCGCACACACACACCGGCCCGAGGCAGTGGCCGGGCAGCTCAGAGCCCGCCGGTTTCCCCAAGTGGCAGGGATTGCCAACATTGGAAAATGAAATAGCAGAAGATCTTAAGCGTGGTTATATTTATTGGAGGCAGTGGCAGTTTGGCGCCATACGCGCGACGCCGGGGGTCTGGCGGAAATCGCCCGGAAAAATATTAAAATCTTAGACGCTCCGTTGTGCATTTTGAACACATCTGAGATTTCTACATTATTTTCTATGTTCATCGCAATAATCAGTATCATATTACTCTATTAATGGTATTGTATGGCGTCAGGTGATATGTGACATAACATATTGTACACCTTACGGCAAGGTGATGATGGGTCAT